>WPIO01000016.1:5450000-5480000 GCA_009760855.2 Cristatella mucedo
GTAAAAAAGATGTGCTGGCCGAGTCCATTTTGAGGGTTAGCCTCACTAATTTCTGAGTAACATTAGGTTTGCCCATAAATAGTAAGTTGGTTTTATCGTCATTTAATTTGAGAGGAAGTTTAATGGCATCCAAGTGCAAATGCAATCAAATTAATCTCTGTTTCGGAAGCCATATTGCCACAAGCACCATGTGCGTTACGCTGGAGACTTTTCTATAGCGCACTCTGAGCATAAGCAGCTTTCGGTGCGCGTACACTTCACCTCCTGCAATAAAGAGGAAGCGATGCAGCATAAATGATGCAGCACAACCTGACCTGGTTTAGTCTAGCGGTCAAGGTGCTCACCCCGACCCCGAGGTCTGGCTGAGGTCGTGGGCTCGAGCCCCGGGGCATATGTGAATAGAGATTAAGTTCTGTTGGGGCGCTATATAAATTAATTATATATTTTTTCAGCTGAATCGGGAGAGCAGTCGAGAAAGTGAGTAGCTTGGAAGCGGCAGCAGCGCCGGGCAGCTGAAAAGAATGTGCCGCCATCGGCATCAGGAGAGATGCTGTCGTTGCTTAAGAGCTGTGGGTGTTTCACAGCCTTGAACCTACCTACCAATAGCTTTTGTGTCGCCAATAGTCTGTAAGCGAAAGAATGGAACAGCTAATTTAATGTACACCGAGGACTTGAGGGCATGCGGTAGCCGTAACTGGTGCAGCAGTTCAGCCTCGGTATGGAGCCGGAGTTCAGCCTCGGTTTCAGCCGGAGCTAAGCTGTGGTGGCTAAGCCTCTTGGGTCTGAGTAGAATCCTGCTCTGTATTCGATGACTGACCGGAATCCATCTCAGCTCAACCGCATCCATCATCAGCTGCAAAAGGCTTCATTGCTCTTTTCGGTAGACCAGCCAAATGGAATTGCAGTAGTCCAGCCCAGACAAAACCAGGGAGCTAGTAGTAAAATCTTTAGCCAGCCACCGCAGTAGACAGTCTCTAATCTTGCACAGGCATCGAGCATGATGGCTGGCTTTGACAGCAGCCTTCTCGATTCTTCGCTTTCAAACGAAGGAGCAACGTGACCAACTTTCGAGTAGAATCTATCTTTATAACTTTCGAGTAGAATCTATTCGAGTAGAATGACTCCAATCTAGTCCGTATGCAAGTCTTCTGCTCTCTGATCTCTGCGAGGTCGATGACGAAGAAGCCGCTCCCACGAGACGCGTTTGACACCGATCGTCCAAGCGGCGATGGCGCATTCGACTCCACTGCGCATTCCATGATAGAATCACGACAGAGAAATTTGGTTCTCGAGTTCCTTACCGGCCAGTCAAAGAGCGGCGGTGCTGGCCGGAACGCCGCCGGAAGCCAGCCGGAAGTCACGCCGCTTTCGCTTTTGCGAACGATGGATGTAACGCGCCGAGAAGAGCACTTCGCTACGCTTTCCGCACCTCTGCGAAAGCACTGGCGTGCCCAAGACAGGGCGCGACGAGGAGCAAGCCGAACCCCGATTCCGCGCGCGAGCTCTTGCCGGGCGCCCCTAGCAGCGAGCGGAGAGCTGAACGGGGAGCCGCCGTGCCGCAAACGTCGCGTCGAGCCTCCGAGAGGTAGAGGCCTATGGCGATCCTTCGAAAAGCGGCACCGCTCTACCGGCTTGAAGCGTATCCGGAAGTAGAAAGAATCGACGTACAGGCTGGTGACGTTGGTTTCGCTTCGCTCTCGCGCCAGCATCCGCACACGTAGCTCGTAAGAAAGAAATCGTCGCAGCTCGAAAGCGAAATACATTTGTGCGCAGCGAGGCGCACAGAGCGGCGGCGGCCGCTCCGCGACGGAGGCAGACAAAGAAAAACGCCACGAGTCGCTGCGCGGGTCGCGCTTCCACGCGAAGACGCGCTTGCTGAATGCGCAGCCAACGCTGCGTCCGATGCACGCGTGCTGCAGCGAGCGCTCGCACGCGAGTCAAGAGCGAGAGAGAGCGAGAGAGGCACGTGTGCGCCGAAGAGCGGCGTACGTCGCTGTCCTGCGCTGGCGCCTGCTCGCCAAGGGAAGAAGCTGGCCGCTCGCTGCGTGTCCGCGCGCCTCGTCTGCACGCGCGCGATCACACTCTCGCCGTCCGCGGTTCTACGGAAACGGAGCAATATCCTGCTGCGCGCAGTGCTTCGCCCCTGCCCCGCCTTTTTCTTTGAGTAAGTCGCGTCACTGGAGCCCGGATCCCTGCGCGATCCTTCGCCGCCGTCGCCGCCGTCACCGCCGTCGCCGCTGTCGTCTGCTCGCAATTCGCTTAGGTCGCTGGCGCCGGCACTCCTTCCGGCGCCGCCGCCGGTGCCGCCGCATCCCGCTTGCTGCTCGCCGTCCGCCGGCCGAGCATCCGGCTCTTCCGGGAGGTGCTTTTCGCCGCCCGTCGCTCCGACTTGCCGCCATCCGCTTCCGCCGTCCCGTCCCGCATCTGCGCCGCATCTGCGCCTCCTCGTTCCAGCGGTTCTCCTTCCGCTCTCGTCACCGTGGCGGCGGCGGCGGCGGCGGCGGCGGCTTCCTGTGCAACGCTGTCGTCTCGCTGGTCCGTCGCTGCTGCCTGTGGCGGTTCGTCGGCCACCGGCGGTCGGACCTCTGCTTCCGGTTGCTTCGCGCCCGCCTCCGTCTCATCCGCGCTCTTTCGTTTCTCTTGCGGGCGCGTCGCTTCCGGCTGCTGCGCCGCGCTCGCCTCGGTTCGACTTTTTTTGCCGTTCGTGCCCGCCGCTTCGGAGCGTCCTCCTTCCGCCGCCGCTCGCGCTCGGGTCGCACTCGCCCCCTCTGACTTCCGGCTGACGCTTTGCTCTCCCGCCTCAGGCGGATGCGGTCGTTCTTCCGTTTTCTGTTGAGTCGCGCCCTCCGACTTTTCGCGTTTCGTCTTGCCGTCTGCGTTGGCTTTCTTGCGGCGGTGGAGTCCGCGCGGCGTTTCCGCTGCGGCGGCGGCGGCAGCAGCGGCGGTCTCAGTCTTACTGCGCTTCTTCGCCTCCTTCGGTTTTGCCGTCTCTAGCAGCTCTGCGCCGTCCGCTGCCTTTGGCCGAGCCGCCGTCTTCGCCTCCCTTCGCGAATTCTTCGCGTCTTTTGGGTTGGCCGCCTGCGCCGCTTCCACTTTCGTCGCGCCGTCGCGCTTCGGCGATTTACCGCCTTTTCCGTCCGCCGCCGCTGCAGCAGGCGACGGTCCGTCGGTCGCTTCCGCTTCGGTCGCCGCAGCGTCCTTCCTCTTTTCTTCCTTCGGTCGCCGCTCTTTCGCCGCAGCCGCCGCCGCCGCCGCCGCGGGGTCGGCGACGCCATGCGCTCGTTCTTCTCCCGCTGCGTCGGTTGCGTCGCGATCCGGCGATGCGGCGACGGCCGGACGATGCCGAGGCGCGTTCTCCGCGTCGCCGCCGAGCTTGCCATCGGCAGCCGTCGGGCCGTCGGGCCGTGGTGCGCCGTAGTGAGCCGTCGGGCCGTAGGGCTGCGCCGCCGCCGCCGCCGCCGCGCCGTGGACCTGAGGCGCCCCGGCTCGCCCGATGTCCGCCGGTGGCGCAGTCGGATCTAAGAGCGGATGAGCTCCGCGTCACGAGCGTCGCCGCGCGCGCGGCGGGGCGGGGCAGGAGAGCGTCGCGCGCGGCGGCGGCGGCGAATGAGAGCGTCGTGCGCCGGTTCGAGCTCGACGTCGTCGTGGCGTCTTAGGATCTGCCGTGCGCGTGCAGCGTTCGTGACGTTGCCGATCCTGCTCCGGCACTCTAGCGTCGACGGCATGCGGACTTTTCCCCGTGGCGTTCTCCTTTTCTGTCTCGTCGCTTTTCTACGCTTTGAACGAACGCTTGCTGCGCTGCGCTGCGCTTCGCTTCGCCTCTCAGTCTCGTCCTCAAACGCTCAGTCGCTTCACCATCTCGGCGACTCGTCGCGGGCAGCGCGCGCCACCGGAAGCGCTAGGGCTAGACTTAGAAGCGGCTTTCGGAGCTCTGGTCGGTTTGAAAGAAACGATCGCCTCCGACCTCGACGGTCAAAAGTGGAGCCGTTTTCGCTCCGTTTTCGCACGCGGCGGCGCACGCCGCCGCACTCAGACGGCCGTGCCGGCGGCGACGGCGGCGGCCGGGTTCAAAGGGCGATGAGTTCTTGCCTAACTTACGCAAGCTGGCCACCGCCGCCGTCTTGCTGCTGCGGCGGCGTCCGGTGAGCGAGCAGCCGGTGGCGAACACGAAGGTGAGAAGCGCTAGAGCCAGAACGGTCACCGGCAGCGCAATGAACAGCAGCATCTGCTGTCCATCGAGCCCGCCGCGCCGACCCTTCGTCGCTCCGCCGCCGCCGACGCCGCCGCTCGTCGTCACGCCGCTGCCGCCGCCCGACTGGGGCCGCTTCGTCCACCCTGAAGAAACGACCCGACGATGCCGTCGGCGCGCGAACGCGTCAACGCGTCTTGAGCTCTCGTTCCTGCGAACACTCTCGCCGCCGCCGCGCGCGGAGCGGCGCCGCCCAGACCCTGAGCGCCGACGAAGCCGACGCGTGGGCGCGACGAGCGTCGGCTTCGTCCTCGCGCGTCGGCTTGGCCGAGTTTTTCAGTTTTTCTTTTTGGTTGCCCCGCTCCCCGATCTCCGTCTTTTGCAGACTCGAAGAGGCAATTTTTTAGCGATCGTCCCACGAGGACAGCGCACGTGCTCGTGCTCAGGAGTCTCGAGGGGCCGGACGGACGCATTCCGCGCGGCGATGGGGGGTGGGTGGGTGGGTGGAGGTGGCGCCGTAGCCGCGGCTGAGTTGGCGACGTCGCGTGACAATCGCCGGCGATCGAAGCGCCGCCTTTGGCCTGGCGGGCGGGCGGGGGGGGGTCGGGCGCATGTCCAGTAATCGACGACTCACCTCTAGATCGCCACGATCTCCACTCGACCGATATCTCCAGATCGGCTGTGCGTCGGGTGTCGAGGTTAAAGGCGCGGCATATGTACGTGACTTGGCCGATATCGCGGTACGAGTTGGGCACCTCGAGAACGGCGCCTTGCGACTGCTCGTAGTAGCCGCGAGGTATGGTGGACACGCCGCCTCCGACCTTCATGTACCACCAGACGAGCGCCGCCGGCCGGCTGTCCACCCTGCACGGCAGCTGCACGGCTTCCGATAGGCGCCGGTGCAGCACGGCGCCGGATCGATTGCCGTCAGCCATCACGGGACCGTCTGCAAAGGGAGCAAAGCTTCGCCTTCGGCTCGCGGCACGCTCGTCCGAAGGCAGCCACCATCGTCAGCACGCGGCCGACGACGGGGGCTGCGCTCTCGGGAGTGGCTCTCGTCCGAGAGCCACTCCCGAGAGCGCAGCCACTGGGAGTGGCTGCACAAGAGCGTGGCTACGAGGCTTGCAGCGGCGAGTGGCCGAAAACTCTGCTCGACAGCTTTGATCGACAGCTCTTCTTGACAGCTCCGCTCGGACTTGAATCCAGCACTTGGCTGGCTGGCTGACTAGACTCTTTTTCCAGACGCATTCGTTGGCTGTGCTATCGTTCGGTGCGCTAGAATGCCCTAGAAAGTCCCTATGATTCGTCCTTCATGTGCTTATGCGTGCTGACACTGTGCATGCTGCCACTAACCACATTTGCATGCTGACCCTGCGCCTGTCACACCGCACCACGTTGTTCATGTTGTTTATCAAGCATGCTATTACTCACGATTCAATCGCGTTTCCCTTTGCAGCAAATGTAAAGCGCCTAGGAAGTAAGTGAGTTCTCCGAGGGCGCTTTATCAAGTGCATTATTATTATTATTATTAAGGCGCCCACGAGTCGATTCACTGTTCGTTGCCCTCTCATCAACATTTCCACCTCGCTTTGAGGCGGTCTCGTTTGCATTCGCATTCATTCTCGCTAAGCAAGCAGCTGGGTGAGCCGGCGGGTGGCCCGATAGAGGGGTCGCGATGCGCCTATAGTACTTTGGCATAATCGTAGGATGATAATTTACAGTGAGTGACATACGAGCCGTGATAGCCAGGAAGGTGAGGTGCTCGAGCTCTCCACGACCGAGATCATGGAGAGCTCAAGCTGTGCTTTCGAATCCTGCAGTGGGAGATCCTTTATTGCCAACTGCAAGCGGCGGTAAAAGCCTTCTCGGGGCTCTTGTGCCGCTATACAAACGGCGCCGCCAAATCAGTTAGTATTTCACTTTAGTGAGCTTTAGCTAGGAAAGGCGACGAGCCTGCTTCAGGGTTTCACAGCAGCGACATTTGAAGACCGCTGCAGCTCAGTATAGTACGAGTGCGACCATTAATTATATTTACCATTAATTAAAAATTCACCGGTCGGCACCGCGAGATCTGAGGTAGAAGCTATTTAGTCTCTCTGTACCCAGTACTGAGCGCCTCCCGCACTGGCTGCGCTGGCCTCCCGCATACTCACAGGCCACCGAGAGGGTCACCTGCGTCCGACTCGAGATGCCCAGTGGATGGCCTTCGATGGAGCACTGCGCGATCTTTCCTTCCATGTCTCTGCTCGCGACGAAGCTCAGCTTCACTAGCGCAGAGTCTGAAACGACAAGTTTTGAGAGAGCGCACGGCGCTTTGCATGTCTCAGTCAGTTGCACTCTGAGCGTGCCGATGAGTAGTAGTAATAGTAATAATAAGGCTCGCAGTCACGACGCAGGCATTCGATTCGTGCACTGCACGCGGGCAATTCTTCATTTCCTAGCTCTGGAGGGTCGAGAGCCGGCCGGCGTGGCTGTGGTGCCGCTAAATAACTTGAAGCTGTGTAACGGTTAATGGAATGAGTGACCGCTCTGCAACCGTTCTACTACCGATCTACTTGCGACATACTACCGATCTACTACCAGTCTACTTGCGACCTACTACCAATAGGTTTGCGCCCTACCGCCGATCTACTTGCGACCTACCGCCGATCTACTTGCGATTTACTACCGATCTACTTGCGATCTACTACCGCCCTACTACCAATATGTTTGCGACCTACTACCAATCTACTTCCGACCTACTGCCGACATACTACCGATTTACTACCGACCTACTACCGATCCACTTGCGACCTATTACCAATCTACTTGCGAACTACTACTGAAGTGCTTGCGACCTACTACCAATCTACTTCCGACCTACTGCCGATCTACTACCGATCTACTGGCGACCTACTTGTGACATACTTGCGACCTAAAGAAATCCCTATTTATGACTTACGATTTTCAAGTCAGCCCTTTTAAGTTAACTGCGCGTACGGGGAGATTGCTTAAAAATCGACATGCGTGCAAAAAGGAGCGCTTTCCTTATTTTTCGCTAATTTAGTTCGCAAGTGGACTTACAATAATCCTCTGCGTACAACTAAAAGTCGAGCGGCTGCAGGAAGTCTCGTGTCCAAGAAGTCGCGTGTCCAGCTGTAGAGGGATTTCTTGTTCTATTGTCAGTTTACAAAAAGCCGGGTTCGCAAACCGACAGCGTAATAGTATTCTTTATTTAATCAAGAGAGAGAGAGAGAGAGAGAGAAAGAGAGAGAGATCGAGCTCTCTATTACCATTATTGATCCGCTGCTGTTTTACCCGATCGCCGATCTCACTATTACGGCGCTCTATCGTTTGGTGAGCCGTAATGGCTCACTAGGTAAGGCGGTTGCTTTTCACGACTTCGGCCCCGAGGTCGTGGGTTCGAATCCTGAGGTGGGCGATCCTTTATCGCCACTGCAAGCGGTGGTGATAGCCATAAAGGCTCTTCTGTCGCTAAACAAAGAGAGGCTGCTAAATCAGCTAGTATTTATCGTCCCGAGCTGCCTGAGACTAGCTATCAGAGACCGGGGAATCAGCCCAGCCCACAATCGACGAGCGCGAGAGTGGGCGGTACGTCCATCTACGAGAATGTTCCTCGGATGTTCTAAACCGCTCGCACTTCTTCTTTGGGTATTTTCCCGCTATACTCGCAATGCTCGCCTCCTGCTAGCCTTCGAGGGCAGCTCACCTTCGTAGCGGGCTTCTCGGGGAGGGGAGGGAGGGGAGAGGGGAGGGAGGGAGGGGAGGGGGGGATGGGAGGGGAGGGAGGGGGAGGGGAGGAGAAGGGAGGGGAGGGGAGGGATGGGAGGGGGAGAGGGGAGGGAGGGAGGCTTTTGGGCCCTCACACCGGGAGGTGCTTTTGTTTTAAAAGGAGACGTAGGGCGGGGGGAGGGAGGTAGCGGGGAGGGAGGGGAGGCGGAGGTGCTATTCTTTTTTTTTTTTTGAGGTTCTTTTCTTTTCGGTATTTTTCCTTTTTGGTAGGGGAGGGGAGGAATTGGCAGCTTCGCTCCCTCCTCGACAGCTGGCGCGGTAGCGCACGCTCGCCCTGCTCCGCACGCCGGGGGGGGAGGAGGCGGAGGACCGGAGGCGGAGCGGAAGCTTCGCTTCCGGTGCCTAAGCCTCGCTCTGGCGGCCTCGCGGCCGTGGCTCGAGGCTTCGCTCGCTCGCGCTAGGCTCGCCAGCCAGTACTCACGCCACGTCGCGCTTTCGTACACGACCACCGATCTGTCTAGTTGGCTGACGCTCAGCGGTTCGGATCCGGAGAGCAGCGTCCACTGGAGCGACGGCACCGGGTGGCTGCCCGCGGACGCGCAGAGCAGCGTCTCCCTGTCTCCCTCGATCAGAACTCGGGGCGCGGAAATCTGCGGAGCGCTGGGCTTGTCTTAAAGACACAAAGCGGCAGCTTTACTCGCGCGCGAGCGCCACGCAGCGCTCCCTTCTCGGAGCGTGCGCACTCGCGCACAGGAGGTCAGGCAAAGTTAGGCGCCATTGCTCGACGTGGGGGTGTGGAAACGTGCACCTTACGACTGAGCGGCGGCGGACTATCGATTTAAAAATCGTCATTTTTGAGATCCGCCTTAGGGAAAATGCCCACAGGGCGCTGCAATGGGAAAGAGCGTGCAGCGAACTTTGGCGATGATAAGAGCGAGCGTTGGAAAAACTCTAGAAAAACCAGGTGATTCCTATGAGAATGCATACTCTAGCCACATTACGCGCGAAATCTCCCCAAGCTGGTAGCGCATATCTTTTATTTATCAGCACATGCTATCGTCTAACTATTGGTTCGGTATTTTTGCTTACACGCAACATTTAAGGTGTAATTAGATGCACCAACACACAATCAGAGTGCCTAGAAAGAGATTTTATTTCTCTTAGGCTGCTACACAACTGTCCCATTATCATAACTACTATTAATACTGAAAATGAGACTTGCATTAAATACTGTCAATTGCTGCTGTACTTCAGTCGAGTGGGCAATAGAATGTAAACTAAATTTCTAATTTGTAGGTAAAGTTATTAAACTCATTCGATCGTAATTCCTTTGCAGCAAATGTAAAGTGCCTATAAATCGATTAAGTTCTTTGAGGGCGTTATATACAATATATTATTATTATTATTAAACAAAGTGCTGAAAAACGAAACTGCGGTTGATTAAATCGCAAAGCGATTGCACTATGAGGTGAATCGATCAGCTTTTCTACAGTCGCCCAAACGAGGGTGCATTCAAACCATTTCGCGACGACTACATGCATGGTGCGACGAGGAAATTAAAATTTCCAATGAGTTACTCTCTGTGGAATCGCAGCTTGGACGATAATTTTCCGCGACCTGAACCTGAACCGTCCTGAACCGTCGTGCTCGTCTAGCGAGCAGGGTGCGTCAGCGAGCGGCCCAGCGCTGCCAGGAAGTGGCGAGTCACGTTACCCGACGCAGATACCCTAGCCGGCGGATCGGCGGTCTCGTCGCAGGCTTTCAGACGCACAGAATTCTCCCTCTAAATTATCAGACAAATCGGCAATGCACCAGTGAAGGTCGCGCCAGGGTGTTTCTGGCTAAACACGCAGCCAGGCGAACGCCAGGAAGAGGGGCGGGGCGGGCGCCTCTGATCAGCGGCACAGGTCACCTGGTCACGAGGTCAGCGGTGTACCTGTACACCATGTCGGCCAATGCAGAACGCGAGCGCCTGACCGGCAAACGTTCATCAAGCGTACAGCTAACGTAGATTTCAATGAATCAGAATTAACCGGGATCGTCAGTGCTAGGTAGTACTTGATGTGGTCGCTATATCGCTCCTCCCTCTAGAAGAGCGACATAGCGACACGTGATGCCGCACAGAGGAGAGCAGCATGTCAAAAGTGCACGTGCTTGGACGCGGCGCTCACTGCGTTGAGCTTGCTCGATCCGAAGGCAGCAGCAGCCTGCTGCCAGCACTTCTGCTACACATCTATAAAGTAGCTGCGTTGCCCAAAGTGCCCCTGGCCGACCTGAGAGAGAGAGAGACAGAGAGAGAGAGAGAGAGAGGCAGAGAGAGAGAGAGAGAGAGAGAGAGAGAGAGAGACAGAGAGAGAGAGAGAGAGAGAGAGAGAGAGAGAGAGCAGATAGAGAGAGAGAGAGAGAGAGAGAGAGAGAGAGAGAGAGAGAGAGAGAGAGAGAGAGAGAGAGAGAGAGAGAGAGAGAGAGAGAGAGAGAGAGAGAGAGAGAGAGAGAGAGAGAGAGAGAGAGAGAGAGAGAGAGAGAGAGAGAGAGAGAGAGAGAGAGAGAGGGAGAGAGACAGACAGACAGAGAGACAGAGAGACAGAGAGACAGAGAGACAGAGAGAGAGAGAGAGAGAGAAAGAGAGAGAGAGAGAGAGAGAGAGAGAGAGAGAGAGAGAGAGAGAGAGAGAGAGAGAGAGAGAGAGAGAGAGAGAGAGAGAGAGAGAGAGAGAGACAGAATCGATTGGCGAGCGAGTGGAAGAGAGTGAATGAGCGTGGCTGTAAGCCGAGTCGAAGATGGCGTGAAAATATTGCACCTCACTTTTTATTGCAAGACGCTTCGGTTAGGCAACGGTCACTCAAAAGTCACACCTGTAATTGCTCAGAAAGAGATTCCGTTCCCTGAGGGCACTATAAAAATGCATTATTATTATTGTAATTATTAAAAGAGCGAAGATTACGAATAGGGAGGAAGTGACGTAGGATCCGAATCTCTAGCTCTCATAAAAAAGAGTTACGAATTGCTTGTGCTCTTCCTTCAGTGCGCTCCTTCGGCACGGAGCTACAAGTTTTAGCAAACGCTAAGCAAACAGATAACAGCTGAAGCGAACAGTTAAATGACAAAAAATTATAATAATATGTTTTTTTACAGGGTCTAAGGAGCTCTCCCGAGAACATTTTTAAAAGAGCTCATCGACCTTATGCCACCCCGTCACGACCACAAGGGTCAAAGCCGTCAATGTACCAAAACTGCTACTTCTATGCTACTCACTACCTCAACTGCTCTCCTAACTCTGCTATGCTTTCCACTTTCTCTTTGTTGCGTGAGACGAAGTCTGTTGGCTACCGAATGCGTACCGAAAGCCGCTTAGGCTGTGAGTGCGCTATGCGATACTCTCCTGCGTAACGCCCACGTGGTCTTTATGACTTTGTGGAGTTACTGACGGAGATACATTACATTTCATTACAAGGCGGTGCGGGAAGGGGTGCCACCGAAGGCACGGTTGGAGAACAAAATACAACGATGACGGCGCTCTTGCTTGAAGCTAAGAAACGCAAGCCGTACCGTAGAGTGTGGCGGCATCACAGCGTGAAAGAGAGAGAAAGAGGGAGAGAGAGAGAGAGAGAGACAGAGAGAGAGAGAGACAGAGAGAGAGAGACAGAGAGAGAGAGAGAGAGAGAGAGAGAGAGAGAGAGAGAGAGAGAGAGAGAGAGAGAGAGAGAGAGAGAGAGAGAGAGAGAGAGAGAGAGAGAGAGAGAGAGAGAGAGAGAGAGAGAGGAGAGAGAGAGGAGAGAGAGAGAGAGAGAGAGAGAGAGAGAGAGAGAGAGAGAGAGAGAGAGAGAGAGAGAGAGAGAGAGAGAGAGGCTAAGACAACAAGAAAGAGAGAGGCTCACCGTAGACTTGAAGGTAAAAGTAGTTGGAGAGCAGGAGCGACGCGTAGCTGAAGACCGTCTCGAGGTCGGTGACCACCTTCAGCGGCGGACTGACGAACTCGCTAAAGACGGGCTCTGCTTCCATTGCGTAGCACTGATAGGGACCGCTGAGTCGTGGGCTGATATTCAACAGGGTGAAGGTCAGCGACAGGATGTCGCTGCTGTTCCACGGCACGTCGGCGCACGTGATCGGCCGGTCGACGGCCTCGCCGCCGCCGCCGGAGCTGCCGGCGCTTCGGAGCGACAGCGAGAACTGCGCCTGGTATGGCGGCCTCCGGTCGGCAAGCTGGCGGCGCTGGCTGCACCCCACCAATTCCTGCCTGCTCCACAAGCCCGACCGCAGCACGCCCAACGTCGAGACTCGCGCCGATCGGACCGTGCACGTGACGGCGATCGCCTGCCCGGCCGTGTAGACTCCGCGAAACTGCACGGTGGAGTAGGTCACGGTGCCTGCTCGTACGCAAAAGAGGAGGCACCGTGTGCTGCTTGCAGCGCGTCTTGTCTGTATCGCGTAAGGGCCAACGCTGAGAGCGAACGAGAAAAGGAGAGAGAGAGAGAGAGAGAGAGAGAGAGAGAGAGAGAGAGCTCCTCTCTCTCCCTCTCTCCCCCTCTCTCCCCCTCTCTCCCCCTCTCTCTCCCCTCTCTCCCCCTCTCTCCCCCCTCTCCACTCTCTCTCCCCCTCTCTCCCATCCTTCGCCTCCATCGATGGGCGGCCGCTTGCGCGTCATCTCTTCGTCAGGGATCCCGACGGACGCCGCAGCGGCGGCGGCGATCGCTCAGCGGAGGTGCGGTAGCCGCGGCAATGGTGCGGTAGTCGCCGCCTGTGACGCATCGTTACCTGGCTGCTGCTGCGGCGCCCTGAAGAGCACCCGGACGCTGTCGGAGTGGCGCGTGGCGGGATTCCAAGCGCGGCACGTCGCCCACGTGTCCGCGTCGACCGAGCGGTTCAGCCTGAAGAGCACGGGCGCCGCCGGAGCCCCGTAGTTGCCGCCGCCGCTGCCCGCGGCCGGTGGCGACGGCGGCGCGGCGACGATAGAAGCGCTGCCGTTAAACGACCCGTTCGTCGACGCCGTCAGCCAAGCGTACTGGGCGGGCGGATTGGAGCTCAGTCCGCCGCAGGTGGCCACGTAAGTTGCGCCGACGCGCGGCTGAATCAGGAGCGTCGGTCGAAAGCCGTGAAACAAAGGACCCCCTACGTCGACGGCCAGAATAACGGTTTGGACGCCGCCACCGCCGAAGCGCAGCGCTTTGCTCATCGGCGTTGCGGCCGTGCAAAAGATGGAGCGGCAGGAGGCGGCGGCGGCGGCGTCGCACCGCTCGCCGGGCGAGGTTGCACACCTCGCCCGGCGAAAGCTGCTCGCAAAATCTCCCGGCCTCAGGGCGAGATTTCTTCGGCGGAGGAAAATTGATTTTCAGCGACCTAAATTAGCACGCTGTAAGCTGTAACGGAACTGCGACTGGAGGCGACTGTGTGTGTGTAGGTAAGGGCGTGGACGGACGAGTCCCGACACATGCGTTCGCCCTCCGCGGCTGGACGGCGGCTTTGCGGCTATCCCTGGTTCCGGCCCTCCTGAGTTCCAGCTTAGTTCCTGGGCTTAGTCCTGGGCTTAGTCCTGCCTACGATCGCTGCTCGCGCGCGCTCGCTCGTGGAAGTCGAAAGGAATGGGCTAGCAGCAGCAGCAGACGACACGAAGCAATTCAATCGACGGCTTTCTTTACATTATACTTTCGCCTCTGCTGCGGGGTCACTCGTACGCGTTTGGTCAGAAAATGTAAAGTGCCTAGAAAGAGATTGAGTTCTCTGAGGGCGCTATATCAAATGCATTATTATTAGTCGGGGTCGTTTGGCGGCCACGCCTCGACCATCGGAGCAGATCCGGGCATTTGCGGGCCACGAGGGCCGTCGCTGCTCTCCTTCCTTTTCTCCAGCTTTCTCGCGAGAGTGTAATCCAGGGGCCGCGGCATCGACTATCGCTTTCGCTTCCGCTATAGCTTTCGCGCTAAGGCGCTTAACCGGATGCACGAACCGTTTGAACCTTAGGTGGTCGGCTGCAGCTAATGAAAACTGAATGCCCGCCTTGCAGACATTAGGTCATTAATGTCGGCCATTGAGGTCATTGAGGCCGTTGACCGTGGTGGGGGGGTGAAGACAAAACGAGCCAGAAAAAAGTACATACAACGGGTTGAACCGCGACTTTGCTCGAACCAGCCAATAATTGCCGGGCGGCGCATGCCTTTCGTGGGCGTGTCGTCTATCCAACATGAGGTAGCCGCAGCCGGGCGACGTCGGCGTCACCACAGAAGCGCAGATCGCAGCAGGGAGAGTAAGCAATTAAGACTTGTTCAGAAGCAAAAAACAGATCAAATTATAAACTTTGAAAAATGAGACGTCACGTATGAAAAAGTGGCCCTTATTAAGCCAATAGAGGCCCGCTCGGCACCCGAGGGGCTGACACTTTGGAGTTGACGCTTCTTCGCTGGCTTTTGCAAACGTATAGAGATGGCAAGGCGCTTGCACCGAGTGGCACTGAGAAGGTGAGCGTACTTGGTCTCGAGCGGCGAATCGCACCGCCGGCTGCTCGAAGCGTCGCAGGGTGGCGCACCAGCGGCCCGAACCGCGACTGCGCGCCCGCGCCGGCGAGCTTCGGGCCGCCGGTGGCCGAAATAAATGGCTGCTGCGCAAGTGCGTACACCAAACCACCATCGTCAGTGAGCTGTTCTCGTTGGCAGACAGGTTACGGCCTCCGCACTGTATCCGGATGCCGTGCATAGCTCGGCTCGCGGAGAACGTGACGGTGCTGGCGAAGAGCCAGGGACCAATCGGCTTGGCCGCCCTCTCCGCAATCAGAGCGCCAATCGACCAGACGGTGACATTTAGCGTGCCGATGCACGTCAGATTGTACGCGGTCGATTCAACGAACGCGGCCGGTGGATCCACGATTCGCAGCCAGTCCTTGTCAGGTTTCCTCGCTGCCGCCATTGTCGCGGTGGCTGCAACAAGTTGAGATCTCGCTCGCTTCGACGCGCCGCACGTCAAATTTTGTCGCTCATCGCGCACAGATCTATATATCTATGCGTCGGTGTAGCCGGATACACGCGAGGCGCAAACTTGCAAGCCCAAGCCCAAGGGTCAGGGTTGTTACCGATCCTGCAAGACCCACGCGAAAGACGCCTGCGTAGTGCGTGACATTCAGCTGAAGGTCGCGATCAGCGTAACTATGGCGGCACGGCATCCGGCCAGGCCGCCCTGCTCGAAGAGCAAAGCTCGGCCGCACCCGAAAATTGGTGAATTTATCGGTTGCTCCTTTAATGACCGGGCAGCTGGTAGCTCCCCGAATCGGTTCATACGACGCCCCTCTCTTAGCCGTTAGGTTATTGAACGCATGGGGAAGACCTTTTTTCAATAACGGTCAAATCTGTCCATGATAATGTTCCGTCCCAAGGATTCTTTCAAAAGTGTGTGACTCAGTTTCTACGAGTTCTGTAACTAAAAACATTTCGAATAAAATTGTAAGTCAATAGCGTACTTAAAAAATGAAGTGCAACTCTAGGGTGCCAACGGCTGAGTTAATCGATTCGTTTTTTACCGGAGGAGGAGCTATTGTTGCAATTCGGTACTTGCGGGTCCATCTGCGGAGACTGGGTCAAGGTCGAAGAAACCGGCTCTCAATTCAGTGCAAGCCGGCTACTCTATCGATCCGCTAAATAGGGCTACATTTTACGTTATCGCGAGTCTATATTTTGGCTTCCTGTAAATCAAGGCATCGATTTTAGAATGTCTTTTCTTGCCTTTTAGTCATTATCTAGCGCAGCCTTTAAACAAAGCTCGCGAGTACCTGAAAACCGGCCAAGCACCTCAGCTCTGCACTCGCGCATTGCCTCAATAATCTACGCACGTGACTAATCCTTAAACGTAAGACGGCCCTTAGCTTCCGCTTCCTGAAGGCGTTTCGTGCCCACGCACATACACCGGCACTCGCAAAGCTCCGCTTCCGGTCAACGCTTTCTTCGTCAGCCATGCTTGTCTCACTCCCTTCGTTTCCCTTTTGGAATCGCACACGCACACACGCACGAATGTGCACACACACACACACGCACACACACACACACACACACACACACACACACACGCACCCACGCATGCACACACACACACACACACACACACACACACACACACACACACACACACACACACACATGACGAGGTCCGGCACTACAGAAGACTTTTGCTTGTGTGGACATCAAGTATATCTATGCTTCTCTTACACAATTATTTTTTTTAGCGTCCTTAATGTATAGCGTCCGTGCATTTTCAATTAGCAAACGGCTTGAGAAGACAATGGCACATCCAGCCTGCTTTCATAAAACAATTTTGTTCGTTCTAGAGCTAATTTTAGATTACTGGAAATTATTGGATTATTATTATGGCGATTATTACCGAACATTAGAGGCGGGGAATAACAGGGGCGAGGAAGGGAATCCGTGACGATCGGTCACAACTAGTGCTACCCTTCTCTGCGGCTTCCGCCGCGGCAGCTTGCTACATGAGAGCGATTCTGACATTTATAGTGTCACCCTAAAACAGCGTCCCAGTCCTTGGTTTCCGAGGTTTCATCCAGTCATGCGATTATTGTTCTGAGCTTCCGCCATTACATCAAACACAGATTTACACACATATATATATATATATATATATATATATATATATATATATATATATATATATATATATATATATATATATATATATATATATATATACATATAGAGAGAGAGAGAGAGAGAGAAGATTAAAAGCCTACCAACAAGTCGCTTACTTCCACTACTGAAATTGCAGGGCAAGGAAAAATCAAAGGCTAGAACGCCACCGCCTAGAACGTTACTGAAAAAGCTGCTTGATAGCTAAGCGAAGGGCCCGCGTTTGTCCCCACTCAGTTAGCTCTGCATCCGACGATCGTAGTTCAGAGTTCAAAGTTTGCAGTCTCCTTTGATCGCGAAGAACGGCTGATAATTTCATAAGCTACGGCACGCAGACAATCGCCGAGGAATGCCGAAGAACGTGCAAAGTTCATTGCGTAAGCCCAGCGCCAGGCTGCCCCTGCGGCGGCTGCGAATATGGCGGTCTAGAATCTGACGCGCCTTTTTCTTAGCAGCGAACGTGCGCTCCGTTAGACTTCCCTGCCGCAGCGGACTGCACCTGCGTCGTCTGGACTTTAACGATGGACATCGGCCAAACGCTAGCGGCGCCTGTCGCGTTCTGTACGAACGTCTGATTTACGAAGGTCGCTGCAAGGAATTATTTAGGAGCGAGCTAAGCAACGTGGACGTGACGCGATCGGCCGCCATTTGCGCCGCGGCGGAGCGCGCCCCGTTGCGGCACCAGCCCCCGCGCTGAATCCGCTCATTATTTGCTACTATTATTGTTTCATTTATCATTAATAATTCATTTATTATTATTTATCATCATTTATTCTCACTATTATTTTTAGATATTTATAGTGGCACGCTAAAACAGCATCCCAGTATTTATTTACCGAGGTTTCAACCAGCCATACGAGCTATGTTCCAAGTTTTCGCCGTTAAGTCGATACAGATTTATGCAGTCAACAGAATTCCCAATAAGTCGCTTACTTCCCTAACTGAGAAGGCTGGGAAAGGAAAAATCAGAGGCCCTACCGCCAGGACTTGATCGGAAAGCTGTTTGAGAGCTAAGCGAAGCTAGCATTAGCTAGCTCGTCTTTGTCCCCGCGAGAAAACTCTGCCTCCGAAGTTGGCAGTCTCCTTTAACAAAAGTAATAAATACAATAATACATTTGTACAGCACCCTCGGAGAACTTGATCTCTATCTACGCACGTCACATTTGCTGCAATGGAAGCACTAGCGAATGGTTCGCGGTAGCATGCTCAATGAAAAAAGCAAAACGTGGTTGGTGGTGACATGCACAGGGTCAGCATGCAAATGTACTTCGATCGAGCAGAACGGCTGCTAGCGTCATAAACTGCGGCATGCAAGCAATCTCCGAGGATCGTCGGAGAACTTGCGATGATCACGGCTTAAGCCCAGCGCCAGGCTGCCCCTATGGCAGCGAATATACGTTCTAGAATCTGACGCGCCTTTTTCTGAGCCCAATAGACTTACCTGCCGCAGCGGACTGCATCTGCGTCGTCTGGAATTCACTGACTGATATCGGCCAAACGCTGGCGGTGCCTGTCGCGTTCGTGGATGCGACGCGATTGGCCGCTATATGGCGTCACCCCTTCTCGGCGCCGGCGCGCTCGCAGAAGCCGACTCCCGCCAGCCTGGGCTGCACGCAAGCGTCTCAGTACGTTTAGCACGTTCTACAGCCCCTGACGCCGCTACTCATGTTCGTCTGCTTAAAAAGGAAATTTTTGAAAAGCGGAAATCGGAACATTATTTTAAATTCTACGCTACATTTAAGTGCGTGGCTGACGCTAGTTAATAATGTATATCTGCCGGTACCTTTTAACTTCATTTATTAAATTTTCCATTTTTCGTATCCCTTATTTAGTTTGAGACAACTGACGTTTAGGCGAAGTTTCAACGACTAATTATTATTAGAAGGAAGGTCATCTTCGTGGGCGGGGCGCTGGCCAGTAGTGGCCGCGCCGCCGCTCAGGCGTGCCGCACCGAAACGAGCAACGAGCAGGCGCCGCTGCGTCGGTCGCCGCGAACGCTGAGTGGGCGGACGCCGGACGTTATTTCCAGTTATTTTAATTTGTCCTCTTTTCGTAACGGTTATTCTACGCGAGAGAAGGGGGCGTTGCGGCGGCAAAAGTCGCCGGAAAGAACGCTGAATTAGCGGACGACCTACATCGTCCGCGGAGACATTCGAAGGCCATAGGTCGAATCGGCGGACGTTGGCGGCCGCGGACCTACCCGGCAGGCAGCAGCCGCCGACATACCCGGTCCGGGCCACGCTTTCCCTGCCTGGCGGGATTTCGCGGATATCGCGCGTCCAGGAAAGTCCGGGATGAGGCGGAGCTCGGCACGAGGCCGCTTCGTGGCAACGGCAACCGGCGAAAAACGCAAGCGACACCGCGCTGCGCTGCGAGCAGCAGCAATTGAACGCTCTACCTGGCGCCGCCGAGCTCCAAACCGGCGTCGAGGTCAGAGCAGGCGAGGCCGTCTGACGGTCAGCGCCCGCCGCCGCTGCACTCTGCGAAGACGTCGCGTTGTCGCAGCTCGCTACAACAGGTCGCTCCGGCGATGAGCTGGCCGCCGGTACGCGCGGCCTGGTAGCGCGCGTCGCGGAGGAACTTCGCAGGTCACGCACCGTGCAGCCCATCGCGATTGGCGGGCGCGCTGCGGCGCTCCGCGCGGAGGGGGGCGGGCGGCAGCGCGCCGAACAAAGTCGGCACAAGCGACGGCGACGTGTCCGCACTGTCTGTTGACAGTGTGCGAGCTGTCCACACGATTCGCGTCGCTGGTTTCCGAGGTCGCCAGTTCAACTCGAGATAATTACGCGACAGTTGCTGCTCTCTTTTGTCTAGCGGTAAGATATTCGCCTGTGTGTTTCTTGTGAATGTCTAGTCTGGCTCGTGGGAGTTTCTTGATACCTCGAGATCCTCTTAAATAGAGCAGCCACTAACCATACTTGCATGCTGACCCTGTGCATGTTACCCCTAACCGTGTTATTGATGTTGTTTATCAAGCATGACACCACTCACCATTCGATCGTGTTTCCTTTTCAGCAAATGTAAAGCGCCTAGAAAGAGATTGAGTTCTCCAAGGGCGCTTTATCAAGTGCATTATTATTATTATTATTCCTAATTTCCTTAGACTAACTCAAACTAATTGGTTTTAGTAATAATAATAATGGTACAGTCGACTCCATGCCTATAAGAATATCAGATAGATGAATACTCGCTTATACGAATGGCAGTTCTGCGTCCCAGATTTTTAAGAAATAGTGGTCTCACACCGCATTTGGGAATACTCGCATATAAGAATGACCATTTGCCGACCCAATCGCATTCTTATAATCGGAGTCGACTGTAATAATACATTGGTATAGCGCCCTCGGAGAACTTGATCTCTTTCTAGGCACTTTACATATGCTGTAAGGAAATCACGTTAAAATGGTTAGTGCTAACATGCAGGATTTCTACAAGCATTACATGGTTAGAGGCGACGTGCACAGTGTCGACATATATTGAATGTATAAAATGAAATGTATTGAATAAATTGCGTAAAATATGGCTAGTGGTGGCATGTACAGATTCAGCGAGAATAAGCGCACAAAGGACGAATCGCAAGGACCTACTAAATGAGGCGATAAACACGAAGGCGCATTTTAAGCTTCTATTTGAACATTTTCAAGTCAGTCGCGGTCGTGACATCAGTCGGGAGTGAGATCGAGGCTTTGGGAGCACGAGAACTGAAGTCGCACCCGTGATAGATTCGAGGTTCGTACGAAGTATAGCTAACCGTTTGAGTCAGAAGAGCGGATGGCGCGACGTCCAGAGAATAGATGTCAAAGCTACTCCCCCACCAGGGAGTAGCTCAGAATAGGTAGGCTGGAGCGAGAGCGCTTTGAAGAGTGCCCACAAAGAGGTGAGGTTCTCTGTGGGCGCTATGCAAATGTATGATCGTTACTATCATTAAACAGAATGAAGGGATATAAAGTTGAGCCACAAAACTCGGGAGTCGATATCTGTCTGACCGGCAAGCGCTCCGGGTCATCTATTATCTAGCGCACAAAGAGCGACTCGTCGCGCTTACCCGGCAGCCCGGCGATGGTAAGGAGCCTACCGCGTGACCCGGAGACGACGCCGTTGGCACGCGAGTCTCTCGCCCTCTCTTAACGAGTGCCGCGTAGGCGTCGGGGTGGTTAAATCCTCTCGCGGCTATGCGAGTCTAACGGTTGGCGTGCGTTGATCAGCGAAAACACCTCGGCTGCAGCAGGATTTGAACTCTCGCGCAGGCAGCCAATCGGCGCGACCCTAACCGCTCGGCAGCAGATGCGATGTCACCACTTGCCTGGCGGTCGCAGCAGTAGTAAGAAGCGAGCTCGAAAAGTCAGCCTCTTTTTTTATAAAGAATATTTTTTTTTTATAAAGAATGTCTTGTGGCAGGCCGCAGCGGCCAGAGTCATAAAAGCGCTACTGCACTGAAAATCCGAAGATGGCGATGAAGGCGACGCAGAACGGCGAGCAAGTGCGGTCGTAGCAAAGGGTATTGGAAAGGTCAACGTTGAAGGTCAAATTCTTGAGCATCACCATCAGCATCCAGGCTATGCTGGCGAGGAGCGGCCGTATTTTTATCTCTTTGGTTTCATTGCTTTTGCTTGGGTTTTAGGTTCTAATACTCCCACTCCCCCGCCTCCTCCTTGTTGTAGAATGACTGAGTTCTTTCCGCCCTCTGCTACACATCTGCCACTCATCCGGGCCTCCAGTCTCTGGAAGTCTCGAGATGTGGCGACAAATCAACGAATCTTACAATCAGAACAACGAGTCTGCTGTTGGACCCAGAGGATCTGAGAAATTTGCTGACCGCTTCGCTCGCTGAAGTAAGCAAACGTACGTCGGCTGATTGATCGTCGGCCTCATTTCGATAGCCGTAGGCAGAACAGCCGCAGATGCTTTAATTCCGTTCGCAACAACTGGCTTGTAGAGGCAATCTAGAGCATGAAAGAGAAAAGGGGCCTTGACCTGAAAGCAATATAAATGGAAAGTTTTCATAGCGCCATAAGAGAATTAAATCTCTTTCTAGGCACTTCTTTGCATCTTCCGGAAAGGAAGCATGTCAACTAGCTAGCGATAACATCTACAATTTCAGAAAGCATAAGAACACACAGGACGAGTCACGCGGACATAGAAAATGCAACGACGAACTGGTGGATTTTAGCTTCTTTGTAAGCGTATTGAAGACAGAGGGCATGGCATGACGTCAGTAGGTACTGAGTAGTGAGGTAGTGACGTAAGTGTGTAGTGAGCTCCAGGCTTCAAAAGCATACGAACTGAGAACTAAAATAAAGGTCGGCTGATTCAACTGAGTTCGGCTGGTCTGCCAGGACTCGCTCCAGTGTATTTGATAGGAACGGTAGAAGGGAGACTGGGCGATAGTTGCACAAGTTCTCTTGGTCTAGTGTTGCTTTCCTAAGTAGTGGCCAAACTACAACATTTTCCAAACGTGCTGGAACATAAACTGAGGCTAATGAAATATGTATAATGTTAGTTATGCATGGCAGAAACATGTATATGTATCGTAGAAGCAGGACAGTGGGTATAGGGTCTAGAGGACTAGTTGCTTTCTTTGATAGAGATATGAACTTCAGGATGAGGTCACTCGTGGCCTCTTTGAATGTAAAACTTGAGGTGCTGCACGGAATTGTTGGACATGATTCCAGGGGAATGCTGACACCCTAGGTGTGGACTCGCTGATCTTGTCAATTTTTCTGACAAAGAAGAAAGAGAAGCGATCAGCTAGATCACTGCACGGATCACTAGGTAAGGAGCCAACTTGAGACAGGTGTAGGAGATAGTTGATCGTAGACATCGCCATTTTTAGATTGTGCATATGTGATTCAACCATGTTTTTATAGAAGCTAGACTTGGCCTTTGCTAGGATCGATCGGTATGACCTACAGTAGTGGAAGTCCGTCCTGATCTATCGTACACTTGTTCAAGCTTTCGCTGAGTAGACCTAGCTGGTTTAATGTCTGTGGTAAACCATAGGCCGTCTGGGCGAGGACGTACAGTGCGATATCAAAATATTTATTATTACCAGTATTTTCATTATTACATAGCAGAGCGGCAATAAGTGTCTAACTCATCATGCTGAGCCGCATCCAGTGGTTGGTAAAGCGCCGCCTGGCGGCGCGGCGTGAGCGGGCGGGCGAGCGAGCGGCGGAGGCGTTCGTAGCCGAAATGCTTCCGCCTCACATTGGCAGCCTCGCTTCCACCTTCACGTCGCTGCCACCCAAACTTCGACGGTCGCTGGAAGATTGAGCACTGGCGGGATGGAGCTCTATAATTAATGTAACAAAAGGTATCTCGAGCTGTAACTCAACAAAGACTAGGCGGGTGTTACGCTGGAGAGTTTTGTATAGCCTGAGCGGCTCTTGTTGTGCCTACTATAGCCAATAGACTTCGTCTCATGCAGCAAAGAGAAAGTGAGAAGCAAAGCTGATTCGGGAGGCAGTCAAGGAAGTGAGTAGCTTAGAAGCAGCAGTAGCAGCTCAAGACGGCTGGAAAGGATGTGCTATTTGCTTTTAGTCAGCAGTGGAAGAGTAGACGTCGTTGAGTAGGAGTTGTGGAAGCAAGTTTCATAGTCTAGGAACTGTAAAGCAAAAGCTTCTGACTCCAGCTGTCTTTAGGCATAGGAATGGAATAGCTAATGAATTGTCCATTTAGGACCTGAGGGCACGATGAGGAGGCTGAAATTGGGGCAGCAGTTCTGTAAGGTGTGAAGGACCCAAGTGATGGCCTTGGCTTTGTGGCTCAGCTAAGTGATGGCGAGCGGGACGTAGATCGGCGTACACAATTTTGCTCTGGTTCCGTTGATCAACCATAGTAAGTCCTTCAGTAAAGGAGAAAAATAGCTGAATCTCAAGGACTGGTTGATTAGCCTTGTAGCCGTTACGGGGTTCTTTTGGTAGCCCAGCTAAAATTAAATTGCAGTAGTAGTCCACCTTTGACAGAGCTGGGAGCTAGATATTTTTAGCTAGTCACCACCGTAGGCAGTTCAAAGGCAGGCCAAGCATCGTACCACCAGCTTTTCGGAATCCAACAGTCTACAAATACCTCGTACAAACCTTAAATCCTTTGGAGACCATGCATTGAGTTCGTATGCTCCCAAAGCCTGGAACTCCCTCCCGACCTGCGTCAGAACATCCCCTGACCTGACCACATTTAATAATAATAATAATAATAATTCACTTGATAAAGCGCCCTCAGAGAGCTCAATCTCTCTCTAGGCGTTTTACATTTGCTGTAAAGTGAAATGCAATTGAATGGTAAGTAAAATCATGCTTGAAAAACAAACGAGATGAATAATATGGTTAGGGGTGATATGCACAGGGTCAGCATGCAAATGTGGTTAGTGGCAGCATGCACAATGTCAGCATGCATAAGCACATCAAAGACGAATCACAGGGACCCACTAAATGCTGTCCTAAATAGGTGTGTTTTTAGGTTCCTTTTAAATGTGGTCAGGTCAGGGGATGTTTTGACATTTAAAAGGAACTTAAAAACACACCTATTTAGGACAGCATTTAGTGGGTCCCTGTGATTCGTCCTTCACGCTCGCCAGCACCAGCATCGGCACGCGTTGCATCCGGTTAAGGCACGTTTGGATATGTGTGCGAGTGCGATCGGGGAGCCGTTTGGGAAACCGCCCCCACCCCAACCGGCACGTGGCGACTCGGGCTCGGCCGTTGGGCGCTCTGCAGCTGCGGCGCTCAGCGGCGGAGCAACGTCGTCTGTCGCGTTACCGACAGCCGAAGCTAGCCATCTTACCTAGACCAATGTAGCAGACGAAGAGCGCGGCGGCGGCCAGCGACATTTCCGATCGCGTCGCTGGTCGTCTGACGACGGCGGCGATGCATGAGAGTCTCGACGCTCGGGGAGTGCTACCGGAAGTGCTGGCACGTCCCCGAGCCCGAGTTCGCGAGCTGTGCATGCTGCTACGGCATGTGGTGAAATAAAAGGTCAAGCGCCAAGAGTGAGAGAGAGACAGACAGACAGACAGAAAGGGCTTCAGCCGAGTCTGCAACGTTGAGCGAAAGCTCGGCGTAAAGCGAACGAACTCGACGGCGCAGGAGTCGCCGTGCAGCCGGCGCAGGTTCAGAGGAAGTCGCTCGCTCGAAGCGCGCGAAGCCCGAGAACAACGATTGTTTCGGATTAGAGGAGTCGCGCTGACCATTTTTCTTTCGACCCCCCCCCCCACCACCCTCCGGCTGCTACTGCTACTGCAGTCACTTCTCACTTTCCTGCCGATGCCTCACTCAGCTGCCTCGGTCAACCATCTTGATGTGAACGTTGGCGCTTCCAGGAATTGACGCTCAGCGCTAATCCCATCCTTGTACGTAAGCCGAGCGCTCAGAGGCAAGAGGCAACATATTAGCCATAGGCGACGAGCGGCGCGAGATCAGGGCTCGTCTGCAAACGCGAACGCAATCGTGTTCATCACGTGATTTGATCACGTGATCAATGCGGTCTGGACGAGCGGACGGCTAGAAGAGTGGGGGTTTCCTCTGCGAGACCATTTCGAGCCGCTCGTAGTGCAGCGCGGTGAAGAAGTCAAGGTTAGCGAACATTTTTTAGTGAAAAACTAAACGAGCGAACTCCCAGTCACGCAGAAAGCCGCTCCACCGCACTCTGAGAGCCTGCAATGCCCGGGCGCTTCGGCGAGGCGCAGCTCCTGCGAGACCTCCAGCATTCGTCTTTTGCTCGGCGGTAAGCGGCGGCGGGGCGGCGCGCTTCTGTCGAGCAAGCGGACGATGGTGACGGCGGCTGGTCGGCGGCGGCACCGCCGCCGCGCGACGAAATCCGCAGCAGCATTGGCGCTTCGCGCATGGATGGCGCACCGCTCATCGGGGCGACGACCGCGGCGGCGGCGCCGAAACGCGGGAATTCTGCTCCGCTTCCAGGCGCTCGGCGAGCTCTGCGCTCTCGCCTATAGTGAGCTCATCGTCTCAGGCTCCGACAGAGCCGCCACCTGCGCCGGCTGCAGCGCCAGGCAAACGTGTGCTAAAAACGGTGAGTCGCCAGCGGATAGAACAATGAGCGGGCGCAACGTCTGACTTTTCAAAGGCCGCTGGCGGCAGCCAACTGCGGATAAACTTTGCAAGCGTTAACTCGATTCGAAGCCCCTTAAAAATGAAAAATGAATGCCGACGGGAATTTCCTTCTTAGTATATATACACATATATATATATATATAATATACATATATATATATATATATATATATATATATATATATAATATACATATATATATATATGTATATATATATGCATGTGTGCGTGTGTGTGTGTGTGTGTGTGTGTGTATACACCAGTACATCGGTACAGGTACAGGTACATTTCATGGTGACCGCCGATAGGGGAGCAATCGTTTGCAAAGACGGATTTTCCTTTCGTCCAGCAAAATAAATACTTTCAACTGTTCGGCCCACGTGTACGTGTTCGTACATATCAATCATTGACTACGCAAAGCAACCAAGTATAATAGGTCTCAAATTTTCTGAAAGCTCACCCAAAGTCTAAGCGACTATCAATTCGCATTAAGTACACAACAGACTCCATTTCACGCCACCAAAATAAAATGGAAAGCACAGCCGATACAGGAAACGATGTCGACGAATTAAGTAGCATGGAAATCGCAGCGCGAAGGACGCCTGGTAAAGATGTGTCACGGTCGACAGCAGGAAAGTAGACGTCATAGTGTAAGAATAGTTGAAGTGAGTTCTACAGGCTGGGACCTGCAGAGCCAAAGCTTCTGTTGCCTGCGGTCTATAAGCTTAGGAATACGGCAGCTAATTAACCAGGGGGCTCCAGTTGGCTGAACAATCAAACCAATTGAGCTGCTGCAGCAGTCCAGCAGATCGGCTAGTGCTCTACCGATTGAGCTAGTGAGACTACCTTCCGTTCGACTCCCAAAATGGGCAGTAAACTGTCCGCCATTTTCCAGCCCCATTTTTCAGTTTGATCTGAGGACTCTAAATATGCCACGACCTGGCTCTTGGCGCGGGGTTAGGGTGCTTCACCTCACGACTTCGCGGTCGTGGATTTGAGTCCTGCAGCATGCTATTCTTTATTGCCTACGGCAGGCAGGCAGGAGGAAGGGATAGAGCTAGTACGGCAGGAAGTGCCAGTACGGCTCGATATGCCCGCCAAGTAAGCGAGGCTGCTAAATCAACCTTAAGAAAAAGAAGAATAAAGAAGAAAAGAAAGAAAAAAGAAGCTGATTGATTCAGAAAATGTAAAGCGCCTAGAGAGAGATTGAGCTCTCTGAGGGCGCTTTATCAAGTTCATTATTATTATTAATGAGCACTCGCGCCATCACTTTCCCTCGCGCTGTGCTCGGTCTAGCGTTCTTATAATAATAATAATAGTAATAAAACATCTGTACAGCGCCCTCAGAGACCTCGATCTCTTTCTAGACACTTTACGTATGCTGTAAAGGAAGCATGATCAAATGCTTAGTGGTAAGACGCTCAATGTCGACAAGCATTACCTGGTTAGAGGTAGCATGCACAGGGTCAGCATGCAAATGTGGTTAGTGATAGCATGCACAGTGCCAGTAAGCATAAGCTCACAAAGGACGAACCAAAAGGACCCACTAAATGCTGTGATTAACATGTGAGTTTTAGCTTATTTTTTAATGTCGTTAAATCAGGGCATGTCGTGCCAGTCGGGAGTGAGTTCCGGACTTTGCAATAGGAACTAAAGGCACGGTCTCCAAAGGATTTGAGGTTCGCACGAGGTATAGCTAAAGATATGAGTGAGAAAAGCGGGTGGTACGATGTGGTGGAGTAGTGTCGGTAGGTAGGATGGAGTTAGAGAATGAAATGACCTAAAAGTAAGTGACATAACCTTGAAGTCAATACGCTGCTTGATTGGGAGCCAGTACAAGTCGACGAGAAGTGGAGTGCTGTGGCAAATGCGCCGCTCACGATGGACAAGCCTAGTTGCAGCTTTTCAACAAATGTTAGCGCCTGATAGAACAGGCCTGTAGACTGGCAAGTAGTGAGTTACAGAAGCCGAAACGGCATGTCACAAATGCATGAACCCATTTAGATGTAGTATCCCTGTCCAAGAAAACCTGAGTTTTAGCAATGTTGTGTTTCTGAAAGTAGGCATACTTGACTTTGGAGCTAATGTGTTCGTCTGCTGAAAGGTCACTTCGGAACAGGACACCTAGATTTCGTGCAGATGCAACAGAAGACATGCTGTCAGAGCCGATTTTGAGCGCCAAGCTTTGCAATTTCTGAGCCACACCTGGTTTGCCCATAGCAAGTAAGTTGGTTTTGTCTTCATTCAATTTGAGAAAGTTTGCCGCCATCCATTTGCGGATGTCAGCAATGCATGCAGCAAGGGAGATGAGAGAATTCGACACGTGCTGGAGAACTGGAAGGGATCAAAGCATAGGTACAACTGAGTGCCATCTGCATAGAAGTGAAAGCCTAGGTTGTGCTAGGTTGGCAATCGCATCGTCAAGTGGGCGAGAGTATAAACTGGTGATGAGAAGCGAATCGAGCGAAAAACCCGAGCACAAGCAAGCGCAAAACCCCGTACTTCAGTCGTTTCTTGGACGGTCTTGGTCCGCTCACATCAATACTCTGAAGTCTCTCGCTGGTGTAGGACTTGAACCATTGCAGTTCGGTATAAAAGGCTGCATTTACCTAACCGGGATTCAAATAGGAAAATCAACCCATATCTTCCCATGAGACATGAAGGAATTCTGCTCTATCGACTCTTTGCTGGAACCGCCCATAGGTTTGGCGTTCTATTTGTTCAAGTGGTCGGAGAAAAGGTAGCGGTCCCTATATGAAATCATGGCGGCGAACTGCTTGGCTACAATATCTGCAGCTTTTCGAATTCATGATAGCTTAAAAGCAGCTCCGCATCCACGGTCATACCTCACACAAGAGTGTTTGGCCGAATTGATAAGGTAGTGCAATATAATAAGGCAGTGCATATTGCTCAAGGAATCTTTTCCGAGGTTAATCACAAGGTTATTTTGTGGTGTCTTGGAGCCACTGTTTTACCAGCAATGCCCAGCGCGAGATGAGAAACGCTCGAGAAGGACTTGGCGATTGACAGTATCAAACGCGGCCGAAAGATCCAGCAAAGCGAGCAGAGAGACACTTACCTAAGCTTGCATTTCTGATAAGGTCGTTACACAGCCGAAGCAATGCTGACTCCTGCGGAGCGATTAGCTCTAGATTAGCCAAGACTGGATTAGCGATTAGCACTAGATTAGCCAAAACTGGAGCTTACTTTCCAGGTTTGAAGCTTACGGATATTATTACCGCAGCTCCGCAACTGCGCCGAGACTGCCTCCCTAAGCCTCCCGATATAGGAATTAATTTATGATTTATCCCGATAATTTATTTATTTAAATTAATTAATTGTAATGTATTATCCCCGACATTATATATATATATATATATATATATATGTATATGTATATATGTATATATATATGTATATGTATTAAGCAAGCTTGCTGCGATGCGCTGCTTCTTCGATTGATATCGCAGGATTGCGCCAGACACGAGCTGCAGTCTTCAATTAATTTCTATCGACGAGACGCGGCGACGAGATTACCCGACGAGATTCCGCGCGCTAAGCGTGATCGCGGGAGCGCCCGCAAGCGCGAGCGGTGACGCAGTGGCACCGCTCTGCCGCCGCAGGACCATCTTTCGAATCCGAGCCGTTCCAGCCACTCGCTCGCTCGCTCCGAACGCTCGCTCCGAACGCTCTCAGCGGACGGCGGCGGTGGCGGCGACGGAGCGCTCCCGCTCAGGTCCCCTCCCCACGCGCTTGTAGCTGCAGCTCCTTCCTGCGTCTGCCGAGCGCCGTACTTCTCCGCACCGCGCCGGACGGCCGACAGCGCGGCGGCGGCGACAGCGGCGGTGACAGCGGCGGTGACAGAGACAGCGGCGACAGCGGCGACAGCGGCGACAGCGGCGACAGCGGCGGAGGAGGAGGAGGAGGAGCCGTGCGCGTACGAGCTGTGCTCGGACCGAAGCTCGCCGGCGGCCAACGCTTCACTTCCGGTCACCCTCTATCTCGACGGCGCGAGCGATCGCAAGTACTGCAAGCACGGACGTTGCGTTCGCCTACTGGGTGAGCGGCCGACGCCACCAGTCAGCCATCTAGCGAGTCTCCGGCGACGCCGCCGGCGCTCTCTATCCGCGACCGCGCGCAGCAGCCGCCGCCGACTTTGAAATTGCGCACGCCTGCCGCTAGGCGTCTGCGGCGGCGGCGGCGGCGGCGGCGGCGGCGGCGGCGCAGCGAGAACCTGCTCGGCGCGCGAGCGTGCGGCCGCGGTTGCAGATGGCGGCGGTCACGTCGTCTGCGAGTGCCGGCCGTCGTTTCTCGGTCCGAGCTGCGAAGCGAGGTGGGATCCGTGTCAGCTCCAGCCTTGCCTCAACGGCGGCACGTGCCACAGTCAGTACGTGTA
>WPIO01000016.1:5485000-5667500 GCA_009760855.2 Cristatella mucedo
TTGTCGAAAGCCCCATCGAACCGCTGAGCACTCACGTGACTGAGAGCAGACGATTGATCTCGGCGTGCACTCTCCGCTGCAGCCAACCGTCTTCTCGGGCCAGCACAGGTTTTGAGGTGAGATCAAGAAAGAGAGGTGAGGGAGAATTTCGAAGTAGGAATGGGGTTAAACTGGCTGTGCCAGCAAATTTCGGACTCGGTTCTCTGGTTCGGCAGCAGGCGACGACAGCTGACCGGGTTCTTAGTAAATGCGGTGAATGCCGAGCAGCACGGGCAAAAGCGCCGCCGCGGGCCTCGTGTGCATCCAACCGTTTAGATGGAGCGCAGACCTGGGTTCCGTCTTACGTTCACCGAACCCTACGACCCTTCAATCGTTACCGAGAAAATAAACAACGATCTCAAACTAGAGAGTCAGCCGGCAGTCGCAGAGGTCGGGCGAAACAAGGGAAAAAAAAAGCACATCAAAGGTCAAGGTCACAAACCATTGGCGATCGGTAGCATCAGGGGTCGCACGCGAGGCCGCTCGGTAATCGGCAAAGCGGCAGCATTTTTTTTTAAATTTTATTTTCGTCACTTGCAAGGCACGCGACCGACGAGCAGAAGCCACGCACGGCAATGCTCAGAGGGGCGCTAGGCGCTCGGCGGTGACAGGCAGGCAGGCCGGCAGGCACCGATCCGACAGAGATGACCGCCCCGCCCCCGAGCGCCTCTGCGACAACGCAAAACACTATAGAGATATGACGTCCGCCCGGGGTTGGGGGCAGGCAGCCTGCCGTTTCCTACAGCCTCCGTGCGATACGGCCTGGCTCCTCGGCTGCGGCCGAGCAGATAGGCTTCACTTCGGTCGGCAGCTGCGGCAAGCACAGCGTCTTAGTGACGACCCAGCTGCTAGGCCGATCTCATGGGCGGCGGCAGCGTTCGCGACAGCAGCTCGGAAGCGCCCTTATCCATAAACCAGACGACTTCGGCGGACGCCACCAGCGCTGCAGGCAAGGGCTCCTCTCCTTTGCCGGACTCGAACACATTCTGCAACGACAGACCTTGCACTGCAACGCCAGACCGAGCTTCTGGAGGTGGCATCAGTCGGACTGAGTGAGTGAGCTCGGGGCCCCAACAATACTTTGCTCGCCCAGACACTGGTGGCAGAACGAACGTATCGGCGACGTCTTCAGCACAGCTGCCACAGCCCGAGCAGCTGGGTCAACGCTGCTTGTCTGATTCGGTCTGCCACCAGTACCGAGAGCCACAAGCACAGCCGTCGAGTCCCACGAGTCCGACCTGTGGTGCCACCTGGCGTACCACACTGGCCGCCATGTTTTCTTCGGCTTCGCCGAGTCTCCGAAGCAACTGATGGTTGAGCAAAGTTCTCCATCTATACTTCAAATGGCCGGTCTCGAAAAAAATGGGCATAAAACTGCTCGGCGAGCCACGCACACGTGCGCCTCCTCAGCAGCACTGTCACCTAGCTGGGCCCTGCTAGAATGTGCTTTTGCTTTTCGATGGGCGCCGACAAAATGGCAGCACACCATCGCAGGAATTAAGCTCGAAAAAAGCATGACCGTCGACCGAGAGAGAGAGAGAGAGAGAGAGAGAGAGAGAGAGATGAGGGAGGGAGGGAGGGAGGGAGGGAGGGAGGGAGGGAGGGAGGGAGGGAGGGAGGGAGGGAGGGAGGGAGAAAGAGCACAGCTCCACAGCGGACGGGCGTGGCACTCTGGCTGCGGCACCAACAGAGCATCCTCGACATACTGGTTTGGTCCAGCGGTTACGGCGCTCGCCCCGACCAAGGTCTGGCTGAGGTCGTGGGCTCAAACCCGAGGCATATGTGAAGTGCCTGAATAGAGATTAAGTTCTCTTGGGGCGCTATACAATGAATTGTATTTTTTTGTATTTTTTAATTTTTTTTTATAGTCGTGGCAGTCTGGGCGAGCGCACGGTCTGGGCAAAGAGGCCTTCGGCTCGCGTTCGCGGGAGCTCGAAAGCGTGCCGCGCTGAGAAGCCTCGAGAAGCTGCCTTGACACAGTACCTTGACTACGGCAGCCTTGGAGCTGCCCACGACTGCGAAAACCGAGCGCCTGGCTCGCCGAATGACGGGCAGAGTCATGGTGATGCGGCACGGCGGCGGCTTGGGCGAGTCGTCAATGGCGGCGATCCACTTGGACTCCTCCTGCAGTCGTAGCCGGCTTGACAGCTAGGCCTGACGGTCGCCAGGGCGCAAGTCCCAGCGAGCCATGCATGGCGCATGCACACAGCAGCAACATTGGGGGGGGGCGATTGGGAAGGGAGAAGTTCCTTATATCTATGAGTCTCGGATTGCATGTTGAGTCACCTCTTAGCCCATCTGCTAAGGTAAGGTGCTCACTCTTCACGACCCAAGTTGTGGGTTCAATGTGTGTGTGTGTGTGTGTATATATATATTTTCAAGTCCTGAAGCAGGCGATTCTTAATTTAGAGCTGCAAGCTCAGAGATAGCTGCCACACAATGTGGCATTTAATAGCAAAGCTTTACTGTCCAAATGAACAAATCTGCCCAAAACCAGAGACAGGGGCATAGCTAGTGCCACACTGAATTGGTGAGGCCAGCAGTCCCCAGGGCCCCCATCAACTGCCCAACGACTGGCTGTCCTAGACAAGGTCAAGGTTAAGGTTAAGGCAAGCAAGGATGCTGCTTATGCTAATCCGGTGCACACCTTGGGCACTTCAGACGAGGTAAACAAGCAATGTCGGCTAGCTAACAGTGAGACCACAGTGACGCCACGGAGGAGCACAGATAGACCTCACAGACAGACATAGCTTCCAGCTGCCACAGCGGAAATCTAAATGCTTAGTAGAGGGCGAGTACGGAACAGCTGCAGTTCAACAAGGCACCTTTGGCAGCGGCGAAGCTAACAGGACCGGGAAGCAAGGGCTACCTTAAGCAGCCTGTGTCCCGGGAATAACGAGCACGTGTGGCCATCAGGACCCATGCCGAGCAGAAGGAGATCGAACGTTGGCCAGTCGCATTCGCCAAACACGGACTTGACGGCGGCAGTGTACTCCGCAGCTGCTTGCTCGACTAGAAGTTCAAAGACGCGAAGCATAGCAGCAACAGTTCGAGGCAGGCGCCGGCGGGCGCCGACCAACAGGACGCGGGATAGAATCTGTGACATGCGACCCCCCCCACAGAAGCTACAAGGGGCAGACTACTCAGAAATGACGTGCGCCGAAGGCGCGTCGTGTCGTCGAGCTGCCATCCTCTGAACGCCTGAGGGCGCCTAGGCAGCTTCTGCTCTGGGCTCGTTGTGTGACCAAAGCAAGAGCGGCTGGTGGGTTTATTTTGCGGAAGTTTTTTTCCTCTCACTGCCTCAAGGTTAAACACTAGTGTGAACCCTCGTCTACTGCTATGGTAAAGTAGCATGGCATTGTTCACTACCACTTTCCTCACCCAGCTTACAGCTTTAGCAGTTGAACTGAAAGCGGGGCTGTGCGCATCCATTTTCCGGACGCTGAACTCCACAGCAGCTGCAAACCTGGGCTAACAAACAGGAACTTTGCTACCGAGAAATACGAATGGGTCAACGAATAACGTCAGTTTCAGGCGAATGCGAATACGGGCAATGAGAATAGTGGGCAGACGAAAGCCTAATGGTTGCGCTGAAACCTGCTGCTGCTGATGCTTGCGTTGTAACAATGACAACTGACACCGAGCTGTTGAGATCGTAATTGAGAATGCATACCCCAGCCTACGACGGTGCCGTGCCTAGATGTTGTTGTCTGCCGGTACTAGGCTGGGGGAACCTCTCCCGACCCTGACTGACCAAGGTCGAGGTGCAGCGTTCCTGCTGCTGGCACTAGCAACGGCGCTGGCCAATCGGAGCGCAGCGTTCCTGGGCACGGCAGCTCCGGCTAGATTGACGTCTGCAGAGAGGGAGTCGTTGATTAAACGTTTTCAAGTTCGGTTGTGTTCCGAGTGCTCCAAGTCATTTGCTGTTTAGCAATGCGCGAACACACACAAAGACACACACACACACACAGACACACACACAGACACACAGACACACACACACACACCCCCCCACAGCAAAGCTAATGCCAGTCAAAGACGTCCTGTAGAGAAAGGCCTTCTCGATGCAGGTCTTCCATGTTTGCGATGCAGACAGCCCCAAGCCACCATCCCATGGGTCATTTACAAACCCAACACACTTTTCCCTTTTCTAGCGATCGGCACGTTGCAGAGCGATGGCACCGGATGTGGTAAACCGTTATTAATATTGCTGCTCAGAGCCCAGATACTACCACGTCCGACCCTTTAGGGCGGCACGACATTAGGAGGAAAACTGCCGATCACGTAGCCAATGTCATACGATCTCTGCTAGATTGCAGCCCATGCCGACTCACACTGCCGGCGAAAGGTATGGCACAATCCAATGACTCACTTTTGGACTGTTCACATGACGCATTCATATCGACGAGCTGATGAGTGGCAGCAGTATGGCACTGCTGCTGCTGCTGCCGGACTGCCCAACAAGTCGACCGTCTCAACATGCATGTTTAGGCAGTCCTATCGTCTAGTGTTCTTGTTTGCTTACAGCCAACGTCATCAAGACCATGGGAGACCAGTCCCAGATAGAAAGCTTGTAGGAAGCAGAGAAGTGAGGGTCTACTTTTTTGGCTATGACTTATGGAAGCGACAACTATAGCTTTCGCGGAGCGTGCCTTCATTGAAAAGAATTGCGCTTGACAGCAAAGTCGCGGCTTCGATGGGAGGCATACCGTTCATGCATATGGGAGCCACATAGCATAGCACAGCAACTAGTGATTCCCGCAGCCAACACGCTCGCCCATCGTTGTTCATGCCTACCATTTCCCATCGTCCCAAAATTGAAGTGCACTTCTCACGATAGCTCTACAGAGAGAGCCTGTATGGGGAATGTAGGAGAAAGTAGGTCAATTGCAGCCGCTTGTTCGAACGTCCTAAAACTTACAGAAAGAGAGACGGTAGTGTGGTGACTGCTTGGCCATCTGTTACCCAACCTAGTCAAAAGGGGATGCAGCCACCTGCCGTTGCAGACTAGTACTAGGCAGGGCACCCCGACGCTAGCCAATAGGAGTGCCGAGTTCCTGTTGCTAGGCACGAGCCTGCAGCACTCCTGCTTGTGTGCACACTGGGAGATTGGTATTATTCACTAACGTCTGTGCACCAGAAATACGCAGTGTTGAGTACTGTTAACTTCGCGTTCTTCAAAGGCGATTTTGCTATTAAGCACAACATGCACATTACATTAAGAAGAAAACTAGGCCCACGCCGAGCCGGCCTAAACCCAGCTTAGCACGCGTCCCTCGCATGCGGTCACCCTGCTGTGCATGCCATGCCATGGCGGCTTTAAATACTGAAGCCACACATGTTTACTGCTTACTTATCTAGTGGAGAAAAGAGGGCTCCCTAAGAACTGGAACTCCCTATGAATCGGCCTCAGAACCGAAGCAGGAGCAGGGAACTGCCTCAGCCGTGTGTGCAGAGTGGAGTGCCTCTACATTGGATCCAATTAGCACAGGTTGGAATAACGGCCAAGGTCAAGAGCTGCATAGCTCATCTGGATGCTATGCTATCGCACGTGCTTGCTGCCGATGCCATAAGAGCCTACCAGGCACGGCAGGGTTGATTTTATAGACTTGCACTGCATCGTCCAACTGGGGCAGCTTGCAGAAGAGTTGGTCCTTATACTGCTTGTACGTTGAGTCGGGACTGTCGTAGGGCACATGCCTCTCATCACAGAAAAACACGCGCCACTTGGTCCAGTCCGTGTCGATCGTTGGCAGACCTGTTGACAAGAAATTAATCAAGCTCCCTCCTGAAATGAAAGAAATCGAATCCGAACAAGACTGCTGCTGCTGCTGGGGGGGGGGAGAAGAGGCTGCAGGTGGCAGCAAGCGGCACAGCAGCAGGCAGTTTGTGGGTGAGATTGCTTAAGCTTTCACGGCCCGTAATTAATGATGCAATACAATTTATCTCCGTCTGGAACACAAAGCCACAAGGACCAAGTGGGTGTCACACTGGAGAAAATTTTTAACAACACACTCAAAGTCATTGCGACTTTCGATACGCATACGGTAGCAGCCAGCACTTCATCTCATGCAACAAAGTGAAGGCGAGAAGCATAGCTGAGTCAAGAGGGCAGTCGAGTAAATCAGCAGCATTGAAGTGGCAGCTCAGCACGGCTGGAAAGGATGTGCTACAGTCGGCAGCTCAAGAGAATATGTCGTTGAATAAAAATAGCGGAATTGAATTCCACAGTCTAGGACCTGCAGAGCAAAGGCTTCTGTTGCCAACGGTCGCCTAGGAATGCAGCAATAACATTCACTGTCCATTGGGAACCTGTGGGCACGAGGAGGCTGAAACAAATGCAACCGCTCACGTAGGCATGAATGAGCCAAGCCGCATTTAGTTTATCAGTGGCTGCAGTGGATTTAATGTGGTTTAAATGACAACTATAGCCGGGCATCGCCTGCACAGAAGCCTGTATAGCCGATCTAAAGGGCTGGGGGGGGGGGGGCTCGGTATAACTGGAGAACAGCTAAGGATCGAGAACGGATCCTTGTGGGACTCCATAAGTGACTGGCACGAACCGGATGAGAAGTGATCATCGCATGATATGGATTGAAAATGGCCGGACAAGTACAATGGCTAGCCTGAGTTGGCGTTCGCCATTCAAAAGCCTAACTTTGCGCTTACCGCTTACCATCTAAACGCCATCGAAGGAACTCCCAACGGAATAGATTGCGCTCTGCATGGACTCTGGGAAACTCGGGCGTAGTTTCTTCCAACTCCGCGATGGCACACTAGATAAGGCGGTTTCTTTTCACAACCTCGGTCCCGAGGTCAAATCCTGCGGTGAGCGATCCTTTATCGCGGTTGCCAGCTGTGATGATGGCCGTAAAGGCTCTTCTGTCGCCATACAAAACAGGCTGTTAAATCAGCTAGTATTTAGTTTTAACTGGCGCCGATACGTTGCTTCAATGCTCCTCACAGCTTCCGGAGCCCCCCACCCACCTACGCCCAAGCATCGTTGGTCCATCACAGACACTCGATCGCCGGAAGTGTGAGACTCGCAACAGTGCAGATGTCCACAGAGTAAAGGCAGCCGACTGACGACAGCCGCTATAGCACTACTCGCAATTTACGCCCCAAATTTACGCGAATCATCGCTGGGCTCAATAGCGCTACTTTTTGAGCAGCCCTTCTGAAACAGGACAGCCGCATAACGTGGAATCGAGGCGGGCGAGTCTCCGATCTCATTCCGACGAATGCAAGCTCGCGGTGCCGAGTAACTGACAGCAACTTGAGTCATAACTTTAAAGCAGACTAGCTTACACAGCGCTAGTGTCTGTCCCCTTATCTCGGCAATCCGCACTGCGGTCCATGCGCCATCGGCAGGACGCGACGTAACTGACGCGCGCGGTAACTGAATGAGGGGGACCACGGAAGTGGAAGTGGTCACGTTTCGCGACTATCGAGAGTTCAATTAGCCACAGAAACGAAGTAACTCGTCTTCGCGAGTCCACGCTGCGCAGCGAGGGCTGCGAGTAAAGACGCGCTCGGCGCCTCAGCGGCAGAATGACGCATCATTGCGCAGCACGCGAAGGGCGCGCAGAGGTTAGCGGGCGCCAGCCGGGGTCAACCGCGCGAAAGTCAGAATATCGCGCTGCGCGGCCAGAGCTCAACAGCTGTCAAATACCCGAAAGGCCAACAGTGAAAAGTCCTCGCTCGCCTATCGCCTCCCGTGCTGCTGCTGCGACGTAATCGCATAGCTCGGACACCAGGACCTCCTCGGACGCGCAAACGTTGATGTGACTGGCGCTCGTCGCCATGTTCACAGCCACACGCGGGGAGGGTAACACCCCTCCCCACCTATCCGCTGCTGGGCACACGCTTCAGCGTTTACTACCTCCCCTCGCAAAGAGCATCCGGTTCTACCCGTGGAGCGGGTGCCTTCGTATAACTGGCGTCGGCTTCCGTTTCCTCGGCGTGGGAGAAAAGCGGCAGGAACGCAGGGAGACCGCGCGCGGAAGGGCGCAAATCCGTAGAGGTGCACCGTATCATCTAGACGTGCACCATTTGCCGATTCTGGTCTCCAGTAGCGCCTTGCGAATAACATGGCGGACGTGTTGAGCGCCTTGCGCCAGTTCAATGTTAGCAAGAAGGCCATAGAAGAGAAAGACGACCTAGTCGTATTCGACGACAAAGCTTGGCCACGGACGGCAAAGACGAACTACGTCGCTTATGGGTAAGGCGTGTCCTCTGAGCGGCTCAGCGCGCGGCTGTTAAATGTTGCCTGCCCTCCGTCGGGTTTTCGCCGAAGTTGGCCTGCAGGGGAACCTGCGCGCGCATAGTTTTTGCAAGGAGCGAGCGACTGTGCTGAGAGCATTTAATGCCGAGACAATTTCGCAAAGCGCTTTCCATTCGGTGTCCCGACAGTGAGCCGACGACAGTCGTCGCTTCGGACGAGATTTCATTCGCCAATCGTTGGCCTCAGCTGGCCGCCTCACGTGCCGTACGAGATGGGTTCCTTCGCGGGACCCTGCGAAGCGGCAGCTGTCGGCGGGCGCCGTTTGGGGGGGGGAGCGGGCGGGCTCGCCGATGCATCCGGTCCCGTGTCAGTTGTCGTCGCGGCTTGCCTGGGCTGCAGCGTTCGCTTCGCATTCTTGTAGATCGCGAAAAGAGGGCGAAGCGGTTGAATACTACACGCTCGACTGCATTCTGTTTCTGCTGAAGAATGTACACCTAACCCACGCGTTGTACGTGCGGCAGGCTGCCGTGAGTAGTGTGCTGCTACCGCCAGCTGAAGCTCGTGGGGGTGGGAGTGGAGTGCGGTACCAGGGATTTGCCATCAGTGGCTGCTCTCTAGACGAGGCATGGCTGCAGGCCCTGTGCCACTGCCGGCAGCTAGCCAGCTGCCGGCGTCGAGAGTAGCTCTCGGGCAGATGTAGCCATCCTCCTTCTGTACCTCTTCACCTCGGTCCTGGTCTTTGTGTCACCGGACGCACTCGCTTCCTTCTGGCCACGCGCCGCTGTTGTCTCGTTTCAGGCCGTTGGCGTGCCCGTGGTGCGTCGGCCTGACAGAAAAGACTTGCTCGCCTACCTGAATGGAGAGACTGCTACCTCGGTCGGCATCGACCGCAGTGCGCCGCTCGAAATGCCGGTTCATTGGCCAGCCGTCCAAGGTGCCATAGCTCACCAGCACCCGCTGTGGCCGGCTGCCAGCTGCGCCGCTGGTGTTGCTTGGCAGCCGCTTGCCGCTGCTCATTTTCGCTTCACCCGGATATCCGTTGTACAACGTCTCGTGTGGGCTCGGTTTTCGTTCGTATGTCAAGTTATCCTCTTGTCAGAAAGTGTTACTATGCGGTGTTTTTGAGCAAAATAAAATTGGGGAGTGAAGAGAGGAGATAAAAAAAGAGGTAATTAGACAGACAGATAGAGAGAGAGAGAGAGAGAGAGAGAGAGAGAGAGAGAGAGAGAGAGAGAGAGAGAGAGAGAGAGAGAGAGAGAGAGAGAGAGAGAGAGAGAGCAGAGAGAGAGAGAGAGAGAGAGAGAGAGAGAGCAGAGGATAAGGTGGTGCATAGAAAGAGAGCAATGTATCTGTCCCCTTGCACTCGTGCACGCAGACGCTTGTTGTTTCTGTGCGCTTGTCATGAGCATATGGATGAATACGCATCCTACAGGTACGACCTGTACAGTCGTACAGGTAAAAGTACAGATGTAGGTCATACAGCTGTACTTGTGCACACACAAGCACAGCTGAGTAGAGATACACAGATGCTCACCCACATGTTTGCATGTTTAGGCATGTAACACAAAATACACACGTGCAGGTTTGCACCCACCCTCGTGTTGGCAGGCGTGTTTCCACTTTCGAAACACCAGCGATTAATGCAAACTCGTAAGAGCGCACTCATAGAAGCTCTCGAATGTAGCGGTGTGTTGTGCGTCTAACTGGCGCACCGTTGGCCTCTCCGGCGTCGCCTGCATAGCATCGTCTGTTGTCTCCAGCGAGCAAGCGGCCGGCTCCGCCAAGCGCCGACGACGAGGGCGGCGCTGGCGGCCCAGAGTCCGACCGGAAGAAAGTCCGCTTCCAGGAGCAGCAGCTGCAGAAGGACAAGGAGCGACTCGCAGCGAAGCTCGATCCGCCCAAGCTCTCCGCCGTCGACCCGAGCAAGATCTCGTGAGTTCCGGATGCGCGCTGCCCTGCATGCTGCCATTGGGCTGCGCTCGGCGGTGTGTGTGGTCATAGCGTGTGGCCCTCGGGGAGAAGCAGGTCAGCAGCTGGGAGCATGCATTACCGCCGTGCAGGGGTAATGGTTGCAGTCTGACTAAGGCAGTATTATGAGTCACACCCATCAGGTTTATTAGGTGTGGAGGGGTAAAGGTCAGACGAACACCTCGTGACTGGTAACCTAGAAACGGCAGGTTCTGGTGTTAAATGCGCTAAGCTATTGCCAGCCGCTGAAGCCACCCAGCAGACCTTCGGACTCGATGCTTCCAAGACTGGCTGCTGCGCGTGCGAGAGCCTGTCGCTGCGGAGGAGGCGGAGGCAGTAGAGAGCTCTGCGGCAGGTTCGGCTGCTGCCTTCCTCCCTTGGTCGCGGTGCCTTTCTGTGAACAGGCCGGCGGCAGTCGGTTAGATGTCATCCAGCTCATCCGCTTCCGGAAGCACTTGGATGCGGCCGCCTTGGATGCGCTAGCTAGCTTCTCTCATGTAGCATACATCATTGTGAGTTCCAGCTGCCAGGCATGGTCGCCTGCTTCGGTTGGTAGCTGCTTTTGGAGGTGGCATGCTTGTTAAAGGCGGCATGCTTGTTGTCCTGCGTCTGGGAGGGTATTGCGCAACTCTTTACTGGACATTGCTATGTCAGCCCGGGCTTTGTGTTAATTAAATATACTAGCCTTGGACTTACTACAAGTTAGGACGGTATCCTAGCGATGCCAGCGCCTAGAAAGAGATTGAGTTCTATGAGGTTGCTATAACAAATGCGATTGTGATTATGATGATGATTATTATTATTACCGGCATTAGCCCTTGTCCAACCTTGGGGGTTGTAGGGTCTCCCCTCCCACTCGTGAGAATGCTTGCGTTCAGAGATGTCAGCAGTCAATAATCCGTGGTCCACGTGGCCATCGGCGCCGTCACGGTTCGGTAGGCCTGTGCAGCCTTCAAAACACATGCACCTCCAGAACCTGCCAAGCAGAAGTGAATTTTGGAGTGTTGCTGTCGTAACCTGTGAGTGGCAGCAGCCTGACGACTTGGTGGCCACGTGTCTCTTGTTACCCAAACGTTTATACAAAAATATGGCTATCACTGACCTAGAGGATCTTGGATTTCCTCGATGGTGTGTAATTCAGGGTTTAATTTCACCTTTTGGGTTCAAACCCTTAATTATCCAAGTTTGTCTTTGACGAACTGCACAAATTGCCAATTCATCTTGGTTTTGGGGTGACCTTCTGTGCTGCTATTTGAATGCTTTAGTAATCATGCTAGCCTTAGTTATGTGAAAATCCATAGGAGTCGTGGATTCGGGTATTTGGCATACATTTACAGACATGTTGAATATTTATCTGTAGACATATTTTGCATGCAGTGCTGGCACAAAAACGTTGGCCGCTGGGGGGATCAAGTATAACCTCAGCATTTCATGAACCTCTGCCCAACAAAATTTTACCAAAACATACGTTTCACATCAATTAACAATATTTGTTATCAATCTTGCATGCAACCACTGTGACTTTATTCCTAGGTGCAAAAATGTGAAATGTCCATTTTGGCAATACCTGGGGGTATTTCTGCCTTCAGACCAGGTTGCCATTTTTGAAGGGTATTATTTTGTAGCACTGTTCGATCCCTGAAAAGCGAGATTTATAGAATGCACCAAGTATCCCCCTTACTAATAATGCATCTCAACGACCCTGTTGGGCATTTTCTCAGCAATCATCAAGGCTTTGAAGCGTGCTATTTGAGTACGCACAACCGCAGGCTTGACGCCTTGGTTTTGGCATCTCCAGTGTTTGCCAAGATTTGTAAAGCACCTTTATAAGGTTTGAAAGCTCTTATTTATCATTTAACATAGTTGGCTGGTTTCTTGATTTAACAGCACTAGCGATTTCTTTCCTAGTCTCATACCATGTCCGGCCTGAGTCTAGGCATGCACAAAACCGGATGCTTCAGACTAAGACCATCCTGAAAATTCAAACTTCCTGCTTATTGATGGTGCTACCAAAAACTATCCTTCGAAAACGGCAACTTGTACCGAACCCACTAGAGACTGCCAAGCAGTTAATTATGCTCATTTTTCATACATAGTACTACTAATACTACATGTAGTATTACAAAAAATATTAATATTTATTCAATCTAAATAAGAAATAAACTACTGCAGTAATGTGCAAGCAGAGCTGAACTCATATTTCAAGTTAAACGTTGACCCGACAAGTATTGGCTGAATCGTGGATTTTACAAGGCACAATGCTGCTCTACAAATCAAGCTTGTTTGAAAATCACAAGCATACACCTCAATAAGGAGCAAGCAAGTTCGTCGGTGTACCTAGGTTCAACAAGTTCAGACGCATATCATGCGAGTTGCATATGATTCAGAGATTGGTAAGTTTTTATTTGTAGATATATTGCTTCCAGGTTATTCAAGGTTTCCCTAATCATTTTTCCTTTCATTTGGAAATCATCAACACTTCTGGACTCATTACTAGCATGTTTGTCTTTTGAAAGGTGCCCAATGCAAATATCCGATTGTTGAAAACGTTCTTTTCAGTATTTTCTTGACACTTACCCTTTGGGTGTGATTGGGGTTTGGTCATCTAAAGGTTTGTGGGAGATTCATCAGTGGGTTGTGGGAATAACTCGTTAATTCTGTGGAGATGGGGCGCATGGGATGCTAAGCCCTGTGGTGCTCCGTCATTCATGTGCTGATCGAAACACGACTCTTGTATTTAATTATCGACTAAATTAGTTATGAGTACATTAAAAAAATGTAACCGACACTGCCTCAGCCGAGGCAATCACTCTAGTGATCGCACCATCTGCAACCGAAACATCCTGAGGCTATTCCGTCGTCACGAGCTGCTTTCTTGCACTCTAGCTTTTGTTCTAAGCTCTCGATCTTACTATCACGTATCTGCCGTGCGGTGTCTTTCCATTGACAGCAAGTCATCCTCTGTAAGCCGATCAATACTGCCAGGCTGCTGCGCTCGCCGGGGTGAGGCGCACTGCGGCTGCCTGGGCGAGGCATTGCATCCCTCCTCGTCTTCCACTTGGCCGCCACACAGTGCGCCCCTCCTTTCGCCCTTGGTCAGGCCGTTATGCTGGCTGTTAGCTCTCGTGAAGCAGCGATCGTGGTGCTGACGCAAGGTTTCTTTGCAGTAATTCGTCACTATCCAAAGCCATGTCCGTCGAGAAAATCGCCGAGCTAAAAGCAAAGCGCATCGCCAAGAAGAGATCGACCATTATCGGTGGGTGCAGCAGCGCTCGCATGCCTCGAGCAATGCTGCCACGCAAGGCGGATGTGTCTGAGCGAGCGGATGCGCCAGCGGATGGGTGTGCGCCAGTGCCGTGGACGGCACGGCTCTTGGTCCCTTGGCTTGCTTCAGTGGCTCGCTTGGGGGGGGGGCAAGCCGTACAGAAGGCGCTCGCCTCGTGGCCCTGAAGCTGCCAGCATGCAGCAGCCCTGCAGCCGCCACTGCCTCCGTAGCATTCTCTGCTCTGTGCTGTCGTCATCATGGCATGGGGCCGTGATGGCACACTAGTTAAGGCGGTTGCTTTTAACGACCTCGGTCCCCGGGGTCTTGGGTTCGATTCCTGTAGTGGGCGATTCTTTATCGCCGCTACAAGCGGTGGCGATAGCCGTAAAGGCTCTTCTGTCCCCATACAAAAGAGGCTGTTAAATCAGCTAGCATGGCGTGCTCCTCTTTGCCTGCTCGGAACGGCTGCAGCACAGATGGGGTGTTAGTAGGTGTCCTTTAGTAATTTGCTTGGCTGACTCGTCGAGGGCAGCGATTGCCGCTCCGCTCCAGTGTCGTCGCCGCTGCTGCGGCTGCTGCCGAGCTCACTCGGAGCGCTCTTGCTGCTGCAGCCGACGACGACCTGCGCTCGGGAGCGAGCGAACAGAGGAGCTTCGTAGACGCCGAGCTGGACGTCACGCGCGACATTGTCAGCAAGGAGAGGCTGTGGCGCACGAGGACGTCCGTCTTGCAGAGCAACGGAAAGGTGCGAGCTGCGAATGGGGCAAGCGTTGGCGTCACGCGGCGCTCTTGCCGAAGCTGCGACCTCACCACGTCGAAGCGCTGCCGCCTTAATCTCGGGGCCGAGTGGGCATCGATGCGAGTATTGCAGCGGCAAAGCGCACTCCACCTGGACGACGTCGTCGTGCGCTGGTGTTGCAATCTATTTTAAACCTGCCAGGCTGCTGCCGCCGCTGCTTCCTTGCTTTTCATCCGCCTCGTTGTACTCGAATCGCACGCGCGCGCACACGCACGCACGCGCGCGCACGCACGCACACACCGAGTGTGGCACACCTGATGTGCAGCAGGCCGAAAGGTAGGCCGCCACCTCGGTGGTTCGCTGGGCACCTGGACCCGTTAGCCCCGTGAGCGTGCCGTGCCGCAACTGTTGCCCAGCGCCGTCGAGAGCGCAGCTAGCAGTGAGCCCCGCTCAGTCTAGTCCGAAATGAAAAGTCGGTTTTCGCTGTTTTCTTTTCAGCTGTTCTCGCAAAATATATTCAGCATACTCGCCTCCCTTCGAGCCCGCGAGGAAGGCAGCCGTGCCGACCGGCTGCAGCAGCAAGCCGCCGGAGCCGCCGCACAGTCAGTCGCAGCGATAGGGGTAGGCAGCGAGCCGACGCCGCGGCGGAGGCGGCGGCCCGGTCGTCGCGACTCGCTTCGTCCGAGCTGCCGTGCTGCCGTCTCGTTTTCGGTGTCAACGCCGATTCTCCCGTGCGCCAGCACGGATGCAGCAGACAAGTCGTCGAAGCTGTCCAGGCTCGAGGCTCGTGGGACAGTGTGGCTTGTGAACACGGCCGCTGATTAGGCGATGCAGGACTCCGCGAGCTAGTGCCTGCCGATCGGTCGGCACGTGACCGTCGAACGGTCGCGTGCGTAGAGGACCCAGTAGCTTAGAGCGCGGCATGGCTTCATCTGCTAGCGAGCACGGGCTGGCGGCACTTTGTATTGAACCGAGTGCCTGCTAGTCGTGTTGCCGGATGGATGGCTGCTGACACTTACCCGTTTTTTTCCGGCATCCTGCGCAAGAATGGCGTCGTAGCCAATGCTGCGTCTCGGGCGCGGGCGCTATGCACGGTGCGCTGCCCGGGTTTGTAGGCGCAGCCCAGGCAGCCGGCTCAGCCGGCTTACAACAGGTACGCGCAAGAAGGCTTCCGTGCGAAAGAAGGTGAGGCTCGGTGGTGAGGCTTTGGTTTGGCTGCAGCCGCTCCTGCCGCTTTCGGCTGCCGCTGTCGTCTGAGCGTCGACTTCTCTTATGGTCGTATGGTCACACCCCCTCGGGCCGCCCACTTCACCACCATCGAAGTTCACTCGCCCACCGACCTTGGTGGCAATTGCGCACAGTCGAGCTGTGTCATACGGCCGTGTCGTTTCTCGCAGAAACCGAGGAGTTCAAGATCGATGTCTCCAAGACATTCCACGGCATGTCGCTCAAGTCGGTGACCGAAGGTGCCCCTGCCGCCAAGAAGCCGTCGTCTGCTCCAGCCGTCGCCGCCCAGCCGTCTTCATCGCATCAGCATGCTGGAAAGTCAGGAAGTGCCGCCGCCGGAGAGCAGCAGCAGCAAGGCGGCCAGCTGCGGGCGCCTCCGCAGTCTAGCCAACCGCCTGCTCAGAGACCCGTCACAGATGCTCGGCCCGTGCCCAATCAGAAGAAAGGTGGGTGTGGTGACTCACCATGAGGTAGCTGTAGAGCTGACAGTGGCATGCCATAAAAGCTAGAGTGACCTTGTTGGAAGCTCTGTAGATGGATGTAGATGGAGCAGCAGAAGCAGACCCCCGCCCCTGTCTTGCCTGCTGCCAAACTCGAGTAATGAGCGGCTCAAATCGTGAAATGCTGCCAGCACTTTAGCGGCTGGGCTACAACGTTGCATTTCCCCTTTATTGTTTTTAACATAATTCATTTGTATAGCGCCCCAAGAGAACTTAATCTCTACTCAGGCGCTTCACATATGCCTCCGGGCTCGAGCCCACGACCTCAGCCAGACCTTGGTCGGGGGGGGGGGGGAGCACCTTAATTGCTGGACCAAACCAGTTTTTCATCGTTCCTATCTATTTCGTATAAGCTGCTACCTCCCACGGACTTAGTTTGTGTTGTTTCCATGCCGACCTCTCTGCTACTAGTGCATTGTTAGGTTAAATAATAGTGATAATAATAAGAATAAAAATAATAATAATGCATTTGAAATAATATATTAATAAATATAATGAAATACTAATGCATTTGCATCATAAACTACGAAGATGAGAGACCGCCCGTTTAGGTGGCGATATTTGCAACTGTCAAGTTGGCCCTACGCTCGAGCAGATTAGAGAGGTTATTCATTATCGTTATGATGAGGCTTCGTTTAAGCACTGCAAATTAATGCCATCAAAGAGAGCCTCACCGATTTGTTCGTGCATCTCAATCGTAAATTTATTTCCATCTGTAACTCCACAAAGCCATCAAGACCAAGCTGGCTGGCATTATGCTTTGGAATGTCCTATAAGGTGGCCAATCCTAAGACCTCATTGCTGCTCCATGCGGTCCTTTGCAAGATGTCGGTGATCTAGATTCTGCTGTTCCTGATGTCACGCCGACCTACACCAAGAGCCACCCATTGCTTTCCAATCGTTGTGTGATGTGCGATCACGTTTGATCTCGCTCTCCCTCGTCCCCCAATCTAGACATGAGACATGAGGGCTTGCTGCTCATAAGCTGCGACAAGAATTGGCCCTGGTGCTGGGATAGCAATCTTTTAGAGTTAACTGTACAGCGCCTCGGCTTACGACTCCCTCGTCGCCAGGCACCCTTCCCTTTTTTCGGGCTCGATAAAGGGCTTGCAACTTGCAGGGTTTGCGAAGTGGCTTGCAGCCGATTTTTGTGTGAACTTGCATGTGGGCGTATAGGCAGTTCGAATCCTGCCGTGAGTGATCCTGTATTGCCGCTGCAAGCGGTGGTGATAGACGTGGTGAGTCGTAATGGCACACTAGGTAAGGTGGTTGCTTTTCACGACCTCGACCCCGAGGTCGTGGGTTCGAATCCTGTAGTGGGCGATCCTTTATCGCCACTGCAAGCGGCGGTGATAGCAGCCGTAGAGGCTCCTCTGTCACTGTACAAAAGAGAGACTGTTGAATCAGCTAGTTATATAGTTAATTATATATAATAAATATATTAATATAGTTATTTCTTCTTCCCGGTTTTCCCAAACAGGCCGACTTTTCGATCCTACCTCGCTTAGGAAGGTTCTTCTCTTTGCCTTTCAGTATGCCGTTACAATAGTCTACGCGGCTGCTCGAAATTGCTCCTTCAAGCAGTGTGTTGGATAGAGCACGCTGTCACCCACACACTTGGCACATTATTGTCACCATGCCGACGCCTTTTGTTACAGGCTCGAAAACTCCGATCATCATCATACCTGCTGCTACTACTTCTCTTATACAGATGCTCAATGTCAAGGACATCCTGCAGGATTTGAAGTAAGCATAAGGGAAATGCATAGCCAAAGATTCGGACTGCTCAGCCCAGCTTGAGCCTTATTCGTGCTGTCACGGTCTCTTATCGCTTCCTATCCGCTGACTTGCTTGGTTTTTTCTTATGTTTTTGTATGAATATAGTGTTTTCATCCGAGTGCGCCTACTGTAAGCTTAGTTTATAAATATAATTAATATTTATGAACCAAGCTTACAGCAGGCGCACTCGGATGAAAACACTTTATTCGATATGATTGTGCATTTTTGTTGTGCACATTTGCTACCACTTGCCACCTGCGGGTCTAGCTTCATAACCACTTTTCGAGTAGTTACATGCTTTGATGCATGTGATCTTTAGTCAGTCTCTTCTAGTTGCTAGCCCTTCCTCTCACTAACTGCCTCCCTGCCTTGATTTGTGCTCTGTCTGACCTGGGGGAGTAAGGAGTCTGATAAGCTTTTGGCGTACAATTTTTTGCTTTAGTGGCTATGACGCATCACTTAGAAATCTTAATCGTTGGATTTGTGTAATTGCAGTGGCCTTCTAAATTTTTCCTTTATATTTTAAAACGGGTCTATCAGATGCTTTGGCATAGTTGTTGGATATAATACGGTTTCGTTCATTTTGTTGCATGCTATTCCTCGCTGTGGATATAAGGCGTTTGACCAATTTGCTTTTTAGTTGGTTCCTATAATCTGTTCTTATTGGGCGAAACACTGTTTTGCCTCCCTCATGTATGACGGCAGTATTCACTTTTGGTGTGCAATTTGCACGGTTATGCGAGCTGCTATAAGCGGCGCCAATCATTGCAACAGAGAGCTACTTAGTAACTTAAAATCAAAGTGAATATGCAACGATAGGCGTCCATCCACGAAACACCTAGAGCATGTGGTCACCCCTCCCTGAAAAAAATGGCAAAGCTTCAGCAGGTCGAGACACCATTGACACTATTAAGAAACCAGGCGAACTTCTATATCGATGATTCAGATTGCCGTGTGAAGATGCACGAGTGTCTAAAAAATAAGAAACATAGTCTGGGATGGCAGAGATTTTTAGTTTTTTGTCTTAATATGGTTCGCCTTGCTGGCTTGTGCAAATACTCGTGGCCATGCACGTAGCTTCTCTGTTCAGCTGCTTTATTTCGTTTGCTTTCAGTCTGCTTTGTGCCGTTTTCTTCCATACCTTTTATGTCACTTAATGCATGCTTAGTATGTAGACTTGGTGAAAATGGCTAGAAACTGCAAAGAGTTAACACATGCCTTTCATCTAATGTTGCCGTGTACCGCGCACCGTCGATGGGCGGCGGAGTTAGGGTTTCCTATGTGTGAAGATGGCAGATGCGTAGCTTTGTCATTGGAGCCAATGACGTAACCGGACGTCTTTGTCTTGCCTTTACCCAATGGCCAGAAGTATCATCATCTCCCATGCCCGGCTGCGTGCCTCTTGCCCGGGCTTGCTGCCCGAGACGCTGCCTCACAGGCGTGGACCGCTCTGCGAGGTGATGATGCAGCAGATGGAGGCAGTGAGCAAGTCGCCTCCTCCTGCTGCTTTTGTGCCCAGGTTTGTGCCAGCGGACAAGTGTCGGCAAGACGGCGCCAGGCGTGACAACGAGGTCCTGCTGCAGCGGCAGAAGCCGGGCGATGTCACCGTGCCATATCGCATCATCGACGGCGCACAAAAGCTCCAGCCGCAGGACTGGTAGGGCCGGCGCCAATGTCCCCCTCCTCCTCCTCCTCCGGAGGAGGGGGCGGCGCCCCTCTCCCCGTGCCGCTGCCCCCCTCATCCTGGCACAGGTGTGGCTTGCCCGGCGCCTTAGTCAGCGAACGCTCGTGACTTTGTTATATTGGATGCCCTCCCCCTAAGCTTGCTGCAGAGCATCCATCTTGTGGTTTCATTTTGGTCGTTTCTCTAGCGCCGGCTTCACGTGACGCTCGCTGGTTTGTCTGCCACGACCCCGTTCGTGCAGGACTCTCCTCCTCCGCGTGTCTCTCAGCGATGCTGCATCCCCCTCCCTCCCTCCCCCCCCCCCGATGGCGGTGCAAGCCTGGCCTCAGAAAGTGCTCAGGTAGACTCGGGTCTGCTGGCACCAGCTGCAGTTGCATCTTCTGTCGCTACAAAAAAAGAAGCTGTTAAAGCAGCTATTATTTAATTTAATTTAATTTTGCCTGGCTCACGGTCAGCATTCGCGATGCATTAATTCAGAACTGAGCAAGGGACCGGCCTGCCGCTCCTGGTGCTCTGCCGCTTGAGCTAGGCTGCGTGCGTCTGTGTACCTCTCGTTTTTGCGACCATTGTTGGCCTTTTACCGTATGCTTGTGCATGTTAGTGTGTGGTGTGTGCGCACGTGTGTTTGTGCATGCGCGACTGTTGGCCGAGCGTGCTCGCGAGTCACTGTGTTATTGGCGTGAAAGGAGGACGTCGTGGAGAATCTTGTACGCTACTTGCGAAAGATGGGGAGTGCAGTATCTGCTGGTGCTTGCTCGCAAGCCCGTCCTGGTAGATCGCCTTCTACGTTTAGGCTAGCTTCTGCTGCCTGCAGTTTCCAAGAGATTTTTGCGCAGGCCTAGTACAAGAGCTGCTAGCTAGCTATGCACACGTCTAAATGATGGCAAATGTGTATATAGTGTGGCTGAGTGAGAGGTCCATCGGCAGGGCTGGCAGATGCAGCTAGTGCTGCTGCTGCTGCTTCGTGATGGCAGGTCAGGCTGCAGGCAAGGTCTGCCGTAAGTGGTGTTGGTGGCTTCACGATCAGCAGACGAATTCTCTGGCCATCCCGCAGACCGCGCATATGTTCCTGCCGTACTCCTTCAGAATGGCCCTTCCCTCCCTCTTCCCGGAGTCGAAATGCTGCGAGATACATTCAAGGCCATTTGCCCCCCCCCGTCCCAATGCAAGTGCACCACCAGCAAGCTGTGTCTATAAAGCTACTCGCTTGACAGCTGGATCGTTGGGCATCCGAATACGCTGGGCAGAGGGTCATGGCCTCGGCGCCTTCTTCGCGCCTGCTGTTAGCGTGCTGCTCTCACAGCCACGCCTCTTTGCCGCTCGTTTCAGGGAGCGTGTCGTGGCCGTGTTTGTTCAAGGGCCGGCCTGGCAGTTCAAGGGCTGGCCATGGAACGCTAATCCGGTCGAGATTTTCTCTCGAGTCAAGGCATTCCACTTGCAGTTTTCCGATCTCCCGCTCGATGCCAATATAAAGAAGTGGGACGTCACCGTTTTGAAAATGGACCGCAACAAGCGTCACTTGGACAGAGCGGTCCTTCAGCAGTTTTGGGAAGTCCTCGACAGGTCGGCATCGCACGGTCCCCCGAGCTCGACGATTGCGGCAGTTTTGCTGCGTTTTCGCGTGCGTGGATGAGGCATCCTTAATCACCGTGCTCGCATTTCCGCCGCCAGCAGTTGCTTGCTAGCCGGGCGTCTGCAAATGGACTAGCAGGACTCACGTGACTCCCCGATCGCCTGTGCTACTGGCTATAGGGCGGGTGAGCAGCGAACCGTCAGAGCCTCTGACTAAAGTAAAAAGGTTAGCTGACCGAACAGCCTCATTAATCTAGCAGCTGGCTGACTGGCCATAGTGGTTATCACCCCAGCTTGCATGGAGCAGTAAAGGATTACCGGCTGCAGAACTCGTGCCCGTGACCTTGGTCTCGAAGTGCCAGCCTTACCCGTGGGTTTCCCGGGTGAGGCACTTCTATCGACTGATGTGGCACACTCGTCCCATCGCACCTGCGTGCTTGCTCTACTTTCGCACGAAGTGCCGTACCGAACATGTACCTTGTGTGACTGTGTCATAGAAAACCTTAACCCATCACTGCTGCCCTCCTTGAATGCGATCAGAGTGCCCCGACCATGATGCATCTGATGTCGTTGGCGATCGTTTCTCAACCGCCTGGTCGTAACCAGTTTGGTTATTTTGAGATTCTTGTGCTGCTCTCGGCTTACTTTATTTTGCTGCTCTTCGTGCTGCTAACGAGATTACGCCCCTGGGTCTTAGCCCAGGGGTTAGGTTGCTCTTCACGTCCCAGGTAGCATGTTTAAGTCCTGCAGTGGGCGATCCTTTATTGCCCACTGCAAGCGGTAGTGATAGCCGTTACGGCTTTTCTGCTTCTATATAAATGAGGCTGTTAAACCAGCATCGATCTTTTAACTTCATTACCCATAACACTACCACAATCGTTCTTGCCACCTGCTGTAGCGATGCCCATAGTTAGTCAGTGGTCATCATGGCTTAAAAGCTGCCTCTGAAGAATATACGTTGGTCAGTGCTATTCGCTCTAGTGTTAAGCTTTTTCTCATAAAAACCCTTCGCACATTGTAGTGCTCGCTTGGCAAAATGTGCCAAATCCCGTGTCGTTGAATTAAGTCGTCGTATGAGCTCGGGTACCGGTGGGTGATATGCCATGTACTCCCCCCTCCCCCATAGGGTCTAGCAGGCCGCATGGGATGCCACATGATAAGACCTTCCTTGTGAAGGGTAAAGTAGTGAAGGTCGGCCGATTCGACAGCCTCGTTCTCGTAAAGGCAGAAGAGCCTCGGTGGCTTTCACGTTCAAACATGGCGGCAAGCAATAAAGGATTCGTGACTCTTGCCCGATATCCTGGGTCGTGCAGTGCGAACGCCTTACCCCTGGGCTATTGCTGAGGTGTGTGTGTGTGTGTGTGTGTGTGTGTGTGTGTGTGTGTGTGTGTGTGTGTGTGTGTGTGTGTGTGTGTGTGTGTGTGTGTGTGTGTGTGTGTGTGTGTGTGTGTGTGTGTGTGTGTGTGTGTGTGTGTGTGTGTGTGTGCACTATTCATCGTCGGTGTCTCTCGCTTTAAAACAATTCATTTGTCTAGCACCCTAAGAGAACTTAATCTCTATTCAGGCGCTTCACATATGCCACTGGGCTTGAGCCCACGACCTCGGTAATTAAATATATATTCACGTCAACCTCGGTCGTTAAAGGCGAGCACCTTAGCTACTGGGCCAAACCAGCAAAGCGCTTAACCAACTGAATAGAGGTGTGGCAAGAATGATTTCTGCATATTCTCCTGGCCCTGCCTTGGTGTGGTGAGACGCGACTGCCGCATGCCAGCAGGAAAGAGTCTTGTCGCCCGGACGACCACGACGCACCCCTGCAGCGGAGGTCTACCGAGGGTCGGCATTAGGTGCTCGACGGTCCTTTTGGCAGCTGCCGGCTGTCGAGGATGGCACGTTCTGCTGTGGGACTCGTGTCAAGCAGCTCGTCACGTGGTTGCCAGCGGATTCTTGCTTTCCTTCTTTTTACCCTTGGCTTTCATTTCTTAGCCTTTGACTTTTCTCAGCCTTGCCCTACATCCGACTCGCTTACTTCCCCTGCAGCCGGCATCGACGGCATTCACACTCGGATGACTCGCTTATCGTCCTGCTGCTTAATGACGACAAGACTGACCTGATAGTTAAGCTCAAGCCTCGTGTCATCCTAAAGTAGGGCCCTCAAGTAGGACACCCTTCTTGTAGGACATTTCCCCCTGGACCCCCCCCCCCGACATTTCCCCCTGGTGGACCCTAGGACATCCCCCCCCCCGACTAATTAGAAGGATTGTTTATAATGGAGCAAGCAGCTGCTGCAAGCTATACAGTTCGGTCCTGTGGGAGTCAGTTCCCGCTGAACCCCGCCAGGCACATGTTCGTACCCAGCAAAGCTGGCTCACCGGCCCCCCCACGCTATGGTGTTCTGCACGCTCCTGCAAATGAGTGCGAAGCCTCGGAGGTCTACTGAGTATAACTCGATCCCAAGAGATCTTGTTACGCCCTAATATGCACTAATTAAAGCGCGGAATACAAGCAAGGGTAGATTTAAAAAAAAAAATCTTAGCTGATTTAACAGCCTCTTTTGTATAGCAACAGTAGAGCCTTTACGGCTATCACCACCGCTTGCAGTGGCGATAAAGAATCGCCCACCGCAGGAATCGAACCCACGACATCGCGACCGAGGTCGTGAAAAGCAACCGCCTTACCTAGTGTGCCATCACGGCTCACCTTTAGACGGCCTGCCCTAAATCCTACTGAACACTGACACTGAACCATAACACTGAACACTGAACACACAAAACACAAACACTCAACCATACACAGGGAATGTCCTACCCAGTCAGTCAGTGAGTTCTGCATCTTTTGTGTTAGCTCTTAGGCTCACATGCTGACTGAGACCACAGCATGGAAGCTGTGTACGGTGTGTGTGTGTGTGTGTGTGTGTGTGTGTGTGTGTGTGTGTGTGTGTGTGTGTGTGTGCAACTTTTTCTCGTTCGAGCACGTGCGTGCATGTGCAGCATTATTTTCTTATGCCGCCGCCACTTCATGCGTTACAGGCATATGCTGAAGAATAAGCCGCAGCTGAGGTGGTAGTGGGTAGTCCGCCGCCGCATGGCGGCACCACTAGTGAGCAGGCTGTGTTGCTTATCTGGCCGGCCAGCGGGTTCGGCGCTCGGCCTGACGGCTAAACCGGTGCACACGGCGAACCGCGCTTGCTGCCTCCTCGCCCGAAGCAGCTGTGCAAGAGCGAGTGCAGAGTCGCAGAGCCGACAGCCAGCCGGGGAATGCTCTGCAGCTCAACAGCAGCAGCTGCCCAAAGGCGGAGAGGTTCCCCCCAAACAAGAGACCGAGTCGTGTGTCCGACGCTGTCGCTCGAGCTGTTCCTTTTGGCACGACCCGAGGACGGCACGAGCCGCCGGCTGCAGCGGTTTAAATTGTTTCGAACGTGGAAGCAGCTAGGTGCAACGTGGAATACAATCGCCACCTGTCAGGACGGAGGAGGCAGCGGCCACGCATTGTACATATGTCAATACTGATCAGATTTAATAAACATATGACTCTACAGTGAACGCCTCGGTTTCTTGAGTCCGAATGGCGCACGGCATTGTATGCACGGCGTTTTTTGAAACCCTCGCTCATACCGTGCTGCGCCATACCGCCCTCGTAGCCGCTGGGCCCCAGCTCGCGAAACCTTATTTACAAGCGCCAGAAAAGGCGAATGCCGGGAGACTGCCGAGCGCTACGCTTCCACGTCCAACCTCGCGCGTCCTAATCCGGCTCACGAGGACGCCGACATGAAGCCCCGTCAGAACCGAATACGCATCGCGAGCAGCTCGGACGGCGGTTTCACTGCGACCCGACGGCCCGATGCTACTCCAAGCTGGGGATGTCGTCGTACGAGTATCCTTTCACGCCTCTGTATGCATACCACGCGATGCGGACGTTGTACGCTCCGGGGATAAACGTGAGTGCCCCTAGAATCACAACGGGCCACGTCCGGTCGGAGTATTCTACCGGTATGATGCCGCAGAGTAGCAGCGAGCCGACGACCAGCAAAGTGGTCCCGACAATAAACAGGCCGCAAGCGAGCACGATGGCTTTGACCGGAACCTTGCTGGCGGCTGAGCCGCCGACGGTGCTCGGGGCACTGAACTGTAGATCCGAATATCCACTTTTGTACGAGACCTTCGAAGCAGGCGTTAGTTTCTCATAGGCAGCAGCCGATTTGGCGGAGCGCATCATTGCAAAATCCGGTCGGCTCATGCAGAGCTCTCTTGAACCGGAAGTCTGCTGCACTTCCCGTCACGTTTAGGCCACGGTTTGCCCGGCCGGCTGTCTAGCTGATGCAATAAAGCAGGCAATTGTTGTCGGAGCCTTTGCGTCATTTATTCTAGCTGAGACGCGCTATAAGAACACGCTTGATTCTGCATGATACTGAGTTCGAGATGGCAGACGAACAAGCAGCAGCCACTTTACCCAAGGTTAAGTCCGACAAAGAATTGAAAAAGGAGGCCGCTAAGCTCGCCAAGCTGGAAAAGTTTAACGCGAAGCAAGCGAAGCTTGCTGACCAAAAGCAGCAGAAATCAACGGGTGAAGAAGACGCTGCCGTACGTACTTCGTGTTTGTCTAGCTGTCGTAGCATTCGCCGCGTGGGGCGCGTGTGTTCGCGAACCGCTGCGTACGTCGAAGCATATGTTTATTGTTCTCAGACAGCCTCGCTCAGGGCGTAACCATAGATAGTCTCGAGCAGTCGTTGATTGCTGAGGCTATTTTCCGTGCGGCGCGGAAACTCTTTAGTGAGCTTAACCGGTCCGTCGTCAAAAGAGAAAAGCCGGCTGGTGCGTGCGGTCTGAGTGCGTTTGCTCGCGCAAGCACTGCAGGATTGTACCGTCCGTAACCAAAATGCAGTCAGTTGGATCAGTCATGCTGAGCCATCTTTGGGCTGAGCTTCTGCTCTACGCCTGCACGTCGTGACGTTCAAAGCTTCGGCGTTTATTTAGTACAAGCGAGCGTTTTTTCTTCGGTGAAAGGGTAGAGATGGAGGGAGGGGAGAGAGCGAGCGAGGGAGAGAGAAAGAGCGAGCGAGCGAGAGAAAGAGAGCGAGAGAGAGAGAGGTAAAGCGAGAGAGAGAGAGAGTGGTAGAACGAGAGAGAGAGGGGGAGGGAGGAATGGGGAGAGAGAGAGAGAGAGAGAGAGAGAAGGGGGAGAGGGAGAGAAAGAGGTAGAACGAGAGAGAGAGAGCTAGAGAGAGGGGGAGGAAGGGAGAGAGAGAGAGAGAGGGGGAGGGAGAGAGAGAGAATGGTAGAACGAGAGATAGGAGGGGGAGAGAGAGAGAGAGAGAGAGAGAGAGAGAGAGAGAGAGAAAGAGGTAGAACGAGAGAGAGAGAGAGAGAGCAAGAGAGGGGGAGGAAGGGAGAGAGAGAGAGAGGGAGGGTAGCCGCTGCCTCGTTGCCTGTAGCCAGATGCTTGTTGTCATACGTCCACCCGTCTGTCTGCCTGTGTATTTGCTTTGTATTGCACTCGGACGACAGCTAACCGATAGTCGTGACCCCACGCCTGTCCACTTGTCATTGTTTCTTGGCCGGCCAACCTCCAGGCAGGAGGAGGCACACCGATGGTGTCGACTTTTGGTCGTGGATACTGAAAGCGAGTTACGTAGCGTTTTTCTGCTCGCTTGTCCCACTTCGCTACCACTTGTGCTTCAAGTAAAAGATTAAGCTGCATAGGTACTTATTTATGCTCTTAGTCTTTGTTATAGATTGCTTCACAAAAAGATAAAAAGGACGGGAAGGTAAAGGAAAAGAAAGTGTTCGCCTACGATGGATTGACGCCTCCGGGGGAGAAGAAAGGTTTGGTGTTGCCCAGCTAGCAGAGGAGGTTTTGGCTTTGGTAGCAGACCAGTAACAGATTTCCTTGTGCCCACGTGGGGTACCTATGTGTTGCCATTCAATTGCAGATACTACGTGTGCCATGCCTGAGTCCTACAGCCCAAAGTATGTCGAAGCAGCTTGGTATTCCTGGTGGGAGAAATCGGGATTTTTCAAGCCTGAGTATAAGGTAGGTTTCGTCCTTGTACCCCATTACTTGTCCTCCTCCGAGAAATCTTGCCTGAATCTGTCTGCTATTGCTTATGTGCCCGCCTTTCCATTTCTCAGCCTGTCTCTCTCTCTCTCTCTCTCTCTCTCTCTCTCTCTCTCTCTCTCTCTCTCTCTCTCTCTCTCTCTCTCTCTCTCTCTCTCTCTCTCTCTCTCTCTCTCTCTCTCTCTCTCTGCTTTCCCCCCTGACCTTGCCTGTATGCGAATCTCTCACGCTCCCCTTCCCGGGTATCTGCTCGCTCCGTACGTCTGTGTGTTTCTTGCTCTTGTTTGCCTCTTGCTTTCTGTCTCGTCTCTCTCTCTCACCCTGACTTTACCTTCTCCATCGTCTTATCGCCATCACCTTCACAGCACCTTGTTCAGTGCCTTAGCCTATTTGTTGCTACGTGTAACCTCTTAAGAGCAGCGAACCGTTGCAATCGCTGCTTTAGTTTGGCGCCATGGACGGTCGGCCTGCGCCGAGCAGCGCCGAGAAGTTCGTCATGGTCATCCCACCTCCCAACGTGACCGGGTCCCTGCATCTGGGCCACGCGCTCACGAACGCCGTCGAAGACGCCATCACCCGCTGGTAGGCTAGCGCTCGATGCCGACGCGCCCAACCCATTCTCCCCTGTGATTAACCCGGCTCCACGCGTGCGGCCAGGCTCCTGCTGCGCCCTCTGTCGTCCGTTGCCTCTTGCCACTGGCAAGTTGCAGGCCAGCCCCTCTTGATAGGAGTGCCTTTGCCGCGGCCCTGCCAGTGCTGCTCGCTCTCATCTGTCTGCGGTGGCGGCGGCGAGCTGTTGTGCTAAGTGTGGCAGCACCTGGCGAGCACGGCGTGCAGGCTGCTGCACTTTCTTTCTTGGAGCTGCATTGCCACGAAAAATCTCGACCGTTTTCACGCTCGCTGGCCTCTGCGTGCTCTCGTGCGGTCAGCCTGGTTTTCTTGGCGTCGCTGCGGCCACCGCCGAGTGGCGCCACCTATCGCTGTGCTGTGCCGCTGCAGGCACCGCATGAACGGCAAGATGACGCTGTGGAATCCGGGCTGCGACCATGCCGGCATCGCTACACAGGTCGTGGTAGAGAAGAAGCTGTGGCGTGAGCGAGGCCTCACCCGGCACGATCTGGGCCGAGAGGCGTTCGTCAACGAGATCTGGCAGTGGAAAGAGGAGTGAGTGCGTGGCCTCTTCTGCTGCTGCTGCTGCTGCTGCTGCTGCCGTGGCCTCCTCTGCTGCTGCCTCTGCACTCACGTGCCCCGAGCCAACTCGCTCGGTGCACGGCAGCGTGGCTTATGGCCGCTGACGCTTGCTTGCGTGAAGGTGCCGCCGCCCCAGCACCAGCTCGTTTGCCACCCGGTGATGGAAGATATTTCAGAAATCGTCATGCTCTGTTGCACATACACGATTTTCGTTTGGTAAGGCCGGCGGAGCTACGCACGTAGAATCCGGTAAGCCCGGTCGATCTCGAATTCGGATTGGCCCAGTAGTTGCGGGTCAAATTCTGGCGATCTCGAAAGAAAGATGCCATTCGGTTCGGTGCCGTTGTTTCTCTTGAAAACTGCTCATGCCTGATGCAGCAAATGGGCGTGGCCAGGTGCACTGCATTGCACTGCTTTCCCCCATCCTGTGGCAGGCGAGGCCGTGGCAACTCAGTTCGTCTCGTGAGCTTCGTGAGTGGTAGCATTCGCTGGTGAGCACAGCTTAGTCGAGGTGACCCATTTCTGGTAATCCAGTGACCTTCACCCCAACCGCCATGCAAACGTTTCGGGTATTTATCTGGATCTGCATGCTGTCGAGTGGCTCTGTGTACATGCTGAGGTCACTATTTTCCTTTTTAGAAAGGGTGACCGAATCTATCACCAATTGCGAATTTTGGGCGGTTCTTATGACTGGGACAGAGCCTGCTTTACGATGGAGCCGGTAAGAGCTGCCATGTTGTCTTTTCTGCATACTTGGTACATAGCCATGCCATATGTACATACTCGCAGCATATGCCACTTATGTCAGCTGATTAAAGCACATTCTTGTATTTGTGTGTGTCTCTGTGTGTGTCTCTCTGTGTGTGTCTCTCTGTGTGTGTCTGTGTGTGTGTGTGTGTCTCTGTGTGTGTGTCTCTGTGTGTGTGCGCGTGCGCGCGTGTGTGCCCTTGGATTTGATCATTTCGACCCCCCAGGCTAATATAGCAACCTAACCTATCAAGCTTATATAGCAACTCGCACATGCAGTTGTGTTCCTTGGTCGATGACACAATTGTGCCCAAGATAAACTCAGCCGATGGGCCTGCGGAACTCAAGATTGCACAGCATCACTAGCGTATTCCTCAGCAGATACACCTCTCGGTTGCTATATTAGCCTGGGTGCTCGGACTGTTCAAACCCAAGGGTAGTTATAAGTTGACGTGATACAATACGTTTGCCACGCGGATCTGTTACATGAGTTCTAGAATTTTGCAATCTAGTAAAAATCGAGGGTTATCGTTACAATCCAATCTCGCGAATTCATCATTTGGCTCTTCTCATTATGGTATTCATACGAGCGTAGTCAAATTCTACTAGCGTTCGCGCAGCATCTCGCGTGATATGGATTGCCCGTGACTCGTCGTCGGACGTTCGCTGATGCAGCATCGTTTATTTAAGGAATAGTGCCACGTTTGCTTCGCTTGTAGAAATGCGTGCGTGCCGTCACGGAAGCCTTTGTGCGCATGCACGAAAGTGGGGTCATCTATCGCAGCAATCGCTTGGTCAACTGGTCGTGCGCTCTGAATTCGGCAATATCCGACATAGAGGTCAGCAAGCGTACGAGCCTGCATGCACGCTCGGTACACTGCGCCGCTGCAAGCTTGGACTGGGCTCGCTCGGGCTGGCCCGAGTCGTCATTCCGTCCGTGCCAGCCCGAGAATGTGTTCTGTGCGGCTCCGCAGGTGGACAAGAAGGAGCTGCCCGGCCGCACGCTGCTCGCTGTGCCCGGCTACGATGAGAAGGTCGAGTTCGGCGTGCTCGTCTCGTTTGCTTACAAAGTGGCCGGATCCGGTAGGAGGCGTCGCTTGCATCGACTGCGAGGCTGGCCGATGGGCGTGCACCTGAGGTGGTTACACGAGCATCCGGTTGACCGGTTGCGCGGCCTGCGGTTTGGCGATTGGCTGTCATCGCTTCATTGCTCAATAGGTTTGATCTGCCTGGTCTTCCCGAGTAGGGGAGTCGGTGGCGGTTGTTTGTCACTGCGACAACTTGGTTGCGAGTTCCGAACAGCCAGCTGCCTATCGCCAAAGGCGGGCTTTTGCTAGCAGCCGTGCTCTCTTGGGGCCCAGCATCGCACCGGAGGGGGGGTTTGGGAAGCAGCAGTAGGCACCGAGAGCCCACGTGATCCAAGCCATCGATCCCTGCCCAATGGAGAGGTTCGCCACCAGCACGAGTGTGCTTAATTGACACTCGTATGCTCCCGCTAAGCGTGTCGTGACCGTAAACCGAGTGCATGTGCCTGGCCAAGCGGCACGGGGAGACCGTCGAGGCGCGTGGTGGCCAGGTACCGCTATATCGACATGACTTGCCAAGGAGTGAAAGTCCTTGCTCGCCACTGTGTGCCCCCCTCCCTACATCTACTACGGCTACGGCTGCTACCTTTGTTTCACGTTTTTGGCGATGCTGGTGAGTTGGGCATTGGCCGAAGGGGGGGCGACATTGGGCCGTCGATTGGCTGTCGATCGACAGCCCAATGCGATCGACAAGCCCAATGCGACAGCCAATCGATTGGCTGCCGTCGTCGTCGATCAGTTTTGGGTCGATCAGAGTTGGGCGTTGGCCGAGGGGGGCCAGTCGATCGCTGATTGGCTGCCATCGATCGCTGCTGCAGTGCTCACTCGTCCTCTTGACGCTCGTTCAGATGACGAGGTGATCGTGTCGACCACTCGTGTCGAGACGATGCTCGGTGACACTGCCGTCGCCGTGCATCCCAGCGACGCACGATACACTCACCTACACGGCAAGCAGGTGCAGCACCCGTTCGTCGACAGGAAGCTGCCCATTGTTTGCGACGAGTTCGTTGACATGGCTTTCGGAACAGGTTTGTGATACTTACTTTGCATTCATCCGATGGATCGTCATATCTTTTATTTCGTCGGGGGGGGGCTGAGCTCGCGATAGCCCGCTCTTTTTCCTTGCTTCTGCTTTTCGCAGGTCGCGCCTGAGCCCCTCGGTACGCACGCGGCGAGTGTTTCGTAACGAGTGCGTACTGTGTTTGTGTGAGTGTGTGTGGGGGTGTTTGCATGTGCGCGAGTGTGTGAGTCCGCGAGTGTGGTCTGCTGTGTGACCTCCCCTCGCCCCCTGCATCGAGTGGCGGCGCTGCTTGCATCCGATCCTGACTGTTGCCTTCATAGCCGCAGGCAGTCCAATCCAGGTGACTTGTTTTACACCTAATCCATCCTGCCCCTGCGGTCGTCACTGTGTTGACACGTGCTGAGTTGATGACGTCAAGCCATCCGGTTAGCTGGAGAGGTAAAAAAAAACCTGCTTGTCTGAGTCCGACTTGCGGCCGTCGTATCCCTCTCGTCGTCTTAAAAAAATACTAGCTGATTTAACAGCCTCGTTTGTATAGCAACAGAAGAGCCTTTACGGCTATCGCCACCGCTTGCAGTGGCGATAAAGGATCGCCCATCACAGGATTCGAACCCACGACCTCAGGACCGAGGTCGTTAAAAGCAACTGCCTTACCTAGTGCGTGCCATCACGGCTCTCACCTTCAATGCCAGGTCTCGAGTGCCTGTCTTGCATCATGAGTCTTGCGAGTGGGATTCGTGACGGCCATTCTTGCCTCTTCCGTTTTGTGATTCTGGATGATCGGCTAGGCCACCTGCTGTGACAGTCGCTAGGTTATTGTGCCGCACTGGTTTGGCCCAGTGGTTAAGGTGCTCGCCTTTAACGACCGAGGTCGAGCTGAATGTATTTAAATTACCGAAGTCGTGAGCTCGAGCCCCTTGGCATATGTGAAGCGCCCGAATAGAGGTTAAGTTCTCTTGGGGCGCTGTACAAATGAATTTTATTTATTTGTTTATTTTAGTTTATTTTACCTCGTTTGCTGTGCAGCGCTTATCTTTCGCTCGGAGTTCCTTGCCGGCATTTTTTGAGTACCGATGAAAGCAGCCAGTGCTTTTTATCGCTAGTAGAGGGTTGGTCTGCGTTTTTGACCGGATGCTGTGGATTCCTTCCGAACTCATGCCCTGCTTTCAGTCCACGAGCTCTGTCTGGCTCACGCCTAGCCGTGCCGGTGCTCTACTCGTTCTAGGTGCCGTAAAAATCACCCCTGCACACGACCACAATGACTACGCCGTCGGAAAGCGGCACGGTCTGCCGTTCGTCACTGTTATTGACGATGATGGCAGCATGTGTGGCGACTGCGGGCAGTTCAAGGGTCTGAAGCGGTTCCATGCACGTGTGGCCGTCCTGGCTGCGCTCAAAGAGCGACAGCTGTACCGAGGGACCGTTGACAATCCAATGGTGGTGCCAACTTGCAGGTAAATATATCTGTCTGCCTGTCTGTCAGCACCTCACCCCTCAGCTAAGTCTTTGTCTCTCTTTCTGTGTGTGTGTATGTGTATCTGTATGTCTGTCAGTCTGTCTGTCTGTCTGTCTGTCTGTCTGTCTGTCTGTCTGTCTGTCTGTCTGTCTGTCTGTCTGTCTGTCTGTCTGTCTGTCTGTCTGTCTGTCTCTCTCTCTCTCTCTCTCTCTCTCTCTCTCTCTCTCTCTCTCTCTCATGCTGTCTCTCCTGCTGCCAGAGTGTCAAAGCGGATGGTGGCTTTAAATTTTAGCCGCTCCAAAGACGTAATTGAGCCTCTGCTTAAGCCCCAGTGGTATGTTGACTGCACAGACATGGCCGCTAAAGCGGTGACGGTACGTACCAACCAACCAGTTCGCGCCTTCGGTGCTGGTCTGCTGCCCTCTTAGGACTCTGCACATCAGATTTGCGCCTGCTCACGCCCTCGTTCGCATATTTTACCCCTTCGCACCGGGTTCATACAAACACAGCTCTTTCGTGCTGGCGTATTCGTGAGCGAGGCAATGTCGCTAGTGACGCGACCGTGCTGGTCACGCTGGTACCGTGACTGCCTTTTGCAAGATGTTTAGTGTGGTTGGTGTGAGGCCTCATACACTGCTCTTCACTTTGGCTGTTTGCCTCCGATCTCTCAACTGTTGCCCACGAACTGCTTGCTACTACTCTGGACCCATGAGCTGTCATAGCCATTTCTCATCGTTCATTCGGACTACACTCCCCTAACGTAAAGGGATATGATAGCCTACTCCACTGGCCGCGTGCCCCTTCGTTGTGGGTGTCTTGTCTCGACTAGCTTTGGCATTAGTTCTTATTAGCCTCCGTTCCTTCATCCTTGTGGTCGGCTTTATTTTTTTTGTCGCCTAGATTCATCATTGCACATCCGATCGTACGTTGCCGGCCTGCACGGCAGATGCACCGTTGTTATATCTAGCAGCTACTCTCGTTGAGTGTGGCATGATTTAAGATGGTCGGCACTCTCTGGGCGTGGCTCCGTTAGCCGCAGTGCCACGGTGCTGCATGCTTGCCAATCCTGTGGCGTCCGACGGCAAATGTGGAGCCACGATAGCGGCGATTTGGGATTTTGCTGATTCTGCAGCTGCATGAAGTGACTAGTCGTGCCTGCGTCAGCCGGACTTCTTGACGTTCGAGTCGCGATGCCGTTCGTGCCTGCGTCTTGACGTTTGAGTCGCGCTGCACCGATCGCTGCACCGATTGCGCTGCAGGCTGTGCGGAGTGGCGAGCTGAAGCTCATCCCAAGTACGCACGAGAAGACGTGGTTCAGCTGGCTGGAGAACTGCCGCGACTGGTGCATCTCGCGGCAGCTCTGGTGGGGCCATCGCATACCGGCTTATTTTGTCAAGATCGACGACGAGAGCGTGCCTCCCGGAGACGTAAGGAGGCTGGCTGGCTGCGAGGCTCACGAGGCTTTTTGCTTTGTTTTTGCCCTCGTCCTCGGTCGAACTTTCTCGTACGTTTGAACTTGTAGTTAGTGTGTGTGTGTGTGGGGGGTAGGGACACCACCGCACTATGAGACTCGGCTCTGTCTAGCCGCGCTGCCTGCCTTTGTCGGCACTTGTGAGTGTAGCACGACTGACTCGGTTCTGGCGCAGGCGCGTGCATACACGTGCGCTTGAGTTGTCACTGGTGACGGTTAGCCCGAGGCTGAGACTGCTGGGTGAGCATCAGGCGAGTGCTGCCGAACGTTGCAAGCGTTCAGGTGTTCGCATCCGGCGGGGACTTTTTATTATGAAATCAATAATGAAATCAGATAGTCCATCCCCGAGGAAGCATCCCTCCTCATCCTTCGCTCCATACTCTAGATCAATGCCCACCTCCAAGCCTGCCACTAGTGACCTCATCTCGTAGTTCATCTTCCAGTCTAAGAAGACTGCTGGCCCTCTAGACCCCATACCCAATGCTCTCCTTATGGGATGCATTGATTTGCTGCTACCTAGCATAACTAACCTAACGCATATGTCCTTAGCCTCTGGTCTTGCCCCTGCATCCTTCAGAAAAGATGTAGTCAGGCCACTCGTTTGGAAGACAACACCAGACCAGAAGAACTTCAGGAACTTCCACCCAGTCTCTTCACTGCTGTTCCTGTCCAAGACACTGAAACTTTTTTGTGACAGACCAGTCAAAATTCTGTGTCAAAACGTCAAGTCTAGCAAGTAAGTTTCAGCCTGGTTTTTAAGGGGATCACTCGATAGAGTCAACACTGTTGCGCATGTATGACAACCTTGTCATGAATCTTGACATGGACATGACTTGGATAGAATCTCTGAACGAGTTCTGCTGGATCTCTCGGCAGCATTTGATACCAGTGATCACCCGAAGTTCTTGTTGCTCCTATCGTCATATTATATCGCCAGGGCATCACTGGCACTGCACTGCAATTCTTTGCATCCCATCTCAGCGGGAGATTTCAGAGCAATTATGTCAGCAGACTGCGATCATCCGAGGAGCCTTTAAAGTATGGATGCTCTAGGGATCCATGTTTGGTCTGCTTCTTCTTGCAACCTAAACTCTCCCTCTTACCGATGTAGTCGCCATGTACATTTTAGGATTTAATTTTATGCATGTGACACATAGCTTTGCTTTGATCCATCCCAGCACATCAAAGTCTCTTGCAGCTCTCTTGCAGGATCTTTTACTGATATTGCACTTAAATTGCCTTTCTCAAATTGAAGGATCGATCACACAAACAACCCACTAATTAGTGGGTAAAACCTAGTGTTACTCAGGAATTGGAAAGACTAACCCTCCAAATGGGCTCGACCAGCATATCTTCCGTGCTGTCGGCACGCAATCTGGGTGCCCTGTTCCAAAGTGATCTTTCACTAGATGACCACGTCGGATGATCCTCGGTCAAGGCCATGTACTCTCAGCCATGCACCATTGCCAAAATTCGAGCCTGCTTAGGTAATGATACCACAGCCATATCCATGGTAATGATACCACAATTATATCCATGCATTTGGGACATCCCTTCAAGACTTCTGTTACGCACTACCTTCAGGTCTGCCTGCGAGTGCATAAAGTCTTAAAATTTGGTGCAACACTCTGTAGCTGGGTTTGCCTGTCGGGAACGTTGTAACTGTTGGATTGCACCACTTCTCACTGCCCTGCACTGGCTTCTGTCAAACAGTGCATATCGACTGTTTATCGGTTTCCAATCTTGGACTATGCAGTTCTAGAGGTATTGTTGTAGTATAAACGTGTGCTCGTCGTTTTTTTGTGTACCCAGCATCTCCGTGTGGTCATCTATGTGTAGGCTTGTGACAACAGCTACTGGGTCAGCGGCCGCACTGAGGACGAAGCTCGGGCCAAGGCCGCTGAGAAGTTCAAGGTTAAGGCAGACAAAATCACACTTACACAGGGTACGTACCCTCTCACCAATGCAGGTGTTGCTTTAGCTGCAGAACGGTGGTGGTGCAGGCTGCAGTTACGAGGCACCCCCCCCCCCTGGCAATTGCTTTTGAGCTCCGATGTGTTCAGTTGGTGCGGGCCTGCGGCACTGTGTCACTGGCTCGAAATCAAGCGTTTCGATGTCGCACCTGCGCTCGAGCATGAGCTCGCACTCCTTCTCCTGCCCGCTCCTGTCAGGGCTCGGTACCCGAGCATGGTGCCTCGGCGCTTCCAAGCATGACATTATGATGCAGCGACTAGAAATAGAAAGCTCGTCCGTGTAGCGTCTGCCATCAAGTGTGGACCCGGACTTGGCTCGGGGGAGGGGGGTGGGGTGGGTAGTTTAATCTCTAGTCCGTGGCTGCTGTGCCGGTGTGACTCTCATCCCACGTGATCCCACCCACTGCTCGCCTTGCCTCCCACGGCTCTGTGGCAAGAATGCCCTCACAGTGCTGTGGGGAGCCGGGAAGCTGTAGAAAAGTGTGTGATTTCCCTGTTGCATCATTCTGCTGCTGAGTATTTGGTGCCGGAGATTTTTTTCTGCAAGCACGAGAGGCATCATCACATCGGGACTGCGCATGCGTCCCAGGCAGTGCTTCCGCCTGCATAAGGTGGTGGGAGTTTGACCCGGAGGTTAAAAGCTCGGCTTTGTTATCCTTTTTGGATTCGTGGCAAGATTGAATGAAGTAAGCTTGCTGCCGCCTTCAATGGCACTTACGATTTTGCGTGTAAGGTTGCGTGCACTCGACCGATGGTAAAATAGAAACTGCCACAATGGCATCCTGCGGCTGACATTGGAATAATCGCTGTCAATGTGACTTGGTCAGGTGAGTCGGACGAAGGCAGGGCGAGAGTCGGAAGATTGGGATCAGATTGCATAAACATGGCTTTAGAAGTGAGAGGAGGTTTTCTCAGGGGTACTTGAAAGCTAGTGCAACCGCTGGGCTGTGCAATTAGGCCTGAGTAGCTCAGTACAGCGACACCTAGCTCTGCTTGAATCAATGCTGTCTGCCTGCTGAGCTGCCTTACCTACTGCCATCATACTTGTCCGAGTCTTTTGTCAGCTGCCGCGAGAGAACGTCTAGACCTCCTTGCCTGTTGAAGATCCGGACGTGCTCGACACGTGGTTCTCTTCCGGCCTATTTCCGTTCTCAATCTTTGGCTGGCCCGACTCGACGCCGGATCTGGCAGCCTTCTATCCGGGAACGCTGCTCGAAACGGGGCACGACATTCTATTCTTCTGGGTCGCACGGATGGTCATGATGGGAATCCAGCTGATGGGCTGTCTGCCTTTCAAGGAGGTAGGACGTGCAAATGCGACGGAAGCCGAGCTCAATGAGCCGCCGGCGTCGGCACTGTCGTGCCGTGCCTCGCCCTCGATTCGTGGATTCCGTTGCCGTCTCGTCCTGCGCAAAGCCTCTTCTGTCACCATTGGACGTCGCCACGTCACTGTTGACCGAGGTTTTTTCAGGTGTACTTGCATGCCATGGTTCGAGACGCTCACGGGCGAAAGATGAGCAAGTCGCTGGGCAACGTGATTGACCCGCTCGACGTGATCAACGGCATCACCCTCGAGGAGCTGCACGCCACTCTGGACAACAGCAACCTCGACCCGAAGGAGGTCGACCGGGCCAAGGCCGGACAGGTGGGTCAAGGATGCCTGCCCCACCCACCCCACCCCCAAAGTCGACGGATGCGCTCGCACGAGCCAGTCATCAGCGGTGACCAGCAGTCGGCGTGCTGCTGCCGCTTCTGCTGAGCAAGCGCAGTGGCCGCCGTTCTTTCGTTCGTTCGCTCGCTCGCGGTGCTAACGATGACGACGCTGGCTCCTTTTGGCGCTCTGCAGAAAGCCGACTACCCGCAAGGCATTCCGGAGTGTGGCGCAGACGCCCTGCGCTTTGCCCTGTGCGCGTACACGGCGCAGGGACGCGACATCAACTTGGACGTGCTGCGAGTGCAGGGATATCGCTTCTTCTGCAACAAGCTGTGGAACGCCGTGCGCTTTGCGCTGCTGAACGCGCTCGGCGCCGACTACCAGCCTCCGCGAACGGCCAAGGTGCGCTTGAGCGCACGTTCGTAGCCGATGAACGCATCGGGAGCGCTTGGCAGCGAGCTTGCGACCTGCCATCCCATCCCATCCCTCCCAACCCCTCTATCGTCACCACCACCACCACCTCCGCCCCGGTTATTTGGGCTACTTTGCCGACGGACCGTCTGCTGCTCAGCCTCCCGTGCGCGCGCCCTGTCATCCCTGCATTGCTGCGATCCTGGCGCGAATCGCATGCATCTCCTGATCGGCTCTTTCGATCTGCAATCACGTGCTGATTCGGCGGAGCTCTCGCGGAAATCGATTGGAAAGCGATCGGAAACGTTGCGAACCGGCAGCAGCTGACCGATGTGAGCGACGGCAGCAGCAGCGCTGCTCGCTCACTCACGTTTCAGCTCACCGGGAAGGAGAAGCCGATAGATCGCTGGATCCTCAGCCGCCTGAGCGAGGCGGTCGATCTTTGCCAGCGCGGCTTTGCCGCCTACGATTTTCCGGCAGCCACGACGGCCTGCTACAACTTCTGGCTGTACGAGCTGTGCGATGTCTACCTGGTACGTTCAGCAGCAGGTCTGGCCTTGCCTGGCCTGGTGAAGGCAGCAGCAGGAGCACGACCCCCGCTTCGCAGTGGCAGCATGCTGCGGGAATGGGGGATCTAGATATGTGTGTGGCCAAGTGCATGTACAGCCTCTTGTCTTTTTTCTCTTTTCGCTCCCGCCGGACCTCGGTCTTGCGCTTATCGGCGAGCAGGCAGCTTCCTGAGGAGAGTGTGTTCCTTTGTCCATGCATCACGTCTGCGACAGCAGCCGGTGGGTGCTGGATCGCTTGACATTTCTTGCTCTGCGGGCCGCTGATGACCGAGTCTGTCGGTAGGCTTCGGTGAGAGCGGGTGGCGTCATCAGCAGGCTCCCGGGCTCTGTCGAGGCGTGGTTCTGCATCCCTTTGTTAGACGAGCCTCCGTCTTCGGGTTACTTCTGTCGTGCAATATTTAGGCATTCGCTCGTCCGAACTGCGTCTTAGTAAGGCTGCTTAAATTCGACCGCGAGTTGATCCGAATTCGCTTTTACATGACAAACGCCTTCTTCTGTGCTGCTTCGTCGAATCGTCTGCGCTCTGTTGCATCTTACGGTCATTGCAGCGGATCAGGGCTGTAGCAGCCCTGATCCGCTGCAATCCACCGCTTACGGCAGACCCTGCTCTTCTGCCGGCAGAAGAGCAGGGTCTGCCGTAAGCGGTGTCACCTCGACTCCTGGGCCTACTCGGACTCGGAATGAGCTCGCCGTCGCAGCCCTGCTCGTTTCTTTGGCGCAGCCCCTTTATCGAAGTGCAACAGAAGCTTCTGTTGCACTTCGATTGAATTGATGAATTGATGATGAATTGATGAATTGATGATGGTGATTGAGAAAGAAGATGAGTAATGTTGCTGTTGTTGACTGCGTGAGGCTGGAGCACGCCTGCTATGAGTTCGGTAGGCGGCTCATTATTTACGTGCAACGGTTTCACCTGTGGCGACCGTAGATGCTTAGATGCTTAGTGGGCTCTGCAAAATGTGCTCTGCAAGCCAATCGAGTTTGAGTCTAATCTCTGCTATTGCTGTGCTGTCTCTGACATGTACTGTTGCTGTGTCGAATGTTGTTGTGCTGTCGCTGACAATACCAGATTGGAGGATTTAGCCCCAGCCACTGCAAACGCTTTCCGTTGTCACGCTGTCCACGCAACCGTCGCACTGCCCACACAAGCGCGTGCCGACGCTGCCTAGCAAAAACACAGCTGCACCCTGTATATGCAGTTTAATTGCGTGGCTGTTGAACGACCCGGTGCCGGATCGCCCGGATTGCCAAAAGTCTACGTGGGTGGAGCCACGTGGTCGCAAGCGCTCCAGCCTCGTGAATGCTACCTGCCAAGGGGACGCGCTGTCACTGACCTCACGTGACCATCATAGTTTAACTTATTAAACTTACTCTACGTCTTTGTCTAAAGTTGTCAAACTTGCCAATCAAATTTAAAGCCAATTTCCTCATGACTCGGATTGTTTTAGTGATTACCTACCGCTCTTGGATGCGCTGGAGAAAGATGAGACCAGCCCGGGTCTTTTATCCGGCTCCGCATTGTGTAATGCGTGCCTGCCGGGACAGTACTCAGTGCATTGTTTCGTGTCTGGTCTGGCGTTTATTTTCTTTACCCCCCCCCCTGCACGTTCCTTGCCTCCCGCAGCAATCATGCATGTGTCTGTGTTCGCTCATCCCCTCCCCCCTCATCACCCTCTCACTTGGCTCACAGGAATACATCAAGCCGATCGTGAGGGTCGACGGCGAAGCGAGAGTCGTGTCGTGCAGCGTGCTGTACACGTGCCTCGACACTGCCCTGCGGCTCATCTCACCATTCATGCCCTTCCTGTCGGAAGAGCTCTACCAGCGGCTGCCTCGGCGCTGTACGGACGGCACGGAGCCGCCCAGCATCTGTGTGGCACAGTACCCGACTGTGGACGAGGTGCGTAGTAGGCAGCGTGTCAGTGGTTCAGCGAATAATCTTGTCTGTCACCTTCGACGGCGGACGGACTTGTGACTGCGACCTTCACATTGTCTGCGACTGCTCACTTGTTAAGAACTTTTAACTTGTTAATAGCTTATGTTCTTTTTTTGACCAAGTTTTGGCTCGGCCTCCACAGCGGTAGTGTAGTGGATCTTTTGGGGTGGGGGGGTACAACCTGCTGGGCCAGCATGCTGGCACGTGACCTGCTGGGCCAGCATTCTCCTCTCGTGTCCTTGAGCAGTCTGCATAGTCTGCATTCTGACGTGGAATGCTCGGGCAGCAGTCCGGATGTCGACTCGCGTGCTTTGTCGCCGTCGGCATCGTTGAGCAAAGCGTGGCCACCGCCTTCCGTGAGAGTCCAGCGATTGCTGCTCGGAGCGAGAATTCTGTTGCCGTCCTTCGCTGCCTTCGGGGGGGGGAGCATCAGCGTGCCGTTTTGGCGCGCTGCATTGAGCGCCGTGTCGGTTTGCGTGCTGCATGCATGCATGCATGCATGCAAGGCCTGCCTCGCGATGGCAATGCATAGCGTAGTGCGAACGCGTCACTCCGTGCGCCGGCGTGCGTAAGAACGTGCGTGCTCGTGTGACACCGGCTGCCGTGCCCGCGGGCTCCTGCGGTTCAGGTTCCCTACCGAGACACTGCGCTGGAGTTCGACGTCAACTTTGGCTACGATGTCGTGAAGGCGGTCAGGTCCATGAAGGCCGACTACCAGCTGGCCAACAAGGTGAAAGTCGAAGGTGAGCGGGGATCAAAGGCGTGCCGGCGGCGCTGCACTGTCACGTGGTGTGTCATGGTCACGTGTGAATGTGTCGGGCGGTAGGAGGCTGTGGCGTGGGCCACTGTACTTGGCGGCAGCGTCAACGGAGCGTCAGCACCGGTTCTCGGGCTGGCACGATCTTGGTCCCAGCGAAAGCGCGAAGTCGCTGGAGGCTCGAGGCGGCGCACGGCTTTTTCCAGCCTGGCTCAAGTGCCACGACGAGCGGTCAGCAGACGCGCTCCGACGGCTCGCCGACTTCATCGTCACCATGACGGCGGCAGGAAGAATCGAAGTGTTCGTGGACGGCTTGGCTGCCGGTGAACACGCCGATGGCGTGCCTGCAGGCTGCGCCATCACCACCGTGTCGGCTCAGTGCGAGCTGCATCTGCTACTTAAGGTGGGACGATGTAGGCGTCGTGCCGTCCGAGCGCATGCAGACGACGGCAGCGAAGCCCTCGGAAAGCGAAGGGATGGCTGCCTAAGCGAGGCCTTCGGCTTGATTGGGGTGTAGCTGGAGTAACGGGAGCACACCCTGGCCCCCCCTATCCCCCCCCCCCCGAATCTTGCCCGGGCTTGCCGGCAGCACGCTTTGGCGCCGTCGGCTCGAACTTTTGTTGGCGATGCATTTGTGCGCATCTTTTTCCCTCCGACGCCGCCCATCTGCAAGGCGTGAGGCGTCCTGCTCTGCACCATGGATGCGTAACGCTGCTTCTGCCGTGGAACGGCTTGTAACCGTGTGTCACCTGTGTGTGGCACTGCTCTCGGCCATTCGGCTGCGCAACCCGGCTCCTCTGTCGCCGGGCGATGTAACCTCTCGAGTACCTCGCCGTCTTGCTGTCACGCAGGGCGTCATCGACGTCGACAAGGAGATTGCCAAACTCGATTCCAAGAAATCGCAGCTGCTGGAGAGGGCAAGCAAGCTTGCCGAGGCTATGTCCGTGCCCAGCTACGAGACCAAGGTGCCCGAGGACGTGCGTCTGATTAACCAGGAAAAAGTGAGCACGTTACATGCGCTTGATGCACGCCTTTTGCAGTTGACTCGTGCCCACCGTAGCGGCCGTGTGTACAAATTAGCTACGACGTCAGCGATACAATTCACGGATTAATTTATTGAATTATGTCGACGGCTAGTAACGTTGAATGCTTTATGCCTGGGTGTTTCCTTGGTGCATGGGGCGATACATGGGGCTCCCTGAACACCTTTTTCTCCACTCTTTTGCCTTCTGTCACTTACCCCAGCACACTTTCCGTGTGTGTGTGTGTGTGTGTGTGTGTGTGTGTGTGTGTGTGTGTGTGTGTGTGTGTGTGTGTGTGTGTGTGTGTGTGTGTGTGTGTGTGTGTGTGTGTGTGTGTGTGTGTATGTGTGGACTCGACCACCAATGAGGCTTTTGGGTGGTTTTGCTTTCAAACCAAACGTCTGCAGCAAATCCAGGACCTTTTCGTATTCGACTCGAATATCCTCTTGACACACGTTAGGCCGCGATATGGTTAGTTCATTCTGGCTGGTTGTCGATGTCCGACCTTGGCCGTCCCTGGTGGAACACCGCATGGAAATCTTAGCCCTTAATCAGCACCTCATCGCTACTCGGCACCTTCTTGTCATTAATTAGGACTTCAGCTGGCAAGTTCAGACTGCCTGTTCAGGCGCAGCCCAATAACACAATGGCGTCCATTCCAAGCACCAGTCCGAGAAATAGCTTGTACTATGTATTTGCACCAGACAGATAGCTGTGGCCAACAGGACCCGGCTTACGTAGCCACTGCACCGTGACGTCACAGCTGTGTGACGTCACGGTCATGTCGTAATGTCAAAATACGCACGACTACAGGACCCATGCAAATTAATTGCATTATTTATATTTATTATTTTTTGCTCTCTGGCTGCGAACGAGGTGCCGGTCTCGTATTGCTTTTCTCGTGCGTCTTGTAGGCTTCCGCCACGGAGCAGGAGCTCTCCAAGATCGTGGCAGCTCTGCAGAAGCTGGCACTGATGAAGTAGCCGCATGCCGTCTGTATTTATGGCCCCCGACGACAATAAAGCCCACTCAGCCGTGCAGCCAACTGCGGGCGACTCTTCTGCCGTCACGCTGTGCCTAGCCGATTGACTAACCGTATCGTCAGCATAGTCAGCCCAGCTTCGCAGCGTGCTTACTGGGCTAACAGTGGCAGCTTGTTGACGGTAGCCGCTGCTTACCGAGGCCGGGCTGACCCGGAAAAGGAAAAGTCGAGCAAGCCGTTGAGCACTCCTCCCCCCCCCCGTTGTACCGCCCACATGACCACAGAGTTTGTTTGGTATTCGCGAGTGCAGGGAGCACAAGCCAGCCGAGCTACTCCAGCAGGAAGTGCCACAGCCAATGCTGACGGCATGCAGAGCCGGAAATGGCGTTCCACTTCCTCTGGCTCGGGAGCGAAATTAGCATCGGTTGCATTTCTAAATCGGTCGCAGAGGCCTCGGATGCAGACCAAGTACAAGCAGCTAAGCACACAGTCGCTGATAGAACCGGAAGTGGCTTGCACGACAAGACTTAGTGGCCGGACAGGGGCCGTTCGTTTTATGTAGGCAGGACTCGTGCCGACTGGGCTCGAGCCGACGACCGTTGAGCCGCTAAGGCTGACCAGCTGACCTCAAGTTCCTGCTGAACAGCCCTACTCTGCTCCAAGCGTGTAAGCAGCTGTAGTTAATTTAATTAGAAGAACCACCCGTGGAGCCCAGCTACATGCACCCAAAGGAGACATCGGCTGGCCTCGATCTGCCAAAAGTACTTTTTTTTATACAGCCCGCGGGCCTGCTCGGTACTGGGCCTGCTCGGTACTCCACGCTCCCCAGGCCGGCAACACTTGGCCTCCCGAAAGCCCCGCTCAGGCCACCCTCCCGTGGTTTGCTCCAGGCACGACAGCAGTTTCGCAGGCAGATTTGGCAGCTCCACAATCAGGACGGTGGGCTGTCGAACAATTTTCACAGCCTCCGTTTTATCGAATCGGGTCCGAAACCAGCGACTGACCCCTCATTCGTCTGGGTCGTTATAGCCGCCCCGTGCTGTAAGGTGCTCGCTCTTAACGACCAAGGTCGGCAAGGGTTCGAATCCTGCAGTTGGGCACTCCTTTATAATAATAATAATAATGCTCGATAAAACGCCCTCAGAAAGCTCGATCTCTTTCTAGGCTCTTTAGATTTGCTGCAAAGGAAGCACGATCGGATGGTTAGTGGTAGCATACTCGATAAACATCATGAATAATATGGTTAAGGGTGACATGCACAGGGTCAGCATGCAAGTGTGGTTAGTGGCAGCATGCACAGTGTCAGCACGAATAAGCACGTGAAGGACGAATCACAGGGACCCACTAAATGCTGTCCTAAATAGGTGTGCTTATAAGTTCTTTTTAAATGTGGTCAAGTCAGGGGATGTTGTGACAAGTCGGGAGTGAGTTCCAGGCTTTGGGACCATACGAACTAAATGCACGGTCTCCAAAGGATTTGAGGTTTGTACGAGGTATTTGTAGACTGTTGGATCCCGAAAAGCGGGTGGTACGATGCTTGGCCTGGTGGGGGAGTAGATCTGAGAGATAGGGCTGGAGCGAAAGAATGAAGTGACCTAAAAGTGAGCGACAAAACCTTGAAGTCGATCCGTTGCTTGACTGGTAGCCAGTGCAGGTCGGCGAGAAGTGGTGTGATGTGGCCACTGCGACGCTCACGACAGGCAAGCCTAGCTGCAGAGTTTTGCACCAGCTGCAATCACCTGATTGCACATGCCGGTAGGCCAGCAAGCAGTGAGCTGCAGAAGTCGAGGCGGGATGTCGCGAATTCGCGGACCAACTTAGACGTGGTATCCTTATCTAAACAAGCCCGAATTTTAGCAATGTTATGTAGCCGAAAGTAGGCAGACTTGATTGTGGAGCTGAAGTGGTCGTCTAACGAGAGGTCACTTTGGAATATGACACATAGATTTCGAGCTGATTATTATTGCAAGCGTTAGTGATAGTCGATAAGGCTCTTTTGCCGTTATACAAATGAGGCTGTTAAATCAGCTAACATTTGTGTAGTTATTTTTTCTTGCATTAACTCCTTACTTCAGCTAAGGCGTATGTAAATGCAGTCTCTGAGGCAAGATGGAAAACATGTCAGCAGCACATGCTCTTTACCCTCGTGCCATTATAAATATAACAGACGAATATTTGCACTACGTGCCCATACAACCTGTGTGAAAGGTGGCAAGAGCAGAGGATTAGGTAATACCGCAGGGTCTTAGCCCAAAGATAAGGTGCCAAGCAGCTAAGAATCTTCTGCCAGGCTTGTCTGTCGCAAACGTCGTAGTTGCCACATTAGGGTACTTCTCGCCGACCTGCTGTGGCTTTTCGTCAAGCCGCGTATCGACTTCGAGGTTGTGTCACCAACTTCTAGGTCCTTTCAGTGTCTTGCCCCAGCTTGCCTATCCGAACTACTTACCAATCAAGTCAGGCATCGTCTGCCTCGAACCAACCTCAAATTTTTTGGAGACTGTGTTTAATAAGTAACTATGCCCCCAAAGCCTGGAACTCACTCCTGACTGAAGTCGTATGAATGAGGCTGTTGAATCAGTCTATTTTTTTAACCCAGTGATCTATGTTAGCAACAAAGACTCATCGCTCCTATATATGTGTAACGCCGAAGGCTCGGCGGAGTAGGCTTGACCTGCCGCTTACCTAGCGGCTTAGCCTATCGCCTAATGCCGTCCGGTGAGCGCCTACGGGCAATAAGCTGGCCGCCACGAAACGAGCGTTTCTGGCGCTGACCTGCTTACCGTTACTAAAGGGGTCGTGAGTCCGCGGCGTGAATTGGAAGCAAGACACAAATTGGGGATTTTACTGAACTTTATTCGCAAGCGCGCAAAGTCGCTGCGCGTCTAGTTAAGCTTTATCTCCACACTCCTCGCACGTTCAACACTCTTGCGGAGGGAATACTCCTCTACACTAAGCGCGACCCGGACCCTAAACCCTAACCGGTGAACTAGGAATCCGTTCCCACCTGTGCCGAGGGAATACCCCAAACACGCCAACTTAAACACTCGAGCGGAGGGAGTACTTCTCCACACTGAAGTGCGAACCGGAGTCTAAACCCTACCCGGTGAACTAGAACTCGGTTTCCACCAGTGCGACCGGAATACTCCACACACGCCAACTCAAGCACTCCTGCGGAGGAAATAATTCTCTACACTGAAGCGCGACCCGGAGCCTAAACCCTACCCGGTGAACTAGAGCTCCACACACGCCAACTACGCCTAGCTCGCGCCGGCAAATCCCTATGCCGAGACCACGTGCTAGCGCGCACACACACGACACAAAAGAAACACAAAACACAAAAGAACATACAAAATGCCAGCTCGGGCGCGATACGACCGTATTCGGTGGGGTTCCACCGAATCCTCCTAGCGCTGTCTCGTCTTGTTCCGTCCATCGTCGGCGGACAGCCCGCCCTCCTCCCTCGCTTTCAGAGAAACGAGTGCGACGGCGTCGAAGCCGGACCAAAGACTAAAGACACGAGGCAAAAGACCCAGAGCGAGCGTCGCTCGACTCTTAAATACTTGGCTGAGACCATGGGGCAAGAGCTTATTGGGCCCGGACACCTTGGCCCATTACGGAAAGGAATGACTACCGTTCCCAGGCCACTGGCAGGGCACCTCCGTTCAGCTTGAATGGCGAATGGGTTCCAGACGCTTCTTTCTTGGGAAGAGGGAAGGCGGGGGTTGACAGGCCAGCCAACATCTATCAGCAGCTTCCGCGAGTATCGGACCAATTCTAAAGGCCGAATCGCCGCTGCTCGTCTCTGAGCTTCCTGGCCTGCTCCTAAGCGCTTCCTCTCTAACCGCACTGACGCTCCTCTCTGGCTCACTGCTCCAGGACAAAGGGGCTCTAGCCCGCCGCCGAACAGCTCTTGTTCGCGCTAAAATTCAGCCAAAGCCAGCAGGGCGCTACATATGCAAATGTAAAATTATAAATGTATGTAAGTCATCCGACTACGGCCGAATGTGCCTGGTCTAGATGGGTACAGCATCAATATCATTGTCCGTTTCTATTACTTTGATGTGATCATTGCTATTACTTTATTTTCACAATTTGAAATAGCTACTGTTATAATAGTATTAGTTATGATTTGCAAACATCAATGCCGCAAGCAGACCTCTTGTCCCTCGACTCGGGCCATTGGCAAGCGATACGGCAGCTTTGCTCCCTAGATGGATGCTTTCGGACCCGTCGCCTGACCGGCACGTTGCTTTCCTTTGGAAACGCAACTCGTGTGGCCAATCGGCTTCCGTTTTGCGTCGAGTTTCTTAGCAGAAGGAATGGTTCGCCACCTGCATCACTGGGTTGAACGAGAGCGGCGAAAGTTCGAACGCCTCGAGTAGCATTCGGCTGCGAATAGACAGTCGCCGCCGCTGCTAGCCGCTGGCGCGGCGCCGCTTAGGCCGCAGCTGCAGGCGGGCAGCGATTTCCTTCTGCCGAGCGGTGCTCGCCGGCTTCACGCTGTCTCCCAGGTCGAGCAGCACCTCCTTGCAAACGTCCATCGCCTGCAAACGCGAGCAAGCGCTCCCGTCAATCTGATAACAACGATGATAGTAAGTCTTGCATTGCACCTCACGACGAGTACGAACAACCCTGGTTCCCATCGCTTTTTGACTCCACAACGAGCTCGGATAGTACCAGTGAGCATTGGTTACATTGGGTGCAAGACGGCCACAGCTCCGTGGCCGAATTCGAATAGCATTCGATGAAGGCTGGCAGAACAGAAGAGCGAACTTCCAGCGAAGAAGCTCCTGGCGAGTGCCGCCGCCGCATTTCGTCGAAGACCCACGAGACCCCGATCATATTGTACCCAGGCTAGTTTCGGTTGGCTGGGACAGGATGGCTGTAACGTGGTAAGGGTCACTGGCTAGGCCGGTGTCTGATCTATGGCATGGCCGGATGTGCGCTGACGAGAGGTCACCGGGGCTCTTGGGTAGGCGAAGATGGCCGAGTAAGTAGAGGTGTTTGAGGCTCCCGGTCTCGCCGAGTTATGCACCTGGATGGTTGCAGGCGTGCTCCAGCGATGCGGCCACGCACGAAAGGCGACAAGGAAAAGTACTCAAGGCCCCGAGCAGAGTTGGATAGCACGCTCGTTGTTGTGTACATTCCGCGGTCCCCGTGTAGAGCGTTCGTGGCCCCCCCCCCGTGAGTTGGTGTCGGCTTTTGTCTTCGGCTGTCGTGGTTTCGGCGGAAGCTCTCGACTGTGGTGGACGTTGACTCCAACTAGCCAAGCATTTACTCAGCTAGCCGGATCTTTTAAAGTGTACGCTCGTACTGTTGGATTCGGAGTCGGTATAATGGCGGGACTGAGGAAGCCGACTGACCATCCAACACGTTTGTTCTCGCTTGCTGCGTCGTCTTTCGCCCCTTTAGTGTACTTTGCATAGGACCTTACCCTGTAGTCTTGTTTAGTTCCCCTGTTGTTGTTGGCGCATGCGGTATTTTAAAGAGGTCTAACCTGACGGCCGCTCGTCTTACCCTAGCTCTGCGGCATGGCGAGCGGCAGCGTGGCCGGAGTACGGTGGGGCTCGGCGGGAAATAACCTCTGACCCCTGGAACTCGGCTACAATATATTGCTTCTTTATTAAAAACAGAAACACTGTAGGTGCATTATTCGAAATACTTGCTGGTCTTCCTGCTTGTGCGTTAAGACGCTTAAAGTTGGTGCAAACTCTGCAACTCTGGCTCGACCGCCCTCTACGTCACAACTGCTACGTTAGACCGCTTCTCGCCGACTTTTACCCTTCCATTAAGCAGCGCATCAACTTTAAGGTCCTGTTACTGTTAGGTCTCTTACTTGTCTTGCGCCGGCCTACCTACATGGAATGGCATTGAAACCTCTTTTTGACTCAAATCGTTTAGCTCTGATTCTAACCGACCTCGAACCATGTGGAGACCTCGACTTCAGTTCGTACGCTCCTGGGAACTGGGAACACACTACAAAATGACGTCACGCTGATATCGCGCATCATCGCTGGCTTAAAAATAATGATAGTAATAATAATGCATTCGATATAGCGTCCTCAGAGAACTCAATCTCTTCCTAAGCACTTCGAATCTGCTGCAAAGGAAGCACGATCGAATGATTAGCGGCAGCGTGCTCAATAAGCAGCAAGAATAACATGGCCAGGGGTCGACATGCACGGGGTCAGCAGGCAAGTGCGGTTAGTGGCAGCAGGCTTGAAATTTAAAAGAAGCTAACTTGTTCGCCCTGTTCGTCACAGCTCTGTCCGTGTCGGGCGCCGGGGCGGGCGGTCGCCACTCACCCACACGTAGAAGAGATAGGTGCTCGTGCTGGCGCGCTTCACCGACTCGCCGTCGTACGCCAGCAAGATCTCGCGAGACCTCGCGGCCAGCTCCGCATCGACGGACAGGATTCGCAGCTCCTGCACGCGCCTACCCAGACCGGACGAGCCCGAGTTCGAGCAGCGCCTCTGTATGTCGGACCATTGCTGCAAGACGAGTAGACGCCCGCGGCGGCTCGGCCCCGGCCTCGTTCTCGGTCGCAGTGCAAGCCTTCCGTCGAGGGTACCGTCGCCTCAGGCGAAAGCTCGCCCCACCGGGGGGCCTCAGAAACGGCAATGGCGGCTGCGGCGGCGGCGCCGACTTGCCGAGTAGGGGACCTCGGGTTCGCCGACGAGCAGGAGCGCCGCGTTGAAGACGTCGTGCACCACCACCGGCGGTTTGCTGTAGTTCCTTACTTCGCTTATAATGGACCGATTCGCCTTCAGCATGTCCCTCTTGATGGCGTCGATTCGGTCCAGCTGGTCCAGAATCTTCTTGGCGGTGGCCACCTCGTGCGCCACGACGGCCGCGAACTTGCTCGAGCCAGCCATGCCCAGGGCGGTACGCAGTTCCGGCGGCCATTTGCGGGCGATCGCTTCATTCAGCACTGCAACGACGAGAGCGCTTGCGGAAATGCGTACGCCCGGCGCCGTCAAGGTCGCGAACGACCCTTTAAATCGCTTTGGTCTTGATGCTGTGGCGGCTCACAGCAGCAGCCATACGAAGGCAGACACCGTACGAAGCGACACGAGCCTTCGCTTTCTATCGCCTTCGCCTTAGCCTTCGCTTTCTATCGACGCTCGCAACGAGTCGGCTCGCAGCTCGCCTTCGCTCGTGACCTCGTGACCTCGGGAGTCCGGGGAGAGTGCTCGATGTTGGAAAAGGAAAAACTTCGGTGGCTAGGCGAAGAGAAGACGCCACGAGCGGCCCCTGCGAGGTGCTCCGCAACAGATCCGGCGTCGCCTGTCGGGCGGGGCTTTCTCCTCACTGTGCAATTTTCTCTCAGGTCTTACAATCTTAGCTCTGAGTCGATGCTGTTTGCTGGACCACGACTCGCACTGGCGCTTCGCGAGGAGACGGAAATGCGCCGGCCAAAATCTTTGACCGGGCTACGAAAGGACTGCGAGCAAGCCGATCAGCGAGCGCTCAGCGTTCCCTCAGCTGCCATCGCTGCTGCTGCGAATTGTCGCCACTCGGACAAGCTGGCGTACGTCTCGCTGGCTCGTGCGCATGCGAGAAACCTGCAGCTCTTCAGCCGCAGAAACCTTTGCATTGAGAGAGAGACGAAGAGAGAGAGAGAGACAGAGGGAGACAGAGAGAGATAGATAGAGAGAGAGAGAGAGAGAGAGAGAGAGAGAGAGAGAGAGAGAGAGAGAGAGAGAGAGAGAGAGAGAGAGAGAGAGAGAGAGAGAGAGAGAGAGAGAGAGAGAGACAGACAGAGAGAGAGAGAGACAGAGAGACAGAGAGACGGAGAGAGACAGAGACAGGGAGGCAGAGAGAGAGAGAGGGAGAGAGAGAGAGACAGAGAGACAGAGAGAGACAGAGAGAGACACAGAGAGAGACACAGAGAGAGACACAGAGAGAGAGACACAGAGAGAGAGACAGAGAAAGAGCCTCGTGGCCAGACACCCAAGCAGGCCAGCTGCATCCGGCCCGACTCGCGGACCACTTCGACCGTGGAAGTCGGTCGCAGCGTCACTTCCGCTTTCGCGTCCGCTCCCTGGCGCGAACGATCGGAAGCGGAACGCCCTGCTCCTCCCACTCCGCAGCGACGCTCGGGTAACCGTCACTTCGGCAAAAGTAGCCCGCCCGTCCATCCCACATCCTTCCCGTCTCGCTGTCTCCCATCCGGCTACCCCGGTCCCACTCCATACCGCCTGACGCCGCACCGCCACCTAGCGGCACAGGCCGACTCACTCGCGCCGACGCCGCTCGGCGCAGCCCCTTTTCGCCCCCGACGCCGCCGACCGACCAACCGAGCTCGGGCCGAGAGCGGGAAGCTCTCGCGAGGCCGATCGATCGATCCGAGCTCGTCTCGATCAAATCCGCCGAACGAGATAGGACGAGAACGCCGAACGCCGCACGAGCAGTCCCGAACCGCCGGCGAATGATGGGCTGGCGGCGGCGGTAAAGGGACAGGGTGGGCGGGCCCGGGGTTCGGGGTGGGGAGGGGCAGGACGACGAAGGCACCTCACCTTTCCTCAGCGGCTGCGCGCCCAGGCGCTCCGTGTGCGGAAAGGCGACCTTGCCCTTGTGCGCCCTGGTGCAGTCGAGCAGGTAGCGACAGGCGAGCACCGGGCGCTCGAGCGGCCGCAGCCGGCCCGCGGCTGCGCCGGCATGCCGCTCTCCGCCGTCGCCGTCGTCCAGCAGCAAGTGGCCGTCGATGTACACGCTCAGCACGTAGTAGCCCACGTCGGGCAGCAGCACGTCTACGACGGCGACTTCGGCCGCTGCCTGGCCGTCGCCGCCGTCCTCGTAGCGATCGAGCACGCAGTGGCTGAGATCGGCGCTCGGATCGTGCTCACGCTGCAGCTCGCACCGGAGCACGGGGCTCGCCGCCGCCGTCGCCGTCGGTGCCGCCGCCGCAGACGTCGGTGCCGCCGCCGTGGAGAAGCGCAGCTCGGCCGAACCGCTCCGGTCCACCGGCACGAAGCCGCCCGAGTGGCTGAGCGCGCGAAGCCCGGCGGCGTCGCCTTCGTCCGTCGGGCCCCAGTGGAAGCGGTCGTTGTTCGGAAACGCTCGGCACGCGGGATCGCCCCTGGCGCAGCTCAGCAAGTAGGCGCACACGGGCGAGAAGCCGGCGGCGCCCGAGTCGCGGCACAGGATCTCGACGCGATAGTCGCCGGCCGACGGCAGGTGCAGCGAGTATGTCACGACGCCACCGAACTTCTCGACGAGCGCGCACCGGTCGAAGCGCAGGCCCGACGACGAGGCCAGCCGGACTCCGTTGGGCTTGAGCAGGCGAATCACGTGGCTGAACTCCTTGCTCCGAGCGACGCCACCGCGTGGCGACGTCGAGTCGTACGCGAACCGCAGCGACTCATGGCCGCTCGCGCAGACGATGCGACGCTCGAGTCGGTTGAGCAGCCGGAGGCCGTGCTCGTGGAAGCTCGGCTGCAGGAAGGCCATCGAGAAGAATTCGCCGTGTGCGACCGGCCGATAGAGCAGCTGCCAGCGAGGGTCCACGGGCAGGTGTGTGAGGGCGAACAGCGCCGGGTCAGGCAGGTAGAAGAAGTCGGCGCCCGTCTGGATGCACCAGAGCAGGTCGATCAGACGCCAGTCGCCGTCGACGCACACCGCCAGCCAGTTGTGGTTGGGCTCGCTCGATCTCTCATCTGCAAAGGAGGCGTCTGCTGCTCTCGCGATTCGGAGGGCGAATCTTCTGTCGTCTGCCGTTCAAGGAAAGGTGCGCTCTGATTCGTTAGCGTTGTTGCTAACGCCTAGCAGTAGGAATTGCCTTCTGAATGAACATTTAGGTGTGGCACTGTCGAAAGCTGAGGTATCGGGGGGGGGGGGAGCAGTGCCATCAATTAAACAAAACCACACAGGTGTATTATTATTATTATCTCGCACGTGCGGTCACACACACACACACACACACACACACACATATACACACACACGCACACACACACACACACACACACACACACACACACACACACACACACGCACACACACTCACACACACACACACGCACACACACACACACACACACACACACATATACACATACACATACACACACACACACACACACATATACACATACACATACACACACACACACACACACACACACACAGATGTACACACACACACACACACACAGGTGTACACACACAAACACACATACACACACACTCACACACACACGCACACACACACACGCACACACACACACACATATACACATGCACATACACACACACACACACACACACACACACACACACACACACCGCACACACACTCAGACACACACAGATGTACACATTCTTTCGAAGTTCCCTCCATTTCCTCCGTTCGTGGCCCCTCCCCCGTGACCAGTGAGCATTGGTTGTTACATTGGGTGCAAGACTGCCACAGCTCCGTGGCCGAATTCGAATAGCATTCGATGAAGGCTGGCAGAACAGAAGAGCGAACTTCCAGCGAAGAAGCTCCTGGCGAGTGCCGCCGCCGCATTTCGTCGAAGACCCACGAGACCCCGATCATATTGTACCCAGGCTAGTTTCGGTTGGCTGGGACAGGATGGCTGTAACGCGGTAAGGGTCACTGGCTAGGCCGGTGTCTGATCTATGGCATGGCCGGATGTGCGCTGACGAGAGGTCACCGGGGCTCTTGGGTAGGCGAAGATGGCCGAGTAAGTAGAGGTGTTTGAGGCTCCCGGTCTCGCCGAGTTATGCACCTGGATGGTTGCAGGCGTGCTCCAGCGATGCGGCCACGCACGAAAGGCGACAAGGAAAAGTACTCAAGGCCCCGAGCAGAGTTGGATAGCACGCTCGTTGTTGTGTACATTCCGCGGTCCCCGTGTAGAGCGTTCGTGGCCCCCCCCCCGTGAGTTGGTGTCGGCTTTTGTCTTCGGCTGTCGTGGTTTCGGCGGCGGAAGCTCTCGACTGTGGTGGACGTTGACTCCAACTAGCCAAGCATTTACTCAGCTAGCCGGATCTTTTAAAGTGTACGCTCGTACTGTTGGATTCGGAGTCGGTATAATGGCGGGACTGAGGAAGCCGACTGACCATCCAACACGTTTGTTCTCGCTTGCTGCGTCGTCTTTCGCCCCTTTAGTGTACTTTGCATAGGACCTTACCCTGTAGTCTTGTTTAGTTCCCCTGTTGTTGTTGGCGCATGCGGTATTTTAAAGAGGTCTAACCTGACGGCCGCTCGTCTTACCCTAGCTCTGCGGCATGGCGAGCGGCAGCGTGGCCGGAGTACGGTGGGGCTCGGCGGGAAATAACCTCTGACCCCTGGAACTCGGCTACTTGCATGCCTTTAGATAACTCCAACTGAAACGCAAGCTGAGAGCTCAGTCGGTCGGATTACGACTGGTGTTCATTATTCGCCACGCCTGAATTGTAACGACTAGGAGCCTGTCGTACGAAAACCTACGGTCGAGGCCGCCTAAAAGCTGACGCCGAGAAATCGTCAGTCAGTTGTGCCTACAGAGCTGGAGCTTGCGGTATATGAGCTCTAGCTTGCGGCCGCGGCGCCTTCGCTGTTCGTCGTGGCCGCTGCCAAGCGCATGTAACCCTCCGTCGCTGTCAAATAGATTTGCTTGCTTGGACACATTTTCGCGCCAGCTTATTTCTCGCACCCTTTCGAACGTTCGCGCACCCTTTCGAACGTAGGCGCGTACCGCCGCCGCTTCTCAGCGCGCGCAGCGAACGCTAGCTTCGGGGAACTCGCACTAATCGTCTCAAATCGGAATCGGAAACCGGTCGCGATCGTCTGCCAGACTTCGCTTGCGCCGCGAGTCTCACCCAGCGTCTTCCAGTAGGAGCTCCCTTTGGCGTGTCCACGCACCAGCGCGCACTTGACGCCGGCAATCCTAAGAAGGGAGAGCAGAAGCTGCAGAAGCTGCTGCCGACGTCGGCGGTATTCGCCACGTATGCGTACGTATTCGTATGCGGTAGCCTCGGAAGCACCGGCAGCGGCACTAACCTGGCTAGCTCGCGAAAGAGGTCGAGGACAGCGTGCTTCTCGGCGGCCGCTCGCCGGATGTGCTGCGCCAGGCTGTCTTCGCCGCCAACGTCCGAAGCGCTCAGCGACGGCACGCAGCAGGCGAACCGGTACAGACAGTCGACCTTGTCGTAGTCACCGTCGAGCCCGCCCACCAGGTGTCGCACGAGGTCGCCGATCGGCACGAGCATCAGGTCGTCGCCGACCGCAGGAGGCGACGGTCGCAGTCGCCAACGTCCTACGCGCACCGCAACGCTCCTCGGCGGCCGCGGCGGCGGCGTTGACGGTGGCGTCGGCGGCGTCGGAAGAGCGGCCAGCGGTAAGCTCGGCGTCGCAGCGGCCGCCTCGGCGCCGGCGTCTGGCTCCGCCGCCAGCGCGGCCGCACCGAGCCGCGTCTGCCACTTTCGCAGTCGCTCGAGTGTCGGAAATTGCGTCACGGGAACATCGTCCGGGTCGGCTACAGAGCGAGAGGCAGCTGAAACGCTAGTGAGTGAGCTGCTTGCATGGCGGTGCAGAGGCAGAGGAAGCGGTGCAGGCGGTGCAGAGGCAAAGGAAGCGCTCGACTCGCTGTTCTTTTCTCGGTCCTGTCTGCAGGTCCTTGGTGAGTGGCCTTCTGGACCTTGCGGACCTCCACTCACGCGTCGCTCGCTGACACTACCCATTGGACCAGCCTCGGCACCAACTTAAAATCATCTAGGAAGCGTGTGAGGTCGATGTAATGGAGGGCTCGCTATGCCCTGGCTGAGACAAAGACAGAGAGAGAGAGAGAGAGAGAGAGAGAGAGAGAGAGAGAGAGAGAGAGAGAGAGAGAGAGAGAGAGAGACAGACAGACAGACAGACAGACAGACAGACAGACAGACAGACAGAGGAAGAACAGAGACAGAGAGACACAGAGAGGTAGAGAGAGACAGAGAGAAAGACTGAGAGAGACGCAAAGAGAGAAAGCGAGACAGAGAGAGAGAGAGAGACGGAGAAGGAAAAATAGAGCGACAGAGAGGGAGAGACAGAGAGACAGAGGAAGGACAGAGACAGAGAAAGGGAGAGAGAGAGACAGAGAGAAAGAGACCGTGACAGAAAGAGAGAGAGAGAGAGAGAGAGAGAGAGAGAGAGAGAGAGAGAGAGAGAGTGAGACAGAGAGACAGAGAAACAGAGACAGAGAGACAGAGTGAGTGAAAGAATTATAAACAAAGAGATTAATAGAGTGTGGGGGAGCGATAGACAAAAGAGAGAGTGAGAGAGAGATAGAGAGAGATAGAGAAAGAGGGAGAGTGCGAGGTATGCATATAATAATAATAATAATAATAATATTGCACTTGATAAAGCGCCCTCAGAGAACTTAATCTCTTTCTAGGCGCTTTACATTTGCTGCAAAGTGATACGCAATAGAATAGTAAGTAAAATCATGCTTGAAAAACAAACAAAATGAACAATATGGTTAGGGGTGACATGCACAGGGTCAGCATGCAAATGTGGTTAGTGGCAGCATGCACAGTGTCAGCACGAATAAGCACGTGAAGGACGAATCACAGGGACCCACTAAATGCTGTCCTAAATAGGTGTGTTTTTAAGTTTCTTTTAAATGTGGTCAGGTCAGGGGATGTTCTGATGCAGGTCGGGAGGGAGTTCCAGGCTTTGGGAGCATACGAGCTAAATGCACGGTCTCCAAAGGATTTAAGGTTTGTACGAGGTATTTCTAGACTGCTGGATTCCGAAAAGCGAGTGGTACGATGCTTGGCCTGATGGGGTAGTATATCTGAAAGATAAGCTGGAGCCATAGAATGAAGAGACCTAAAAGTGAGCGACAAAACCTTGAAGTCAATCCGTTGCTTGACTGGTAGCCAGTGCAGGTCGGCGAGAAGTGGAGTAATGTGGCAACTGCGACGCTCACGACAGACAAGCCTAGCTGCAGAGTTTTGCACCAGCTGCAATCGCCTGATCGCACATGCTGGTAGGCCAGTAAGCAGTGAGTTGCAGAAGTCGAGACGAGATGTCACGAATGCATGGACCAACTTGGACGTGGTATCCTTATCTAAACAAGCCCGAATTTTAGCAATGTTATGAAGCTGAAAATAGGCTGATTTGACTGTGGAGCGGATGTGGTCGTCTAACGAGAGGTCGCTTTGGAATATGACACCTAGATTTCGAGCTGATTCAACTGGAGATATGCTGGCAGAGCCAATTTTGAAAGTCAGCCTTTCCAATTTCTGAATAACACTGGGTTTGCCCATAACTAGTTAGTTAGTTTTATCATCGTTTAGTTTTAGAAAATTTGCTGCCATCCATGTGCGGATGTCATCAATGCATGCAGCAAGTGAGTTTGAGAGAATTTGAGGTGCTCGAAGGCTGGGAGGGATCAAAGCAAAGGTACAACTGAGTGTCATCCGCATAGAAGTGAAAGCCTAGATTGTGCTTGGCAATCACATCAGCAAGAGGGAGAGTATAAACGGTGAAAAGGACCGGACCTAGCACAGAGCCCTGAGGTACTCCATATTTGAGAGGTACTTCAGATGATCTTTGTCCATTCACGTCAACACTCTGGAGTCTCCCACTGAGATAGGACCTGAACCACTGCAGAGCAGTGCCAGTGATACCCAGGCGAGATGAGAGGCGCTCTAGAAGTACTTTGTGATCGATGGTATCAAAAGCTGCCGAAAAATATAGAGAACGAGATAGAGAGTGAGATAGATAGTGTGAGAGAGATCGAGAAAATCAAAGATAGAGAGAGAAATAAAGAGTGAGTGAGATAGAATCACTAGCAGCGAGAGAGATAGACAGAAAAATAGAGAGATGAACAGGAAGAGAGAGAGACAGAGAGAGTGAGAGAGAGAGAGAGAGAGAGAGTGAGAGAGAGAGAGAGAGAGAGAGAGAGAGAGAGAGAGAGAGAGAGAGAGAGAGAGAGAGAGAGAGAGGGGAGATAGATGGGAGATTGAGGGGAGAGGGTTTAGCGAGTTATGGAGATGGAGAGATGGAGAGATGGAGAGAAAGCTACGGATCGCTTGCGCAGCCTACCGTCGCCGTCGTGGTTCGCTCCGTCGCAGCTGCCCTGGCCGGCCACGCCCACACGGTTATCGTGCTTTCGGGTCGTGCTCCCTCGGAGCTGTCCCCGCGAGCCCGAGGAGCCCATTTCTCTGACCCTCCTGCCGAAGCTTCGCAAGCTGCCAATGCTGGCAGTGAGGCGCGGCGGTAACCGGTAACGCAGTCGCGAGGAACAATAGCTATAGAGGTGCCGATCGACCCATCGTCGCGAATCTGTGCCCGGAGCGGCGGCGGCGCCAATGTCGAGCCGCTTCTACGGCATCTGCCTGAGCCGTCTTGGTCTGTTCGCGACTGCCCGCACAAACATTACAACACTGATAAAATTACTATTAAACCACGCTTATCTTATCCCCCCGTCTGGCTGACACGTAGAGAGAGAGAGAGAGAGAGAGAGAGAGAGAGAGAGAGAGAGAGAGAGAGAGAGAGAGTAAGAGGGAGAGGGAGAGAGGGAAACACAAGGAGGGGAAGTGGGAGAGAGAGGGACAACCGAGAAAGAGAAAGAGAGGGGAGAGCGAGTGAGAGAGAGAGAGAGAGAGAGAGAGAGAGAGAGAGCGAGTGAGAGAGAGAGCGAGCGAGAGAGAGAGAGAGAGAGAGAGAGATTTGGAAGATCATCGGTCGATGTCACATTGATTATTGCTGACGCAAGTGTCTACCGAGCACAACAGGGTGCACTGACCCATGAATTCGATCCTGCAGGCCTGCCTAGTAGCAGGCAAAGCAACAGCGCAGCACACAGACAGTCAACGATGTGATTTTGCACCGAAATTTTTCGCCGAAAGGTTGGCCCCCCAAATTTCAGCGTAGACCAGTACGCAGGGGAAGAATGCGCTGATAATATAGGAAAGAGAGAATTTTTGCAGGTCACCCGAAACTTATCTTGCTGGGCGGTCAGGCGCGAGGTACCTCCTAGAGGCTTTAGAACAGTGGTTTTCAACCTTCCTAATGCCATGACTCTTTAAATTCAGTTATTCACGTTGTGGCGACCCCCGACCATAAAATTATTGTGTGCAAAATTTGGAAATGCGAGTTTTCTGATGATCTTAAGCGACCCATGGGAAAGGATCGTTAGATCCCCGAAGGGATCGCGACCCGCAGGTTGAGAACCGCTGCTCTAGAAGCTTCTGGGTCGCCTCTAGGTTTGGCTGGTCAAGATTTCTGGCGCGTCCCGACCTGCAGTCCACTTTGAGAACGACTGAGGATGAGGTATGATGCAGGACACTTATGTGCGCGCTTGACACATATTGAGCGGCACGAGCTCGCACGAACCGAGCTTGTAAGCTTGAGCTTGTAAGGCAGAGCGCAATTCCACCCGATAGCTGGCCGGAAGTAAGCGGAATAAGGACAGGAGACAAAAATGGACGGCGTTCATCCATCTTAGGAGCGAGCCAAATGAATAGCAAACGAAAGGTAAAGTTAAAATGAATTATAGAACACTTCAAAGTAAAAAATGCCGCCCACAGCGTAGGGAGCGTAGCTAAAATGTACGCGAAAGGCAGACAGACCAAAGGCCAAAAGACTTCAGGAGCGAAAGCTCGACGGCAGCCCACGTGACCCCGTGTGGCAGTCGCTAGTCTGGGTCCGTCGAACAAAAATGGCGAAACTTTCCTCAGAATCCAACTTTTTCGCTGGTCAAGTGTTGCGTTTGCAAGACGGAAGACGGAAAGCCCTGGACGCTGGTCTGAGCCTCAATTCTTCGCCGAATGCAAAGCCCGATGTATAGTGGACGCACAGTGTGATCATTGGTAACGAGCTACTCAGGCTGGAGGCGCAAGCGAAACTCGCTGGGTCGCAGCAGAATCTGCTCCTGGATTCAGTGGCGGATTTTATAGCGCTGCTTTACGACGCAGTTGTTATCGCTGCTCTGTGTATGCGTGTCCATGTACCATGTACCACGTGCTCTTCCGCCGTCTGCAAATTGCAGCCGTAAGCTGATGACCAAGGTCGAAGACACGTTCGTGTCTCCGCAGGACGGCTTCGAGGCGGAAAGCAAAGAAGACTCCCAAACCTGAGACCTGTAGCTATCAAGCCTCAACCGCAGTAGTTAGGCATGAGCGAGCCCTTGAGCGACCAATACCCGTCTCCTTCGTTGGACAAAATGCACACAGTTCCCCCCTCAGGTTGGCCACGCCCAATGCGTAATTCGGCGAGTCGTGCGTCGGTGGAAAGGCTGAGAGGTCAGAGAGGCGCCCCTCGGCGCCCTGACCTCGGAGAGCCTCTCTGACCTCTCAGCCGGGCAGCGACGTCGCTTTTCTCCCGTCGCCGCCGAGTTGCTGCCCCGCCCTCTGTGGGTCACGTGCCCGCCACTCGTGCCGCCCGCCTGCAGCATCGATGCAGGCGCCGCCGCGAGCCTCGGTCATTTTTGAGACGATCGACGACTTCCTAGCGCACGTGAGAGAGAAGTAAAACGCAGTGCGACGTCCACGTGAACAGGCAGATACGTAAGCAGTCTGTGCGTCTTCGCAGGAAAGACGAATAGTCAGAGCTGCCGAATCGTCAGCCGGATTGGTATAGCGCTAATAAATCCGCTGAGTAGCGTCGGGCCAGAGAACACAGAAGGAACATTCACTTTTCACCCTCACGAATTGAAACCCTACGAAGCCTCAGTAGCCACCGGATATGACGTGAGTGGAGTCCAGCTCTCTCTCTCTCTCTCTCTCTCTCTCTCTCTCTCTCTCTCTCTCTCTCTCTCTCTCTCTCTCTCTCTCTCTCACACACACACACACATACAACCGCTCTTCGGAGCAAGCGCTGCTGCCCGCAGCGACCCAACCCGCCGAGCCTCGCTCTAGCTTCCCTTAACCTCGCTAGCGGAAGGACTCGCTTCAGGGCCACAGTTCGATCTCGTAGCAAGCTTCATCTAGCGACAGTTTTTCACTCGAGATAGCGCGACGAATATAATTCAAGCCACGAGCTCGGCGAACTGTTTTCGGCGTAGATCTGGGCCGTGGCACGGCACCACGAGTGAACAGCGATTCGGCGCTTCGGTAGCTTGAAGATGGCAGCGGTGCCGCCTCCGCCGCGTTAATTGTCGGAATAGTGCAGCCTGGCAAGCGTAGCCTCTGGCCTGACGGTCCTATTAATACATCGCAGATGGTCGTCTTTTTGTATGTAAGGATTCCAAACACAATGGCACGCTTCTGTGGGTGCTAGAAACGGGAATGCAAAGGCCACCGATCGTCTTGTCAAATGTCGCCCCTCCATAGTCCGGGCGATCGAGCTAATATTTGGTCAGCGTGCGCTTTCAGGGGCAGCGCTTCGATCGTCAGCGTGACTCCATCCTGCGTCAATCGATCGCCCGCGACTCGTAGCAGACGCTACTGACTTCACGTCCGTCGCCAGGCCTGTTCCTATCCGATTCGTCCTCGAGAAGCCTTTGCCAGAATAGCTGTGCACACAACGAAGTTCACCTCGCAATAAATAGCGAAATCTTATGGACTGAAAATCCGTGTGTATGTGTACACATGTGTGCTTGTATGTGTGTGTGTTTTCGTATCTGTGCAAGTGTGGGTGTGTGTATGCGTGCACATACGTACTCGCGCGCCCATCCGTGCGTGCGTGCGTGCGCGCGCGCGTGTGTGTGTGTGTGTGTGTGAGTATGTGTAGACACCTACTGGCCAGACCTGTTACTTATCTGAAATATTTTCTAACCAGGCTTCGCATCGCCCGTTCCTCTTACTCAAGTCGCTCGGCTGTGCCTCATGCCAACTTCAGGTCCTTTGGAGGCCGTGCCTTTTAGTTTGTATGCTCTAAAAGCCTGTCAAACTCATTGACCGCCAGAGTGCTCGAAAACTGCAAGGGAGTTGAGCAGGTAGCACAAGAGCAGGAAATCTGTATAACAAGTACAGAGCGTATAAGTGTAAGATACGTATAAGTGCAGAGCGTGCAAGAGCGCTGGCGACCTAAGGAATCCGTAGCGAAATGCTCTTCGTTCCACTTTTGCCCGAACGAGAGCTCAACTGTTATCCTACAATACACGACGACAGACTACGAAGCACAGCTGTCGGTCTACCTCGGAGAGTTCAAACCAACACGGCCACACCAACGTGGCACCAGTCGCTGCTGCGGCACTTGCATTGTGTGGCGGCCTTTCTGCCATTTTGGATAGTGATTTATATGATATTGTGGTTCGGCATACAGAACGCTGGCCCAGAACAACGCCAATGGTTTATTTCGCAAGGCACGAAGCAGCAAGACGCACGACTGCCTTCGCCCCCTTCTCACACTCGAGTCTCCTTCCCTTCCTCCAGTCCCCTGGTTGACCCCGATGATTCATCGAGGGCCACAACTGTGCAGTGGCCGACCATGATGGTGCATCCACCATCTGGCCACCAGCGGTTACCGGCCGGTGTCCATGCCACATCACAGGCTCATCAGAGGAGCATGCATACACTCAAACTACAGATACAAATCATTTATATATTATAAACAGGAAAGCATCACAATGCGAACTTAGGAAGCATTAGTGTTAATAGCAAATTCTCAGCATTGGATCTAAATCTAATATTAGTTGCTCCTGAGTACTGAGTACTTCAATGGCATATAGCGAGTTACAACTCAGTCGCCGCCTTCCTTAGCCCCTGAGCGACATGATGCATGACTTGATCCACGTAGTTGAAGTAGGAATCAGACCACGAGCCACTCACGTCCAACGTCGTGGGGCAGAAAGAAAATAAGATTGACAGTCGAAAATCGTAGATGGCTCATCTACGATGCCATTGATACCACTTTTATAACTCTCGACTTTGGCCATGTCAATGTGAATATGTCCTTTCATCCCTCCTAAAAATAGACAAGCAACTCACTGGAACTTAGTACAGGAAACTGAATAATGCGTGGCTGCAAAACCTCAATCTAGTAGCAATTATGCACTGCTCGATACAAACCTTCTCGGTTTCAATACAGTGGGCGCAAAGAATGTTGCATGTCTTTCTCAAGCTTGAAGGTTTAACATTAAAAAACCATAGATCCAGCCAGCTAGCGGTCATGGATTTATTAAATTCAATGGCGGTAACTATTTTTTCAATGTACTATTTTTTACTCGAACTGAAAACTAGGCCCTTGCAAATATGTTAACATGACAGTTTGTATCATGAAGCTGCAATGAGAGGATCTCCAGATTTAGATCATAATTGGTGTATTACCTATTCGGTTGATTCATTTGGCCTATGCATACGGCAGGAGAAACTTTTTTATACGCCAGTGCCGCTTCAATGGATCCTCAACATCTACAGCCGCCATGTTTAAAGACAAAAACTAGTTATGTGCTTTGTGCTGTGCGGTACGAGCTCATTTCTTGCCTGATAGTAAAATATTTTGCACAAATAATTAGCAAACTCGTACGAACACAACTACGCTGCCGCCACTTTGTGCTCTTTATCCTGTCGTGAATAGGAACGTACATCTGCGTAGCAAAGTCTGACCGTGCTGATTGGCCGATTGAACTGAGCTACCGCTTCCGACGGCAGGGCGAAGAACGACATTGTTCTGTGGTTCTTCGAACGGCCTCACCGTTCCCAGCTCGAAGCAGAAACAGAGTAATGTAAAGCTCCATCTGTGACTCCGCAGAGCCATGAAGACAAAACGGGTGTTACGCTGGAGAGCTTTCTATAGCGCACTTTCTATGGTGAAATTCATTATTGCATTCGACTTTTAGGATTGCATCGCGTAATGCTGCTCAGCCTTGCCTACCTGAGTCAGTTAGGCACAAGGCAGCCGAAGCGTTTGTCATGTCACCTCATCTGTATGGTCTTCGTTATCCTCGGTGGCCCCGGCTGATCTTCTGAGCTGCCTCACGATTTCTTTCTGCCGAGCCAGGTCGGCTGGCTTCGTGAAGTGCTTTTCTTCGGACAGAACTTCCTGACACACTCCCCATACCTATAGCGTTCGAGTAGACGCGGTGGGTAAAGATGGCATCTTCATCAGACCGAAGAGTCATAGAGGCTGAGGGGAGCTTGAAGCAAGCGACTAGATCGCCGACGTTACTTGGAGAGGAAGTACTGAGATCGTAGGTACCGGAAGTAGAAGGAAAATTATACGTATCGATAGTGTAACAGCGAGCGGAGCACGTAGTAAATAAAATAAAACTCCGGTAAGACAAGAGAGAAAATAGTCCGCAATGAACCATGGGATAACACTGCCCGAGCAACGAGCAATACATGAAACCAAAGAGGTGCTATGTATACAGGCGAGCAATGCGAAACCTAGAGACACGTGACACGTCGGTAAAACTCCGAAATGCGCAGTAAATCAAGACCAGATGGTTCAGGAGAGCAGTCGATGTTTCGATAATTTCGCCGGCGGAGTGGTCTGCTATGCTAATTTAATGCATTGAAGAAGGTGAGCCCTTGATGGCGCCTATGATTGGCCGTTGGGTGGTCAGTCTTGCCTAAGTCTAGGCCAAGAAGTAGAACAAGCTACGTAGCTTCTGAGACTTCGTGACGAGTCTTGCTCAAGTTTTGGACCGCCCACCAGTATTGGTGACATTTTTGCCAAAGACTGGAGCAGGATAGAAGTAGGAAAGAAGCAAGACTCACCGCGAAAACGCGGCTTACGACAAAAAAAATACTCTCGCAACAGCGACTGCAGTTTTAAAGCTTACCCATGCGTGGAACAATGCCGCCGTCGGCGTCGCCTTACTAACGGCTTCCGTCTTGTACCCGTCCACGATTTGCCGAGCTCTAGCCGCCATTTCGGGGTGGACGGTTCTAATGTCAAGGTCACTTATTCGCTTACCGAGTCCGTCCGTGCCCGTGTTGCCGCATTTCTTCTGCAGATCAACCCATTGCTGCAAAAGAGCTCGACAGTAGCAGACGAATCTGTGCGCGCCGGAGTCAAATTAGGCTGACCGCCTAGTTTCCGGGCAAATGTGTACGAATGAGTGAACGAGCGGAATGAACAAACAGCTGACGCTGTGCGGGCGCTTCAAGACCAATCGGTCACCCGCGTGCATAATACAATCGTAATACGTTACAATCGCCGGGCCGCTTTTCACTCTGACGGAAAAGCCTAGAATACAAACCTGTGCAAATGCAGCTGAGCGAAAGCCCCCTCGCCCCCCCCCCCCCGTGTAAGTTGCCAAAACTGCATTGAACGCACAGCACAAGTGCAAACCGAAGTCACCGAAGCGAGGGCAGCGAGGGCAGCGAGCAAACTGCCGAAGCAGAAAACCGCAGTCTGAGATAAAAAATAAATCCTAGCTGATTAAACAGCCTCTTTTTGTATTGCGACAGAAGAGCCTTTACGGCTATCACCACCGCTTGCAGTGGCGATAAAGGATCGCCCACCGCAGGAATCGAACCCACCCACAAGCAACCGCCTTACCTAGTGTGCCATCACGGCTCAGGTCATGTGTAATTGTGGTAGATAACAAAAAGCAGTTACTTTGAACCGACCTTGCCCTTGGGTCTTGACCTAAGTGCTCGCACTTCACGACCCAGTTGGTAATTTCGAGCCCCGCAGCAGGCAATCCTTTATCGCTTAATCTTTAATCCTTTATCCTTAATCGCTTCTCGCCTCCTGACATAGAGCGCTCTAACGTGCGTTCTTGTTCTTTGCAGAATTTTTCCGAAAACTGAAGTTCTTGCGAACATCGTATACGGAAACGATACAGCTTAGACCTGTTTAAATTTTACCATTCAATTGCATTTCACTTTGCAGGAAATGTAAAGCGCCTAGAGAGAGATTAAGTTCTCTGAGGGCGCTTTATCAATTGAATTATTATTATTATTATTATCCCCACTAATCTTTACTAATTAAAGCGAGGTAGTCCTTCTGTCCAAAAAGCGGCCAGATGACGCACTTCCGTCACGCGGCAAGATGGCGTAGGTTATCTTCCGTGACCATACCATGACTACTTCTACTATGACTCAGCCAAGCGAGTTGACTGGCAATGAGCTCTTGCTAAAGCGACAAAGTTCGTCCGTCCTTCCGTCACGCGGCACTTTACTTTCGTCACTCGGCAAGACGGTGGCCATTACTTCCGGAAGTGACGTGTAATAAATGTGTAGTTCTACTATGACTCAGCGAAGCGAGTCCACAGAAAGCTTATGTGGTGTGCTCTAACTGCTCTTTATTACAAGTGGAGTAGCGTGCGCTAAGGATTTTCTTCTGCGATTAACTGGGAATGAGGCTGTTAAATTGGCGGATCTTGACCTCTTATTTACTCGTGAATTTATAAAACGAGTAGGGGATGAAAAGAGCCAAGGGGCAACGAGCACCGCGCAGATGGAACCGCTCAAGGAGCCCAAACGCACTACTACCATAGCGGTGCGCATCCGGGTAGGGGTGCAAGCGAGCCTAAAGTCAGCAGCGGCGGCGGCGGCGTCGGCGTCGGAGGAGGAGATGAGCTCTCGACGAGGACTGCATCCCTTGTGGAGTCGGGGGGGGGGAGTTGCAAACGTCATTGAGGAGGCTTTTGTCAGGTCCACATTTTCGCGGCAGCTTTGTTATCTGTGGGGAAAGCTGGAGCTGGAATTATCCCGCTATTCTACGTAATTCTACGCTATTGCTTCCTGTTTGGAGGTTCAGCGAGCAGCGTGTAACCTAGTTCAAATCGGCAGCCGTGAGTTAATTTCCTAGCTAAAGTGACTGGCCACGGCCGTTTAGGTTAGTTGACGCAGTCGGGAAGTCGCGGATTAAACAGCCGACCTCCGACCTTTCGGACCTTCGCATAATCTTCGTCGCCTGTAGCTCCAGTGCTGCGATATCCCCCAGAGTTGCGGTTTCACCTGAGCCGCTACCTTCGCCGCTTGTCAGTTCAGCAACATGCGCATCTCCAGTCTTGGCGAAGGCCAAGGCCACCGCCTCTATAGGTATTAGCCCTGGGTAGCAACAGTCACATAGCGACGAGCAGTACGCAGCCCGGATAGCCTGGCTAGCCACCCCCTCCCTCGGTACCAGCTCCTGTCTTCGCAGCGCGACTCGGGGGTCAGCTCGAGGTCAGCTCGAGGCTGGCGGCTTGTCTGCGTAGCCCCGAGTCGCCTACGAGGCGTGAGTGCAGGCAGCTCTTTGTTTTCTTCGGATGCCGAGCTGGTTTGGTCCAGCGGTCAAGGTGCTCGCCCCAACCGAGGTCTGGCCGAGGTCGTGGGCTCGAGCCCAGTGGCATATGTGTAGCGCCTGAATAGAGACTAAGTTCTCCTAGGGCGTTATACGAATGAATTTATATATATATATATTATATATATAATATATATATATGTATTATATATATAATATATATATTTTATATATATATATATATATATATATATGTATATATCCGCGAGAATTTCTCTGCTTGACCGAGTTGTGGCCGGCCGCCCGGTCACATCCGGGTTCGTTCCGTTCTGTCGAGTTCGGTTTGGCACGCTTTCCTCTAGGCGTTCGGGCTAACATAAGGAGACATTTTAATTCTTCTTTTTTCGCATTAGTGAGCGACACCAGCTCGATTACGAGCCATTCTGGCTCACTAGGTAAGAAGGTTGCTTTTCACGACCTCGGCCCCGAGGTTGAGGGTTCAAATCCTGCGATGGTTGATCCTTTGTCGCCGCTGCAGGCGACGGTGATAGCCGTAAAGGCTCTGCTGTCGCTATACAAAAGAGGCTGTTAAATCAGCTAGTACTTTTTTAAGTAGATCCTGCTGGCACATAGCCGGCGTTTCACAGACTTGAGCTAGTAAAAAATGGACGACCAGGTTCTGGAGGAAGGACGAATACCCGAAACTGGCTCCTAATATATGGCTCCGAATATGGCTCCTAATCCAGGACGCACACAAAACTGCGGTGCCGTCTGAAGTAATAATAATAATAATAAACTTGATAAAGTGCCCTCAGAGAGCTCAATCTCTTTCTAGGCGCTTTGTAGCGAAGCGAATACAAAATGGCGACGCCATTGCAGGCACGGAAGTTGTTGAATAAAAGAAGCCCGGTACGCTGCTATCTGCAAACGACAATGCGTATCATCACGCACTTTCCTCAGCGTCATGTCATGGCGGGATAATTATCTGACAGTATTGTCTTTTTCAGTTTCCAGTCTTTCAACGTAAGGGCGACCGCTAGGAAAAACGCGGTCGCGCCTAATGCCCGAAACGAGGACGAGGATTTCTAAGCAGTACATCTCGTCGTGGAAAACCAGCGTGACCAGCAGCCTCTTCCCAATTACTCACGCGATGGGCTTTTCCTCCCTAAGCGCATGACGTCTACCGTTGAAGCAAAAGATTGTAGCCTACGGCCTTGGACAAAGGTAAAAATAAACAAATAAAATTCGTCTGTATAGCGCCCCAAGATAACTCAATTTCTATTCAGGCGCTTCGCGCAAGCCACGGGGCTTGGCTCACGACCTCAGCCAGACCTTGGTCCCATGGCGAGCACCTTAGCCGCTGGACTAAACCAGCCTGGCAACATAATTCAGTTAGATTTTTCTTACCTCAGTTTCTATTTTTGCTACATCAAGAGAATACGAATATTTTTTTGGCTATAATTTCTGTCTCGCTATTATTATTATGGCCAGCATTAACATGCCTTCCACGGTCGGCTTCAGGCTTCATGTTATTAGTAAAAGTATTAAAGTTTGTCAGCACCACATCCTCGTAAGAATGCACAGAATATTTTGGTTCTTACGGGGCTTTTCCCGTTGCAGCTCTTTCCCATGCATAGCTTATGTGGTGAGGCAAAGACGTGCTAGGTTAATCTGCGTTGGCCTTAAAAAAAATTGGCACTCAATGCGGTGACCGGCGCGCTCTAAAATTCCACTAGTAAATTCAAAAGCAGCACATTTTACGACTAGTGTCCTCACATTACGGACTCGTGGCTAGAGAGATGGCTAGTGAGCGAGGAGAGAACTTCAGAAGTCTCGTCCTACCTCGCTGGCTTGGCCCAGTGGCTAAGGTGCTCGCCCCCGACCAAGGTCTGGCCGAGGTCGTGGGCTCGAGCCTCGTGGCGTATGTGAAGCGCACGAGTGGAGATTAAGTTCTCTCATAGGGCGTTATGCAAATTATTTATTTATTACTATTATTATCTTGCAATGATGACGTCGTAGATTTTCTCTGTAATCGTTGCCCCGGAGATTCTCAGGACTGTAGTAGGAAATAAAAAAGAGTAGCTTTTGTCTGATTTATCTTTAAAAATTCCTGGGTCAATGACCTAAAGCGAGTGGGGCCTTGTCCTCTATGCAATCCCGCTGTTCGTGCGACAATCTCTCGGCAGCATGACCTCTAAACCTTAGCCTATGACCTCTAGTATTACCTTAATTATGACCCGAAGCCCTCAGACCTAATGCGACTGCGGCCCCTAGGCAAGCCAGCTACTCGTGAGGCAATCTCTTTGGTGCAGCATGACCTCTAGCCCCTAAAGTATGACCTCTAATATGACCTAAAGTATGACCTCTATCTCTCTGACCTAAAGCGAGTTTGGCCTCTAGGCATTGGCCGGCTGCTCGTGCGGCAATCTCTCTGCGGCGGCGGCCCGAGAGCTCGCTGCACGCTCGCTTGCGTGCGGGCATACTTGCCACGGCCTGCTCCATAACATCTAAGGTACTCGTCGAAAAAGGCTAGCAGCGGAATCACAGGATTTGTTACTGGTTCCGCGGCCAATTGCTCTGTCGAGGGCGCACACTAATTCTCGCGATAGGTGGCGCCACGCCACGCTACAGCGGCCAGCGAAAGCCGAGCGAGCCCGCCATTCTAGCCGCAGCTGCTGCTGCTCCGTCCGCCGGCCGAAGCGTCAGAGCCGCCGCTTACCGTGTATGCTATCTCACATTCGCCGAGCAGAAGCAGGCAGGCGTTCAGCATGTCGTGCACGGCTGCTGGTGGCTTGCTGTAGCTCCTCACTTCGCTGATGACCGTCTTATTCTCTTTTAAGACGTCCGACTTGATCTTGTCGAGCCTCTCCAGAGTACCGAGCAGGGCGACGGCTGTCTTGTTCTCGGAAGAGACGAGAGATACGAACTTGCTTTCGCGAGCCATTTTGGTCGAAGTCCTCAGGAGAGCGATACTTCTCTTGTCGATGGCGTCGAGCAACGCTGCAGAGCAATTCCACCCCAACGGTCAGACAGAACCAGAGAGGTCAGAGCCAGAGAGGTCAGAGCCAGAGAGGTCAGTGCCAGAGAGGTCAGAGCGGAGCGGTTCAGCGGTGGACATAGTAATAATAATACATGTGTATAGTGCCTTCAGAGAACTCGGCGGTCCATCGGCGAACCCCGATCGCCACTGCCCGTCTCCTTCAGGCACTTCCATCTGCCTCCCACCTACTCGCCCCTGCACATGCATCTTGCATACTCGCCTTTCCACCTGCTTCCCGCCTTCTGGCCCTTTCACCTGCCTCCAGCCAACTCGCCCTTCTACCTGCCTTCAGTCTACCTACCCTTTAACCGGCCAGCACGTACTCGGCGACTGGAAATTCAGTGCAATACTTTGTTATTGCGGCTGCCCTTCCAGCATCTGCTGGGTACGCCGATCTCCTAAGAAATTTGAGTTTGGCGATAAAAGGCGCTATAATTAATGGTACGCGGACCATTTGTGAAGTCGCTATTGCGGTAAATGCTTGCGACGTTTACACTGCCGTTTACATTTTGGTGGACTACTGTAATCATGACCTTCTAGAATCTGACATTGAGTAAGGATGGGTAGCGAGAGAAGCTAGGTGAATTGAGGGAGGCAAAATTGGGGAGGAAATGAAGCGACAATTATAAGGGAGGGCGGTTGGGCAGGCTGGGCAAACGGAACGGACAGACTGCAGCAAAGATTTTCATATATACACTAGTAGATATCTCGAAGCCCTTGGTGCTGGTCGTCCGTGCAGCGTCATTATTTCTATTAATTCCTGTATATCAAAAGAATGAATGGGCGTAGAACTTTCGAGCGAAACCTGCTAGATGGCCTTAATAATAATAATAATAGCATATTTGTTTAGCTCCCTCAGAGAACTTAATCTCTTTCTAGGCACTTTATATAGGCTGTAAAGAAAGCATGATCCCAACATACAATGTGCATGGAACTGCACCAAATATTTGACAAACTTGTTGTACAAATCACAGAGCCTCGAGTGTCAGACCAACTAATCCTGTACGTCGGAGTGCTTGGTGAGCAGCTACTCACGCTCAGAGAATGTCAGCGGCAGCCATGATTGCTACAAGTAGGGCCAATGATACACAGCCATGTTGTAAACATGGCAGTCAGCAATGCTGGATTAAATGGAAAAGGCTGCTACTAGCAACCTTTCACAGCAGTCCGAGCAGGAGAGATGAAAGGTGAGAAACACTGAGCTTACACTCGGCCGTCAGTATGAAAAGTAGAAATCGGATGCTTAATGCCGGTGTGCGAGTGCGATACGGCTGAGTACAAACTGCAACGAAGCCTCGGCCTTGGCAATTGTATTGTCCTACGCTGCGCCCAATAAGGAGGCTAAAGGTTAGGGCTGATTTACCAGCCTCATGTATACAGTGGTAGAGACCCTTCGTGGCTATCACCACCACTTGAGGGGCCAATAAAGGATCACCCACTGCGAGACTCAAACCCACGATCTGGGTAGTGAAGAGGGAGCACCTGACCCCTTGGCTAAGACCCAGGGGTCAAGCAATATATCTCATCTTTGTCACCAATATCTTTGCTCGGTTTAACAAAAGCCATTGTAAATAGCTGCCTGACCACGCGTCTCTTTGTATGCGATACCCTTATAAGTGTCAGGTTTGTGCTAAAAATCCATGTTTAGCGACAGCCTTTACAAAAAATGAAACTGCTTGGGTTAAACTAGAATGCTCACTGCTAACTTCTCACAACGTTCAGCTGATGGGCGGGACTGGGGCAGAAGAGGAAATCAGACTACATATTTCAAATCGAAAAAATTGAGAAAGAGCTTGAAAAGGTGTCTCGCGAATGAAGGATCGGCAGCGTCTAAATATTGCAGGATCAACAGCAGCAGCAACAGCAGCAGCAATGGTAGCAGCAGCAGCAACGGCAAAAGCATTAGGAGTAACGGTAGCAGCAGGAGCAGGAGCTACTATGAATCACTGTGATGGCGTACACCGAAACTAAGGAGCTAATAGCTAAGTGATTGGAGGCCAGTATTCGAAGACACGGTTTTCATGTACTAGCGATGCCAGTGAATAAAATATAACATTATTGATTGAGAGTTATCTGGTGGTTCGATTAAGTTCTCGCAGTGGCAATCGGCCAAGCTGGTTTGGCCCCGTAGTCAAGGTGCTCGCCCCGACCAAAATTTGACCGACGTCGTGGGCTCGAGCCCTGTGGCATACGTGAAGCGACTGAATAGAGGTTAAGCTCTCTTATGGCGCCATACAGATGAATTTACTTATTTTTATATTAAACGGATCGTGCCATGATCGTGCCCCGAGGCATATGTGAAGCACCTGAATAGAGATTAAGTTCTCTTGGGGTGCTATATAAATGAATTATCGTGTAGCTATAGTTAACGTTTTCGATGCTCGTTGTGAAGATTTTTTATATATATATTGAGAAGATATTTGCGATCACTTAGCCCCATTCAGCTTTGCCTGATTAGAGCAACCATTAGCGACGAGCTGAATTTCGTGACACTCTAAGCGAGATGGTTCATAATAATCCAAATGGATATCTCCTATTTATCACGATACTGAGCTGGCGAATAAGAGGTCACGGTCACTCGCGACTCCGAAGCCGGATAGGTCAAGATCGACTTTAGCCCTATCCTACCCAAAGTGACCGACTCGGAAGCGGAGCTCTGACTTCGCGCCGCCGGAAACGACGATTCTATAGTCGACATCTACAGTCCTGCTCTCTAGGCAGCTCTCTAACATGGCAGTCCCTCTCTGAAAGTCGGGTAGTCAATTTCGAGGGGCGGGGTTGCCAGCGCCTCTAGGGAACCGATCGAATGTCGGCCTGATGCGGCTACCGGATCGCGACGTCGAGAGAGTGATTATTAACGGCTCCAGAATTAGAGCCCGCAGGAACCGGATATGTCGAATGCAAAAATTCGTCAGCTGTACTTCGAGCCAGCCAGCTTCGCTCTGGGCTTCGAATGAGTGCTTTGCCCTACGGCGGCCGGCGTAGTGCACTCGAGCCTCTTCATCTTCGTTAAAGTGATGAACGTGGTCGGACTCAGATGTCGGAAGCAGCACTAGCGCGTTCGCAGCGCCGGCGCGCCCGCGGCTTGCTGCTTCCGGGTCATTCGGCGCTCGAATGACCCGGATTAAGAGCCCTCGTGCAAACCAACGACGCAGCGCTCTTAATGCAATTAGCCAAAGACACTTCGAGGGGTGAGGCGGAAACAATGGAATTTTACCGGAAAGTGCGAGATACATTTTACCGTTAAAAGCAGCTCGGGTAGCTAGGGTAATCGTTTAGACATTGGACGGTTTGAAGGAGCATCATTGCAACGAGGAGGCTGTCGAGTGAAAGAGAAAATAAAGTCAAGTAAATGAATAATCACGCACTCGATGAGACAAGATGGCGCGGCGGTGACGTGTTTAGTCGAGATGGCCATAGGAAATGCATGGCTCGTGCAGCAGAAATTAGCGCAAATGCGAAGGCGAGTCGAAAGCGTGCTCGACGCTTTTGACATCGACTTGCCTCTGCGGATTGGCTGATGGCCGAGGCGAGACTGCTGTGCGAACTTGAGCTTGCCGCCGTACGCTTTCGCGCAATCCAGCACGTAGCTGCAGGCGAGCACTTTTTTCTCCTCGCTATGGTAAGCGAAGATGTTGAGCACGTAGTAGCCCGTTTCCGGAAGCAGAACGGAGACGTATCGCTTCGTATCGTCGTAATAGTCTATGATGCACTCCTCGAGGTCGTACTTTGCCGGCAACTCGTATTCCAAGCTGTACGCCAGAGCGAGGCTGTCCGGGCACTCGAACGCCATCTCCTTGCTGCCGTGCTCCACGAGCACTCGAGCGCAGTTGTGACTGACGGGAATTATGCCGTACGAGTGGCTCCGGTCCGTCGGACCCCAATACACCCCGTCATTCTTCGGGAAAGGCCGCAGTCGGGAAAAGGCTTTTTTGCACGTCACGCCGTACGTCACGACGTTAGAGTAGGCCGTCGCGCCGGCGTCCCTGCAGAGGATGTCGATTCTGTAATCCCCGGCGGAAGGAAAGTAGAACGTGTACGTCACCGTGCCGCAGCACTTTTCGATCAGCAGGCAGCGGTCGAGCTTCAGACCGGATACGGAAGTGATGGCGGCGTTCTTTTTCTCGAGGGCGTAGTTGCACGAGAACTCCTTCGGCGGGCCGTCCGCTCGGTAGGCAAATCGAAATCTCTCCTCACCCGTCGAGACGCTCACGTGACTCGTAAGCTGGTCGACGAGCTGCAGTCCGTGCAGTATGAAGCTTTGCTGCAGCGCAGCCGTGGTGTAGAACTCGTTGGCTGTCAGCGGTCGGCTCAGCAGCTGCCACCGTGAGTCCAAAGGCAGGTGAGTGAGAGCGAACAGCTCGGGATCCGTCAGGTAGTAGAAGTCGTTCTTCTGCTGGCAGCACCAGATCATATCTATCAGATGCCAGTTGCCGTCGATGGCCACCGCCAGCCAATGGTGGTTGGGCTCGCTCATACGCCCAGCGGCTACAACAGCGAGCGCAACTCTCACGACTCTCCCGAGGCGGCAGCAGCGGCAGCCGCGGCTCCGGCCGCTGCTTGGGCAAAAGCTGGGTCGCAGCAGCAGCGGCGGCAGCTTCCGAAGGGTCACCCCGGGGTCTTAGCTATTCCCCGCCCCCAGGGCTAAGGTGCATTCTCTTCGAGACCCATCGAGGCGGGTGCGAGTCCTGCATGATTGGGTGATTCTTCTTTATCGCTCTCAGCTATCGGCGGTGATCGCCGTTAAGGCTCTTCTGTCACTGTATATTAATGAGGCTCTTAAATCAGCTTTTAGCGTTTAAATGTCGTCACGTAAACTCCGATGGCTTAGCTGTGAGAGGACTATTTCTCTCAGCAACGGCTAACTAGCCCTCTCAGCAATGGCTGATGTGCCACACAATGTAGCCTCGTACTCAGACGACTCAGCAAACCACTCTACTGAATATGCACATTATGTTTCGCTTGTTTTTGTTTTCTAGCCAATGGTTTCTGTGTTCTACACATTACGGTTCAAACCAGCATACCCATGATTTTCAATGATGATTTTACTCTATGGCATGTTATCAGTTATCGTGTAAAAAACCGTATTTATATATGACACATTGACCAGTGAATGCCTTCTACTAAGCACTCCAGCTCACGTTGACGTCGGTTGGTAGTGAGTCCCAGTGAACATATTCCAATGCAATGCTCGCTCAGGCCGCTTACCTGAGCGAAGACAGGCTGAGAAGGGACAGCTTGAACGCGGATTGAAACTTCGCTTGACCTGCCTACCAGCCAGCCGGCCAGCCTTGTGAAACCGATTACAAACTGTCCGGAAAAACCTAGCTCGCGGCCAGACCCCCTCCTTCGGACCCTGATCTGACTCGCGTCTTGAACTCTGGCCTGACCCCAACCTGCTTCCGCAACTCTCCTGCAGCCTCTCCTCCGGCCTCATTCCGGCCGTACCTCCGCTCCAAAGCCGCGGCAGCCTCGCTCTCGGCTTACCTTTCAATTTACCGTAGCCTCCTCCTTTCGCGTTACCTCGTACGATCTCGCACTGCACGCTGCAGAGCCTACAAATAAATAATCAACTATCTCACAGAGTATCGCCGGGGGGGCACGGGCTATACGGTATATTATACGGGTCATACGTATCTTCGCTCGCTGCGAGAGCAGATACTGATTCGGCTATTTAACTAGAAAGACTCCGAAGAGCTGACATCGATTCCCGTACACGGTGGTTAAATTCTAACCACTGTAGAAATCAGCTTGTTGTTTGGCAGTTTGATTTTGCCTGTAGGAGACTGGCTGAAGCTTTGAACGATACGTCGTTAGTGGTAATTGTTAAATCCGCTCGTCTGATGTGACTTAATAGCTTCCAGAACGCCAAAATTGCTATATATATTCTATTTCTGTGTAGAATTGCGTTTCTTTTCTTTTGGATGTCAACCATAGCACTTTCGCATTTGCTTCACTTGGTTTTTTGCTTTCGTCCATCTCGGTTGCCATCCATTTCTGCCTCACGAGTTTAGCTCTAGAGGAATTCAATTACTGTCATCCTATCGGGTTCAAATCTGGCGATTAGCTAGTCCACTGCATCGGACCGCGAGAAACTACTACATTGGCCTGGTAGTGTTCTTAGGGTATTTATCTTGCTGCCAAATGTAATGACCGCCAAGCGGTTATTTGAGCTTGGAAAAAATCCAACTTACTTGACCGACACTAACTTAAGCGAACTACCTTTCGACGAATCCTGCGTGGTGCTGATGCAGTGGCTCACCCAATCGCTCGATCCGAACCCGTAGATTGTTTATGGGACGATATCGACAGGCGGAAGAGGCAGAAGATCGGGTAATCCTCAGTAGTCGAAATTTTCAGTAAAATTTAGGCTCAGCCGAGTGTGCTACAGCAGAAGAGACGAGGCAGAAGCTGGTGGCCTCTTCGCCCATCTGACAGGCGGAAGGTCATAAAGAATCGCGATGGGACGACTAACCGCATACATACCAACAGCTAATGTTTTACTCGGAGGGCTGTCAGTGGATATTTTCACACGCTGCGCCTAACATCCAGATGCCTGGCATCGCAGAAAACGCTTCTATTACCCAAACGAATTTACAGTCGCGGGCGGCTGTGGCGGCCACAAAGCGAGAGCTATTTTGACGCCGAGCTTATATGAGTCGCACAGCCTCAAAGGCGACATTGCAGCAGCTGCGGCGGTGCGGTCGCTGCCGAAGGCCGTCGGACTCTCCACGTAAGGTCGCCAGATGATGTCACCCCCAAGCCCCAATGCGCGACGATACGGTCGCCGCCCACTTCAAAATGGCCGACGTCGACGCGAAGCGAAGGGACGGCGCTGCCCGGCGAGCGAGTGGGACGCGGGTAGAGCGGGCGGCGACTCACGCGAGCAGCTTTTGGAATAGGACGAGCATGACGTGCTTGTCGCCGCGGCTGCGCTGCAAGTAGTCGGCCGCCGTCTCCTCGTCGGCAATGTCCAGCTGGCTGACGTCGGCCGACAGGATGAGCGCGTAGATTGCGTCGACCCGGTCGAAGTCTGCCGGGCAAGTGGCGAGCACCTTCTGCGCGAGCTCTTCGAGCTGCGCGTGGTGCAAACCAGCGATGGCCGCCGAGGAGGCCGGGTGAACCTTGCCCTTGAACACGTCGTCGCGCCGCACCAGCGACGGGAACGGCGGCAGCTTGCCGTCGTCGCCAGCGACGAGCGGAGCGGGGCTCGCCGCCTCCTGCCAGGCGCGCAGCCTCTCTCGGCTGGGAAAGCTTGTCAGGGGCAAACCTGAAGCGGCAAGTCGTCCTATTGTCTTCCCTGCTAGGCACGCGCGACCATTCGCTAGAATGGCCGCGAAAAGCTGCTGCATGAGCTGCTACTCTTTGGGAGCGGTACTCTGGCCTCAGCGTCAGCGTCATCTTTCGAGGCAATAATAATAATAATAATAATAATAATAATTCACTTGATAAAGCGCCCTCAGAGAACTTAATCTCTCTCTAGGCGCTTTACATTTGCTGTAAAGTGAAATGCAATTGAAGGGTAGGTAAAATCATGCTTGAAAAAAACAAACGAAATGAATAATATGGTTAGGGGTGACATGCACAGGGTCAGCATGCAAATGTGGTTAGTGGCAGCATGCACAGTGTCAGCACGCATAAGCTAATCAAGGACGAATCACAGGGACCCACTGAATGCTGTCCTAAATAGGTGTGTTTTTAGGTTCCTTTTAAATGTGGTCAGGTCAGGGGATGTTCTGACGCAGGTCGGGAGAGAGTTCCAGGCTTTGGGAGCATATGAACTAAATGCACGGTCTCCAAAGGATTTAAGGTTTGTATGAGGTATTTCTAGACTGTTGGATTCCGGAAAGCGGATGGTACGATGCTTAGCCTGATGGGGTAGTATATCTGACAGATAGGCTGGAGCCATAGAATGAAGGGACCTAAAAGTGAGCGACAAAACCTTGAAGTCAATCCGTTGCTTGACTGGTAGCCAGTGCAGGTCGGCGAGAAGTGGAGTAATGTGGCAACTGCGACGCTCACGACAGACAAGCCTAGCTGCAGAGTTTTGCACCAGCTGCAATCGCCTGATCGCACATGCTGGTAGGCCAGTAAGCAGTGAGTTGCAGAAGTCGAGACGAATGCATGGACCAACTTGGACGTGGTATTTTTTATCTAAACAGGCCCGAATTTTAGCAATGTTATGAAGCTGAAAATAGGCGGATTTGACTGTGGAGCTGATGTGGTCGTCTAACGAGAGGTCGCTTTGGAATATGAAACCTAGATTTCGAGCTGATTCAACTGGAGATATGCTGGCAGGGCCAATTTTGAGAGTCAGCCTTTCCAATCTCTGGATCACACTGGGTTTGCCCATAACTAGTTAGTTAGTTTTATCATCGTTAAGTTTTAGAAAATTTGCTGCCATCCATGTGCGGATGTCATCAATGCATGCAGCTAGTGAGTTTAGAGAATTTGAGGTGCTCGAAGGCTGTGAGGGATCAAAGCAAAGGTACAACTGAGTGTCATCCGCATAGAAGTGAAAGCCTAGATTGTGCTTGGCAATCACATCAGCAAGAGGCAGAGTATAAACCGTGAAAAGAACCGGACCTAGCACTGAGCCCTGAGGTACTCCATATTTCAGAGGTACTTCAGATGATCTTTGTCCATTCACGTCAACACTCTGGAGTCTCCCACTGAGATAGGACCTGAACCACTGCAGAGCAGTGCCAGTGATGCCCAGGCGAGATGAGAGGCGCTCTAGAAGAACTTTGTGATCGATGGTATCAAAAGCTGCCGAAAGATCAAGCAAAACAAGTAGAGACACTCTACCCATGTCTGCATTCCTATGTAGGTCGTTGTATACCCGAAGCAATGCTGACTCTGTGGAGTGATTAGCTCTAAAGCCAGACTGGAACTTACTAGCAAGGTGTGAGGTTTCGATATACGAGTTCAGCTGGTCCGCCACGACCCGTTCGAGTGTCTTTGATAGGAACGGTAGAAGGGAAACCCACGACTCGGTAATTGCTAATTAAATGATTAAGCGATTTAAATAGCCTATTTAAGATTAGGTTAAATTAACTGCTATTTAAAATTAAGTAAAATTGAATAAACGTGAGATTAAAATTGAAATTTAATTGAAATACTAATTAATTAAATAATGATAAATAATTAAATAAATAATAAATAAATTAACTTCTATTTAAACGTACCCGTAAACGCACGGCTCAGCAATGCGTCCTGGTTGCTGCTAAGTTTCCACGCTCACAAAGCACTAGGAATTTAACCTAGCGGACGTGACAGTAGACAGCGCCACGGCTAACCTATAGGATTTCCTCTCAAGCGGATGAACTTTAGCGAGCGTGAGCGATGCAGTGTGCGGCAGCACCGAGGCTGGACACAGTTCCGCGCAGATGGAAGCGACCGCGTCGTCATTCGGCATGGTAAAGCTCAGCCCGAGAGGGGGGAGGGGGATGGCGCACAACCTAAGCTTGTGTAATATTATGATTCTGTAATAAAAGCGTACTTTCGCTAAGCGCTTTTACGCAAGGAAGAAGTCGAAGGCTCTGCGTGACGCTTCGAACGCTTAGAACGCGAGCACGATGCTGAGCTGAGCTAGATTTTGCTGCCAGTGCAGCTTGCAGCTGTTTCGGGTTCCTAAATTTCAAGCGAATCGGGAGCCGAGTACGTACTAATCTACGGTTTGGACGGTATGCAAAAGCGTAATTCAAGAGACGATCAGTCTGCAGGACGCCGGGCCTCGAAGTCTGTTGGTTTGCAGTCCACATTAACTACGCGGGTTTTTTGCATACAGGTATGGGCGCCTTTTTTGTAAAGTGCCTAGATAGAGACTAGGTTCACCGAGGACGCGTTGCAAACGTTTTGTTATTATTTATTGCTGCCTTGCTCGGCTACCTTCGTCGGCATAACCTGCCTGTGTCGAGGCATCCTCATCAGCGCGACACGTTAGCGGCGGTTCGTAGATGGCTCCAGCTCTACCGGTGTTTTACATGCGTCTGCAAGGGCTATCGCATCTGTGTCTTAGCCACGCGGGCCACGTGCTGCCACTTCATCGACCAGCTATCGATCGATAGCCGCTAATGGTCTTTAGCCGCTGCGTAAGTGAGGCTGTTTTATCTGCCGACCTTCATTTTAATCAGCGAGCCCCGTAACTGTGGCCAAGGGCTTTGGTGCAGGAGGTTGGGCGAATCGCGTACTTTGCGGCCCTCGTACTTCGTGGCCCGAGCGGCGAGAGCGCCATTTTATTTGAATAGGTGCAGCGCATCGCCTTTGACACGAGACCTTTGACCCTGACTTTATAGCCGCGATGGCACACTAGGTAAGGCGGTTGCTTTCACGACCTCGGTCCCGAGGTCGTGGGTTCGATTCCTGCGGTGGGAGATCCTTTATCGCCACTGCAAGCGGTAGTGATAGCCGTAAAGGTTCTTCTGGCGCTATACAAAAAGAGGCTGTTTAATCAGCTAGGATTTTTTTTAATAATAATAATAATACACTTGATAAATCACCCTCAGAAAAATCAATCTCTTTCAAGGCCCTTTACATTTGCTGCAAAGGGAAACGCGATTGAATGGTGAGTAATATCATGACTTTTTTGAAGCTAGGGGTAGTCTACACTAACTGGTTACTGTACCAAGCTTACATATATGTATTATATATATATATATATATAATACATATATTTACGCCCCAAAAAAGTTTAGAAGTTCACCGTTGTAGAGAGCTGGATCTTGGAAGCTGGAGAGCCAAAGCTGAGGCGTTCCGTTCGATCTATCTTGCACCGACCGCCGAAGCACGTGACTTCTTTCTCCTCAAGAAGGCAAAGCGCAAACGTGGCTCTCAAGCTGCCGAAGTGTCATGCTAATCTGCCAGCGGTCATGTTTTTTGCCAACCGAGACTATTCGCTGTATAGCTAGAATTCGACATTCCGAGTGACTAATAATCTGTGGCGTTATATAATGCTACTAAATAACAATCGGTATGACGTAGCTTTCGTCTGGTACTATATCGCTTGACAGCTCGGGCTCGAACATCCGGTTATGCAGCAGCCGATTAGAAGCTACAAGGGTGCAGTGCTGGCTGCCTATCAGTAGACGGCGTTTGTGTCATGCATACTGCACGTGTGCGTTATACTTCTTCTGCTGGCTGCCCTCCCTTCAAAGAGGCGCGCTGTTCTTCCGGCCAGCTTTTCGGTGGACTTCCGGCCAGCTTTCCGGCGTGCTTTTACTCAGCTGATCCGAGACCCTGACAGTTAGTCTGGCGCGAATTCCTCCTATCGTAACTCTAAATCCAGTGTTTGCGGTGCCAGTGGCCATATTTGCGAAGGAAATCTGACTTGCCCCCCCCCCGTGCAGAGAACGGGTAGATAAAGAAAAGTAAACCTGTCTCGTGCTGTCAAAGGAGTCAACCCGGCCCGCTGTTCGAGACAGAAGTCGTTTATTTTAGCCGATGTTTTTGACAAGCACAAGTGCTGGTGATCGAAGTTCGAACCCTCCAAGACTCAAAAGTTTTTGCCGGTCATTGAAAGGACACCGAAACCAAGCTCTATCGAGTTCAGTTGTCACACGCTGAGCAAGAGCAAAGCAATGGCACGGCTTCCGCGGTCGCTTTCTTGACGACATTTCGTGGTGAAAATGGATTAACCAATGAGCGATTTAATGATTTACCGGATAAACCAAGAAGCGCCGGGATTGAACGAAAGTGTAGCTTAGCGAAGCTGATTCCTGCGGGGAAATACCTAACCCCTAGTCCCGGTTACAAAATCACCGAGATCGTCTGCAATCTTTTTGGCAACATCGGATCTTCTGATTCTCGATCGGAGCTTTTGATTCTCAGCATCCTTGTAAAGGCTGCTGTTTCTTGTACGGTCTTCAAATATCGAACTAGCACACATCCGGTCAGTTAGCCTCGGACATTTGATACGATAGAGTAATTTTTTTAAATCGGCTGGGGCACCTATAGAGTCTCTCTTACATAAATTCTCCTGCCGTCGGCGTCAGTCAAGTCAAGCAACGCATGTTGCCCGCGTGGGCTGCTTCGGGGCTCCGAGACACTCGCTGTATCCCTCCAGCTGTGGAGAGCTCGCTTTGCCGCGGCTCCGTCTTGTCGCGCTCGCTACCAAGCTGCCGTGAGCCACGCCGTCTCTCCCAATCGGCCTGGCCGCAAGACTGGGCGGCGATTGACCAGCTCAAGTATCGGCCGCTTGCCTGTCCGCTCCTCGCGTGCAAAGCCAGCAAGGTCAAGGTGCTCAGGCCAGAGACAGCGGCGCGGGGCCGTCGACTCAATCGGTCTGGGGCTATAGAATGAATGCTCGCGCTTACCGTCTGCAGCAGCCGATAGCAACTGCGACTCCGCTGGCAGCTTAGCGAGAGCCTGCTCTGCTACGTCACTTCCTCCGTCTTCTTTCCTCGACTCGCTTTCCTCGAGTTTCTCTGCTAGGTCATGGTCGTCGTTGTCGGAGCTTTCCTTGGACGCCGACGAACCCATGGTCGTGGAAGGAAGTCGTGCCAGCCACGAGAGTCGGAATGTCAAAATATCGGACAGCGCTCATCGATTGAAAATAAACAGACGCGGAGCAACGACAAGGCTCGTGGCTCGAACAAAAGCCGCCGTTGCGGTCAAACAATGGCTGCAGTGGCGAGACATTGTTGCGTCGTACGCGCCCGTGTCCCCACTCGCTCCCGAGACAGCATCTAACAGTTTTGGATCTCTTAATTACGCCTGAGGGTTAACATTGGCTGCGGTCGTTTCTAAAAAAAAAACCATTAGCACGTTTGCGGGCAGCGATTTTTCTGGGAGGCCTCCTCGACATCCTGTGGACCGCGACGCTTTGCAGAGCGCCTTCTTGTTGCTGAAACGCTCTGGCAAATGAAAGGCGCTGGCGCGCGCGGCGCCGCAGCGATTTGCCAGAGGAGAGCAGCGGCAGCGGCAGCAGCAGCGGCAGCAGCAGCGGCAGCAGCAGCGGCAGCGGCAGCGGACCTCGCCCTCGTAGGCTCGCCGCCGCCGCCGCCGTGGCTCTTGGTCCATCGAGTTGACTTGAATCTGAGAATATCTATGGAACTTGGCCTTTACTTTGCTTCCTGGTATAAACGGGTGGTGAAAATTCTTGGCACGCTGCACGGGGATGAATTCTTGAACAGAGAAGATCCGGAAGTGTTCCGAATAGTATAAGCGCAGTTGCGTACAAGTGATCGAGTTTACTCGTAAACAGTGCAGGCCAGCATTGCTGCATAGCTCATGATTGCCGCTGCGAGCGACCGATTCCGCGAGACACCGTGAGATGTACACTCTAAACGTGGCTAAATCATCCGGCAGGATTGGTATAGCAGTTCGAAGCACACCCTCAAAGGGGGTGCCTCGCAACGCCATACGACGGAACGCCAGAGAGACGGGAAAGAGAAAAGTGACGTCGTATCGAGTGCCATCGTAGCCGCCATCTCCAAGGCCAGATGTGCTTCTAAGATTTTTGACAAGAGACGAATGCTTGAAAAGCGTGGCCGACAGCTGCTCCACCTACTCCGGATGATAGCGGATGACCGTAGGAATTTGTTTTCCAGCTACCGCTTCATTTTCATTCGGCCTCTTTTTCAGAAGCATCGACTTTTGCTACGGTAACTCCAGATGCAGGCAAAATGCAGGAACGCCGTTTAGTGCACAGCAACCAGTAGTTGTGGAACGGCTTACTCGTAGGGCCTCTGTTTTCGTCGTAGTATGGGCGTGATAAAATTGTTCGCTGTCGGTATTTATTTGCGCAGTTCATTCTTTATGGGATGAATTGGCTCCCAGTCTTCAAATCCAAGTTGAAAATATTTTCACGTGAAGCAAAAAGGGCTGAAAGGGATCGCGGAGGCTCCAGCGCTTTCAAACGGCTTACTGACTACTACTTGGTTTCATCAGCAAGCTATGTTTGATAAGTAAGCTGACAAGCAATTATATTGATACACATAAAATAAAATTGTCAACCTTACGGTTAGCAAATAACTGCAAGCGGTTGGCAATGAGTCATCGCGACCGCAGTGTCGGGTTGTAATTTGGCGGCACATCAGCTTCGTTTTCCTTAAATTAGTGGCTACTCTACCACGGTTCTCACCGGCTAGACACAGGGAAAAAGAGAGAGATATATATATATATATATATATATATATATATATATATAGAGAGAGAGAGAGAGAGAGAGAGAGAGAGAGAAGGACAAACAAACAAAGACAGAAAGTGAGAGCGAAAGAGTGAAAAGGAGAGAGTGGGATATAAAAAGAAGCAGAGACGGGGACAGGGACAGAAAAACAAAGACGGTGAGTAAGTGCTGCCTTTTTGTAGTATTTTATTGTATTGTAGAGCAAGCGCAAACTCGAAGGACGCCTGTGAATCAAATAGGCCTGATCCTATACTTAGTATAGGCACTAAGGTTCTTCAGAAGCTGTATAGGCATTGTATACTTGACATCTCTTGAGCAGAGTGTTGGCAAATTGTATCTGCCACTGTGTGCAGGCACAGTGAAAATACAAACATATGTGCACAGACGGCTAAGAGTAGCTGAGTAGAAAAAACGTGTTGGGCTGTATATAACTCAAGAATCTCCATGGAGGCTTTTAAAAATAATAATAGTAATAAATTTGAGATAGCGCCCTCGAAGAACTCAATCTCTTTTAAGGCACTTTACATTTGCTACAATGGAAGCACGATCTAACGGCCAGTGGTATTAGAGCTATATTATTAATAACAGCATGCTTATTCTTCACATTCCTTTATGAGTCTTGACTTCGGCTTCGCAGAGTAAAGTTAAAACGCATTCGATGTAGCTGAAATGGAGGCAGATGTAGAATTTCGTCATCTCTGAGAAGCTAGCAATATTGAATGATAAAGTAAAAAGTTAACGGTTAGCGGACTCAAAGACCTCATTTATGCCGTGGTAATAAGAGCCATAATGGCTATTGCTACTGTTTGCAATGAGCATACAGAATGACTTCTTTCAGGACTTGAACCCGCGGTCTGGGTCGAGAGGTTCATGCTTTTTACCCCTAAGATAATATTACGGGTCCATTTAATGACGCTGATAGAGATGAGATTAAAAAATATTCAGAATCAAAAGGCAAGCCAGGCCTGTAATTAGTCATTTTTCACATACAAAATTGATGGTGTCATATAGCGCCACCGAGTCAATTGGGTCTCAAGAAGATTCAAAATTTGTATTTATGAGCCTGTGCCTTATAAATCGAGCTTTAGTTCAGTAAGAGCATACTTAACTCTCATCAAGCCTAACGACGATAATCTACTACTCCAGATAGATATTATACCAGACACATGCCGAGCGATGGATCTCAAGCTTGCATTTAAACCAGCGACCGCAAGAAAACCGCTTGCGGTCGCTGGTTTAACTGCAAGAGACGGATTGCTATTCATAATCGGGAAGGGAATTCTAAATGAATTTTTCTCCAGCGAGGGTCTTTCAGCATTTTCTCGCTGTTTATTCGCCTTTTGAAGAGTTGTTGGGCAATAGTATGGTAAGTGGCAACATGTCGCGAAAAGAACCTGCGATAATCTCTAAAGCCTTCATGAGCAGAAACATCACCCACTAGACACACCGTTTGACTCACAGAACTAACTTAAAGAAATAATCTTGAATCATTGTTGCGTTTGAGACACATTGCAACTACCTAAATCTGGTATATTGCCCCAGATGCTTTAGCTCTGCAGGTCCTAGACTGTGGATCTCGCTTCCACTATTCTTACGCAACGACAGCTACTCTCCTGCTGCCGACTATGGCACATCTTTTCCAGCGGTCCTGAGCTGCTACTTCCATGCTACTCACTACCTCAACTGCTCTCCTGACTCTGCTATGCTTCTCACTTTCTCTTTGTTGCGTGAGACGAAGTCTGTTGGCTACCGAATGCATACCGAAAGCCACTTAGGCTATGAGTGCGCTATGCAAAACTCTCCTGCATAATAATAATAATATAATAATAATATTGCACTTGATAAAGCGCCCTCAGAGAACTTAATCTCTTTCTAGGCGCTTTACATTTGCTGCAAAGTGATACGCAATAGTAAAATCATGCTTGAAAAACAAACAAAATGAATAACATGGTTAGGGGTTACATGCACTGAGTCAGCATGCAAATGTGGTTAGTGGCAGCATGAACAGTGTCAGCACGCATAAGCACATCAAGGACGAATCACAAGGACCCACTAAATGCTGTCCTAAATAGGTATGTTTTTAAGTTTCTTTTAAATGTGGTCAGGTCAGGGGATGTTCTGATGCAGGTCGGGAGGGAGTTCCAGGCTGTGGGAGCATACGAGCTAAATGCACGGTCTCCAAAGGATTTAAGGTTTGTACGAGGTATTTCTAGACTGTTGGATTCCGAAAAGCGAGTGGTACGATGCTTTGCCTGATGGGGTAGTATCTCTGAAAGATAGGCTGGAGCCATAGAATGAAGAGACCTAAAAGTGAGCGACAAAACCTTGAAGTCAAGCCGTTGCTTGACTGGTAACCAGTGCAGGTCGGCGAGAAGTGGAGTAATGTGGCAACTGCGACGCTCACGACAGACAAGCCTAGCTGCGGAGTTTTGCACCAGCTGCAATCGCCTGATCGCACATGCTGGTAGGCCAGTAAGCAGTGAGTTGCAGAAGTCGAGACGAGATGTCACGAATGCATGGACCAACTTGGACGTGGTATCCTTATCTAAACAAGCCCGAATTTTAGCAATGTTATGAAGCTGAAAATAGGCTGATTTGACTGTGGAGCTGATGTGGTCGTCTAACGAGAGGTCGCTTTGGAATATGACACCTAGATTTCGAGCTGATGCAACTGGAGATATGCTGGCAGAGCCAATTTTGAAAGTCAGCCTTTCCAATTTCTGAATAACAATAGGTTTGCCCATAACTAGTAAGTTAGTTTTATCATCGTTTAGTTTTAGAAAATTTGCTGCCATCCATGATCGGATGTCATCAATGCATGCAGCAAGTGAGTTTGAGAGAATTTGAGGTGCTCGAAGGCTGGGAGGGATCAAAGCAAAGGTACAACTGAGTGTCATCCGCATAGAAGTGAAAGCCTAGATTGTGCTTGGCAATCACATCAGCAAGAGGGAGAGTATAAACGGTGAAAAGGACCGGACCTAGCACAGAGCCCTGAGGTACTCCATATTTGAGAGGTACTTCAGATGATCTTTGTCCATTCACGTCAACACTCTGGAGTCTCCCACTGAGATAGGACCTGAACCACTGCAGAGCAGTGCCAGTGATGCCCAGGCGAGATGAGAGGCGCTCTAGACGTACTTTGTGATCGATGGTATCAAAAGCTGCCGAAAGATCGAGCAAAACAAGAAGAGACACTCTACCCATGTCTGCATTCCTAAGTAGGTCGTTGTATACCCGAAGCAATGCTGACTCTGTGGAGTGATTAGCTCTAAAGCCAGACTGGAACTTACTAGCAAGGTGTGAGGTTTCGAGCACCCATATAGTCGTTATGACTTTGTAGAGTTACAGACAGAGATATATTACATTACTTTACAGATGAAGTGATTCGAATAATTAACTTAGCATGCCTGCGCAAGCGATGTGTTAAAGGCTTTCAATTGATCTCTCTTAAAAGCAAAGTGGAACATCTCAACGTGTACAAGCTAATGCTTGTTCGTCCCTCAGTAGAAAGTCAGACGGTGGGTGAGCTCGCAGCGGGAGTGAGTGCGTCCACCAGGCGTCAGCAGCACTGTCAAAGTGACACTGTCAGCGAAGCACTGTCAAAGCGTCAGCAGCACTGTCAAAGCTGGCCGTTCAGCAGCTGGAAGCGTGTAAGCGAAGCAGGACTACCGCTGCCGGGGGGGGGGGCGGGAAGCTGTTGCACGGCCCGTGGTGCATTGCGAAACCTGCACGAGAGGCCCAACCGGCCCGATGATCCGGCCACTGCCGAGGCCCGGGCCATGACCGAGGCTCTGTCGAGCCACTGCTGACGCTCGGCCGAGCCGAGGCTCTGCCCGGGCCATGGCCGATGCTGGCTAGGCTCTCTATAAAGCTCCGAGTGACTGGTTCCTTATGCTAGGTCTTCGAAAGCGCCAAGGTGCTAGAACTTCTCGACATAAGTAGTGGATTTGAGAACCAAACTTGGCAACTCTACATTGCCCGTTTAAGAGGAATATTAGCTCCGAAGGCTCATCTGCAGCTATATAGATGATAATAATAATACGTATGTAAAGCTCAATCAGAATGCTTGCTCTCTTTCTGGACACTTTTCATATTCTGTAAAGGAGGCATGATCAAACGGCTAGTGGTAGCATGCGCAGTGTCAATATATAAATACGGTTAGTGGTGACATGCACAATATTTGCAAGCATAAGTACACAAAAGACCAATCACAAGGACCCAGACAGTGTTGCGAGGAGCAGGTACTGTGCTTTTAGTTTCCTTTTAAATTGCGCTAAGCCAGGAAACGTCTGAAAATGGAATCTTGTTCGGCCAAAGTGAATTCTTGGGGTGCAACGAAGATTAAGCCTGCTGGACCTTGGTCCATTAGTGCATTTGGCGATTCTAAGCCGTTAACTCAATTTCACAGAAACAAGAACGACTTTTTCCTTGGCGTTCAGTGACTTTTTCTGCTAGACTGCTACGAAACGTCGGTCTTCAAGTGAAAGGTTGTGTGTTACTGGGTTGCAGCTCCTTGGAGCGACCCTAAATGTCTGACTCCTAGAAATTCCTGGGAGCTCGTCTGCTTACAGGCAGGTGGCGCTGCAAGGGGGGCAGGTGGCATTTGCCTCCAGCAGCCCCTCTTCCCCCTACAGTCAGAGGTGAAGCCAGGATTGGGAGCGCCGGGGCGGCGCGGGAGTCTGTGGAATCTGTAAAGCGAGTCTGGGGGCGTTCCCCTAGCGTCTGCGACAGCGAAAATTGGCCGACATGACGCCGAAACGGCCAGTCAGATTGGCCACGGCCGCTGGCCGCCCGACCGGGAGTCAGACTCAGCTCCCACTTACCAGGCCAGGGGTGGTGGCTGCCATCTTGGCCACACCCCTGGGCTTTGCCCCTGCCTACAGTGGGGAGCGACCTTGGGTCACCTACTCTTCCTAGACCAACCGACCGTCGACAACGCCGAAATTATGTCAGAGTTCCACTCGTCGAGCAGCCGCCGAGTTCGCGTCGAATAAACACAATGATTGGGTGCGAAAAAATATTATTTTTTAATTCGAATAATAATAGTAATAATGTTATTATAATATAAGTTTTAATATTAATTATTATTAATAATTAATATTAATAATTAATTAATTAATTCGCATCGTAACAATCCGGCTTTTCTTCTGACTCAACTCGTTTAGCTGGGCCTCTAACCAACTTCGGATTCAGTGGAGACGACGCCTCCGGTTCGCATGCTCCGAAATACCGAAAATTACTCTCGACGGACGTCGCGATATCACGTGACTCGGCGGCAGTTAGAAAAGAGGTTAAAACGCGTATGTTCGTCGGTTCGTTTGCTTCGTCCTCGCGAATTGTCCTCTATGCGCTCATGCGTACTGACAACGTCAAATTGACATTGTTCCTTCCCAGAACATATAGAGAGTGCTTGGAAAGAGATTTAGTCCTCTTAGGACGAAATAAATGTGTCTTAATGATACTACTAAGTTCTAAGGGTGCTATGCTGATGCATTATTATTACTATTATTATTTTCTATTTATTTATTTATTATTATTATCATTATTACTTAGCTTAAGATGCCACCCGGATACATCCGAAGATGTTAGACGACCGTATTTCCACCCCCACTCCCCTCGAGCATTCAAACGATTGGTTCGCTCTAACAAGGTCAATGTATTATCTTCCAGTAGAAAATCTTGGCGCAGTTAACGTCGAGAGCCCAGTGCACCGACTACCGAATGCTGACTAATGCTGCGCCTGCTCACCTTTCCCTAACGATGCATCGCTAGAAACGTACGTAGGAACACACGCCCCCGCCGCACCTCCCACGCCCCAGCGTGGCAAGGAAGCTAGTTTACGACAGCAATGTCCTGAGGTCAGTGCAATTGAGCTTCATCGCCGACTTTGAACCGTGCGCAGACGACGAGCACGCGCTGTGCACGAGTTGCTCCAATCCGAACTAGTTGGGATAAGATGAGCGTACCTTCGCACGATCTGCTGGCTTCGCACGATCTGCACGGCTGCGCGCGATCTGCACCGCTACGCGTGCGCTATTACAATGCCCGTCGGCGGGGGGGGGGGTGGGGGAAGCAGCCGACAGCTGAGGTCACCTGTGCTGACCTTTACGTTAGCGATCGAGGCGGGACCAGTGAGCCTGGTCAACGTCGTGGGGGGGGGGGCGTTACGTGGGCTATGAATTGACCCGCTCGAGTGAAGTCCCATGGTGCACCGTATCCGGTGCGGAAAGCGGCATCCCGTTGCCCCGGAAGCAGGCTCGGCGGCCAGCCGGGCGGACGGGACGTCTCGGCTCTCGCGCCGAGCCCGCCTTCGTTCGCCCCAGCAGCTCGGCAATCCTCAACGCGCGTGCTCGCCCGAGCGCGCGCGTGGAACCCTAGTCGGATTCTCCGAGGATTTTCGACTATCGTCGAGACCGCTGCTGAGGAGGCCGCAGCCGCGTCGTTGAAATGGGCTGCGGCGTGTCGGCTCTGCCCGTCGAGCCAGGCAACGACAAGCTGAAAGCGCCGACGCGCAAAGGTCAGTGTCCAACGAGTTCAGCTTCAGAGGATTCAGCCCTCTCAAAGCTGCGAGTGTCGTCGCCCATAAATTGCCCACACACTCCCGAGAGCGTTCGCTTCGATGTCGCGCCAACCGCGGGGCGTCTGCTTCTGCGGCGCTAGACCTAGCTGCCCGCGTGGCTTAGCGGGGGGGGGGGCGGTGAGAGTGCTTCTGTGGCTCAGCGGGGGTCGTTCCTGTTGCTCAACTGCTTTCTACTCTACGCAGGCCCAAGTTGCTCTCAAACGGCTACATGCAACCTTTTGCGCGTTCTCCTCAAGCAGATCCGTCCGTCCGTCCGTCCGTCCCCGTTTCTCCGGAAAGCCGCACCTTTACGCTAGGCTGCCGGCCGCCTGCCTTTTGGCGTAACCGCGGCTCCTAACCGTCGCACTTGACCGACGGCGGCGCTTGTCTGCAGCAGCCGAGCGGGCACCGTCAAGAAATGGCGGCTATCCGGCGGAGTCGCTTGGACCGAGCCCAGCTGCCGTCGTCAACTCATCCGTCCCAGCCGCCAGCAGCGAGTCGGATGTCACTCGTAGGCCAGCCACTGCCTCAGGCCGGCCGGCGGCAGGCGGTGGCCCGAACTCGAACGTCATATCCGGCGACCTCTACCAGAGGCATTACGCGAAAAGGATGAGGAAACATAAGCTGCACCGGCGACGGTTGGAGCGCAGTATAGCTGCTGAGGTATGCGTTGGTCGGTGTATACCTGCGCGGTGTGTATATCTTCTCGCCAGCGGCCTAGGCTTCTGCTTCTGCACGACCTGCCACGGCATTGTCAGTGACATCCTTCGCTAGCCCAGAAGCACTGGCGATCATTTGCTTTAGTCTCCCGCTTTCTGAGACAGCACTCTGTCCTTGCAAGCTGTTGAAGGCCGGGTGAAGGTGCTGTGGGCTCCTTGGCCCTTTGTGGCTTCGTCTCACTTGCCATCCGCCTCTGCATCCGACTCGCTCACGTGCCTGCTGTCTCGCCCCGAGCAGGCACGCCGACGCATCCATGGCGCTTGCTGCTTGTCTCTTTGCAGAACTACTCGGAAAACGCGCTGGCACAGAGCGAGCGCCTGTCCGTGCGCTCGCTCTCATCCAGAGCGTCGGCAAGAGTCGGTGGGCTCTCGACGAGGGTGTGCACGCCGGCGACGACGGACTGCTCAGGTTCGGCGACCGCTGCAGCCTCGCCTCATACGCGGTGGCACGAGTGATGTGCGTCCTTGATCTTCATTTTTGCCCCGATGATCTGCTTCCTAGATAGCCTAGGGGTAGGGTGCTCTTCACGACCCACGTTGTGAGTTCGAGTCCTGCAGTGGGCTATCCTGTATTGCCCACTGCAAGCGGTGGCGATAGCCATCGAGGCTCATCTGCTGCTGCCGTATGCAAACGAGGCCGTTGAATCAGCTAACCTTTACCTTTAGAGATCCTCTGGCCGAGGCTTGCTTCGCCTCGCCACGTGGCTGCTCCAATGGCTGCAGAGTGTTTTCATTATTCGTGCGTGCGAGCACAGCTCACGCTTGCTGTGATCTTGCAGCCGGCTCGGCACACATGAGACCGGCTCGAGTTCCTTCAAGCTCCCCCCCTTCAAGTCGCTTCGCTTTCCTCTTACCGTGCGAGTAGGTGAGAAAAGGCGAGGTGCTGCGATAGCCTTTGTGAAGCTGGCGTTCGTGAGTGCGTGCGTGCGTGCGGCCATTTGTTTCCTTTGCACCTGGTGCTTTCGCCTGGCAGCTACCGGAGTTGTATACTGGAGCCCTCTGAATTTTCATGTGAGAGGATTTGTTGCAGCATTACTATTCGGTGTCCTCTTGGTTGGCCATGGGCACGTGACACAGCATGTGACACCATGTCTCGTGACGACCGCACGTTTTTCACTGTTTGCTGGATGTACCGGAAAGTGCATTCAACATTAATCTAGAAGAAAGATTTTACTTTCCCATGGATACTGACTGAGTCATTGGATATTTTCACTTTGAAGGGTGCGGCTGTGAGTGACTACAGTCAAAGTGTCTGGGTGCAAGTAACTAAGCCGTTGCTTCTAATGGAAGGGTAAAGTGCCACCTCAGCGAGAGATGTCGGAGTATAGATATGCATCGCTGACGGCCATCTGAGGAGCCCTTAAAGTAGGGGGAGGCCACCTCAGGGCTCGCTCTTACGTCCCCCTCCCTTCTTTTCACTATCTATGCTCAGCCTCTGGCTGATGTCATTGCTAAACGCAATCTTGGGTTCCATGTCTACTCCGATGACACTCAGCTCTGCCATATTTCGATCCGTCCAAGCCTTGCAGACGTTCCGAATTATTTACCTCGTTTAAAGCCTTTATTGAAGACATCCGCACTTGGATGGCCACTAATGTCCTGAAGTCAAATGAAGATTGGGACCAATGTAAATCTGTAGTCTAGGCATGCTGTGTTCCCAAACAATTAATTATTGGATGAGCGCATTGCTTCTGCTGTCAAATCGGCTAGCTGAGGAACATTACCCAAATCGGGACCTGCTCAAACAAGGGTACTATAGCTAATCTAGCTAAAGCGTTTGTGGCATCACATCTAGATCATTGCAATTCCCTGTATTCAGGACTCTCAGCCAGGGTCCTTAATCGTCTTCAACTAGTGCAAAACTCAGCAGATTGTCTAGCCTGTCATAAATATTGTTGCTGCCATATCGCACAACTTCTGTCTGAGCTTCACTCACTCGCTATCAAGCATCGAATCGACTTTAGGGTACTCCTTCTAGCTTACAGGCAAGTTGCTTCACTCGCTTGTGCCCATTGGCGACCTACTTGCTCCTTGGCTTCCAGTCACCTCGCGGTTCCTCGCGGTTCTACATTGAAATCTGTTGGTGAATAGGCCTCCAGTTCATTTTCGCCGAAATTCAGGAATTCGATTCCGGCTTCTCTCACAACTTGCATCGACTTTGCACATTGTCATTAGTCTCAGCTCAAGGTGCATTTGCTCCACTCAGTCTTTCCAACCGCTCTCGTGTGGACTCGTCTACCTTCTTTCCTGTGTGGATGGCATGCTGATCTGTGCATGATTCAGAGTGTGCTACTAGCCCGACGTATTACCCGGCCCCCCAGTGTCTTCGTGTTTTCTTCTGCATGCTTGTGTAAATATGATACCTTCTTGCTTGTGTATGCCTGTCTGAGCATATGCTGTTCGTGTCATTTATCCTTGGTTGTTGATTCTCTTTCAGACCATTTTAAAGTTGTAAAGCTCCTGAGTATATAGTTGTGTCTCTTAGGGTGATGTACAGACGACGTCTAATAATAATAATAATTATTATTATTATTACTATTATTAGTGTAAGGATACTGTCGGTTACCGTAGGAAGAGGGCTTGCTTGTTGGTTGCTGTCGCACGGTATCGAGTAGCTACTGGAGTACAGGGATTGATTCGGAAAGAATTGCAAAAGTGATAACTTGCTGTCGTCCCATTACATGTGAGGTCGAGTTAGCTCTCGTGTACTCTCTTGTGCATGCATGCAGGCGCTCATGCACATGCACCTTCAAACTTTCTCTTGCTCCCCCTCTCTGGCTCTTGTTTCCCCCTCTCTCCTCTCTACTGCTTTCTGTCTCTTACCCTTTGTCTCTCCCCTCTTGCACTCTCTCGTCTTTCAACTATTTCTCTCTCTCTCTCTCTCTCTCTCTCTCTCTCTTACCTTTGTCTCTCCCCTGTCACACTATCTTGTCTCTCTACTATTTCTCTCTCTTTCTTTTCTCTCTCCCTCCTCCTCCCCCCTCTCTCTCTCTCTCTCTCTCTCTCTCTCTCTTTTCTCTCTCTCCCTCCCTCCCTCTCTCTCTCGCCTTCTCTCTCTCTCTCTCTCCCTCCCTCGCATCTCTTTCTCTCTCTCTCTCTCTCTCTCTCTCTCTCTCTCTCTCTCTCTCTCTCTCTCTCTTTCTCTCATTTGCTGGCTCTCCCTCGGCTAACCTCTCCTACTTCCTAGTTCCTTGTTTCACAGTGCTATGTGGCCTCCATTGAGATGAGGCCTTTCTTCGCCAGCCAATCCTTAACCTTTCTTTGATGGCTGCAGTCACGTTCGCCCTCGGCAAAGCCTTGTATTGAATGGCCCTGCCTAAACTCTTTAGAGTTCGCTAAGCACCAATCACCTTTAGCCCACAAACTGTATGGCATTACAGTGAGGGCAGTCCCTGGCTTGCAGTTCTCACTAGTTCATTTGCATACCTCTGTACCGTTTGTTGTCCTATTGTGGTGCATCAATGATGCAACTACTATGGAGCACTAAGATGCTGGTTCGGCTACACCCCTACTAGCAATCCTGCCCCCCCCCCTGCAATTGCCCTTCCGCGCTCGTTCCGACTCGTTCATGCATTCACACGTTTGCATTTTCCGTCGGTGCCACATAAGAGGTCGGTCCACCTTCAACTGCAGGCTGCACACTCAGCATAGGCATTGCATGATTCGTGGTTGCATAGAGGTCTTGCAGTGGTGCAGTGACCGCAGTGGAAGGTGCCTAGTCCCGCCTAGTACAGTGCACGGCTCGCAAATCAAAGGAAGCTTCGAGTACGTTGAACGATGGGCCTCACGTGACCGACTCTACGGGTTCAAAGTCCGAAGGAAAGGTGCAGTCAGGTCCACTGTCTCTCATAAAGCCTTTGAATGGTACAAAGTTCGTACACAGCCTCGAAAGAGCCACGTGCCTGGCAGTTCGGTTTTAGGGGGTAGGGGCTGGGACGTGGCACAACCCCGGAAGTGCCCGAAAAAGTGCGTTAGAGCCGTGTGCACACGTGAACGGCATTTTAATCCGTAATAGAGAGAGGAGGTAGAAAAGTAAGAGATAAATGCAGAATACAAAGATCTATCAATTTAAACTGACCGACCAGAAAGACAGTGTACATGGGGCAGACAGATAAAAACAGAGCAAGAGAAATAGCAAGCAAAAAAGGAGTGAGAAAGGCCTCGTGAGTGAGAGAGAGAGAGAGAGAGAGAGAGAGAGAGAGAGAGAGAGAGAGAGAGAGAGAGAGAGAGAGAGATAGGGAGAAAAGAGAGAGGGAGAGTAAAAGAGAAACAGAGAGAGAGAGAGAGAGAGAGAGCGCGAGAGTGAAATAGACATGGTTAGGGGCAGTGGGAATCTGGGCGATGCTGGGTCAGAGGAAAATGAATTAGCTAATACATTATGGAGACCATGCTCCCAATGCAATCATCCACAGTAAGCCTACTTATTCGACTGTGTCCCCAGGCGAGTGGCTGCTGGTTCTGGCATCAAGCAGCGTGTTCATTGCAATGCTTGTGTGATGCACCACTGGCTGGCACGCCGTGCTGCTGCACTTCATGACACCAAAAGCAGCTGCTTGGATCTCGTGCTTACTCAAGCTCTTTCTTTCTTAGCGACTGAGCGACTGCTGCACCCACTTTAGCTGCATAGTGAAGTAGTGCTCGATCAGTAGTTGGTGCAGTCGCTCTGACTCTCCGATGCCAATAGCTCTCACCAGTCAAGACAAGTGAAGTGGGGCTGTCCGCCCACGGGGCACGCCCAGGCGTGCATGCAGACTCGGTGGCAGCAGCCGAGCAGCTCACCGGAAAGCTGGACAGGAGCCGACTCGCCGAGTTTGGCTTTGGCGGCTGCTGACAGAACTAAACTACTCGCTACCTCGACTGCTCTCCTGACTCGGCTATGCTTCCCACTTTCTCTTTGTTGAGATGAAGTCTGTTGGCAACCGAATTTTTACCGAAAGTCGCTTAGGCTGTGAGTGTGCTATACAAAACTCTCCTGCGTAACACCCACGCAGTCATTGTGGCTCTGTGGAGTTACAGACCGAGATACATTACATGACATCGTGAGGTCTGCTCAGCAGCCTGCGCTAGCGAGGCTGAAAGGCAGGTCCCTCGGCTGCCTCCAGGTCCTGGCATGCAATCCATCGATCGCATGGACGTTTGCTACTTCGTGGATGTTTCGAGAGCGGTAGCACTTTCGACCTCCGTGACTCATCGTAGGCGTGGCCGACACCGGCATGGCTGTAGCTCCCAAGGAGGAGGGAGCCGGTCAATGAAGTTTCCCGTCGGTCGGCTTGTTAGCGGTGTGTGCGCTCGAAAACCCTGCCTGGATACAGAAGTAAACGGGCCATTGTTGTCAGACGTTGGCAAAGCAAGCTCAGAGCGAGTGGCTGCTAGCAGACAATGGCCGCGACGTGTTGTTGATCTGTATGCTTCCTTGCCACTGCAGGTGCCAGTGAACACGGCTGTGACGACAACGAAATGTTAGCTGAAGCATCACCGACCAATCGCGCCTTCAACAGGCCCTGTGAGAGAGTGCCTGAGCGAGCCGACTCGCCGCCGATGAGACTGCAAGGCTCGGGCGCTCGGCTCAGCACCGAAGCGGTCAGCAAGTGGTCCGAGAGTGTGGCAGCGGCGGCATCCACAGGCGATCCTGCCGACGTCGAGGATCGGCCGGACCGGTCGGGTGGCTCTCATCTTGCCGATGCAGCCGAGCAGCCGACCACCGGCGACACCGTGCCCGCGAACGCCGACGAGCAGGACTCTAGCGAGCTCGGCAACGCTCGTGAGCAACAGTCGTTGGTCAACATCGTTGCCGAGCCCGGCTGCCCTGCTAAGGCTTCGCTGCTGTGTGAGACCGTGCCACTGCCAGAGCCGGAACCGGGGCCCGAGCGAGCCGAGTGATGAGCCGCCCTCAAGCAGCAGCAGCCGCTGACGAAAGGGCTTCTGCTTGGCTTGCCGTCCGGCGCTACGGCCTCCTAACGGCCTGCTGCTGCGATTTCGGTGCCCCCCCCCCCGAAGGTGGAAGTGGGGGCTGCTTCCTGCTTCTCGATCAAGTTCTCTGTTCTCACCTCGTCTCCAAACATCCCGTCGGCTGCCGCCCCGAGCGGCTGGCTGGCGAGCATGCACACATGCACGTTGGCTCGCGAACGCCCCGTCGCGGCTGCCCGTCGCGGATGGCTTCGTTCCAAATCGGAAATCTGCTGAGTCATTTCCTCAACTGTAAGCAGCCGAAGAGCCCTAGATTTCGATCGCAGCCAGCCACCGTAGTCTAGCCAAAGTTCGGTGCAGACGGTGGAGTGTCGATCGAAAGCGGCAGAGCGTGCTCTGCTGGAACGACGCAGTCCCACCTGCATCGGCCTTCGATACAGGAACGCTGCCTATCATCTTAGGGTCTCGTGCCGGCACGGCGCCCTACGTTTTGCAGAAGGTCGTAGCGTAGCGGCTATGGTCGCGGTCGCTCTTGCGAATGCTCGTTCTAAAGGCTTTGGGAAAATTCCCTAAACGTGCTCTCCCACCGCCCGCGAGCATCACCAGCCATCGACTGCTTTAATGGCACCACCTTCTACGACGAAACCGATTGGCACCGATTTGTACAGTTCTCTGAACAAATCAATGCATATTTCCTACAATGGTGCTTGCTATTTCAATGAATAATATTGCAATCTATTTTGATTTTGTTGCTGCACAGCTTGTGTAATTAATTTTATTCCAATATTATGTTTCGGGGGGTGACACATTAGCAACAGGCTTTTTGGTTGATGAATGAGGTGAGATGTGTCGATCAATTTTGAGATGCCGGCCTACTATAGTTCTGGCAGCTTCGGGCATTAGGCGGAGGTTTCCTAGGTTACCATCGATAGCTGTTGAGCTGTTTGCCGCATCAATGCTCAGTGGCCTTCCACTGACTTGATCAGTGACTTGGATGCCCACCTTGAAGTGCCAAGGTTGATGCATATTCTACGCGAGCATCTGCGACCAGGTCCTGTACTTATGTGGAGTAGTTACGTCCCTTCTTCTTGTTTGCACAGCACCATGCTCTCACTTGTACCTGATGCCCAAATATACTATGGCCTGGGCCACTTTATGCCTTTCTAGGTCGAATTATATCATGGTCTGGGCCACTTTATGCCCCTGTAGGCCAAATTATATACTCCGTCAAATCAATAGTTTTGAGCGATGCACACATGAGTCTTTACGTGACGGCTCACAAATCCGAACATCGTTCTCTGCTCTCCTTCGTTCTTATCTTAAGGCACTCATGACTCCGATCTCTCATGTTCGTTGTCTTTTCTTCAAGTCTTTTCTTCAACTGGTTCTCAAGTCGGAATGTTGGCTACCGTATGGGCGCCAAGAACCCACGGGCTTTGTGTAGAAAACTCTCCAGCATAGCAATGTGCCTAGTTATTGTGACTCTGCCCCGCTGCAGAGTGGAGAAGCATGTGCATACTGTGTGATTCTGAGCGGACCTCGATTTAACAAGGAATCTTGAAAACCCGGGATTTACTTTCCGGTTGTAAGGGCGGCCACCTGTGTTGCACTGCTGGTGCGGGATTTTCGCTGTTCGGCTTTAAATCCACAAAACCGCAAGTTGTTTTCAAATTTATTTTTGCTTCAATACCATGGCCGCAGCTTCGACTGCTTCTGAAAACTGCTTTAATTAATCAAATTGAAAATCTCGCTTTATACGCTTTTAGATATATCGGGGCAAAGTTCTAGTTCTATGTAGGATATCTTCGGAAACTTGTTGCGAATGTTATCTTTTCGGATAGTTGCCACCGTACAGTCAAGAATAATTAAAAGAGTTAGTTATCATGAAAAATTTCGTGCTCTGCGTCATCTTGCAGACGGGGTACATTCTGGCCTGGAGGGCCATAGTTTTGCCTAGCTTACTTTCCACTCCGGGTATAAAGTGGCCTTGGCCGTTTTAACCTCGCGTATACTCTGTGCTGGTATACTCTGGCCTGTTACACCTGCACTCTGAAAGCAACGCCGTTTTATTCGTGGTTCGCTACTAACCTGGGTCGCTCCAACCAAAGCACTTTATGTCTAACGAGATATGACTTTGGTGTGAAGCGCAGTAGAAGTTCGCAATATCTGGAGATTCGCTACAATCGAGCTCATTAAAGAAAGGTCACTGTGCCCGAATATATATATATATATATATATATGTGTGTGTGTGTGTGTGTGTGTGTGTGTGTGTGCGTGCGTGTGTGTGATCATCCATGGCAGCATCAAACTTCGCTCCAAACAACCTTTTACTAAATGTCTACATCCCTTCCATGGTTTGTCAACCCTGCCTACTTTCAGCTACTCGAGATTGCAAATTAATTCGGACTTGCTTAGATAACGACACCACCGTCAACCTGGTCCATGCAGTGATGACATCTCATATCGACTCCTGTAACCTGCACAATTTGCAGATAATCCTGCCCGCGAAATAAGACGCGTGCGTAATTGGGTTGCAGCACTTTGCAGCTTGGCTTGGCTGTCGTGAACGTTGCGACAGCCTCACAGCGACACCACTTCTCACCGAGAAGCTCACACCGGGATCTCCATCCAGGGCAGCCTTCATAGCCTTTGAGGTGCAACAAGTGCAGAGAGGTCAGCGAGTCGAAGCCTCCTTCCAGATGCCGAGAGCTCCGGCAATCGGATCCCGGACCCATAGCGAATTAGCGCCCCCACAGGTATGAACGATTTCAACTAGCGGCCACGATTATAACTGACTAAAAGAAAAGAAAATCTGCGCATGCATTATTGAATTGTAAAAATTCCCGTGAAATCCAAGATTGCTTAATCGTGTGTGCCCCTGGGGTTTAAAGTGGCCCAGGCCGTTTTAACCCCTGGTACACTCCGGCCCGGTGCTATACTGTAGGACACGTGCGGTCTCAGAGGGTGTGGCTGCGGGAATGTAGCGGACTCCTAGCAATGCAGATATCATTTTTAAGAGCGAACCCGGTCATTCTCACCGATTTCCGTAGAGGCGCAGGCGGCCGGCTACGTTCGTGAAGGCGCCATCGAAAAAATCTACCATACGAGGAGGAGAACGTGGGTAGTTGTAAAATTACAGACGATCTTCATAAAAGGAGATGGCTCAGACAAAAGCGTCAAGTGGATTCGATGCGCAGCTCGTCTGGCGGAAGCTGCGAGTTGACTACCCGCTGGTTTGATATTATATATAATATATAATTCATTTATATAGCGCCCCAAGAGAACGTAATCTCTATTCAGGCGCTTCACATATGCCTCAGGGCTCGAGCCCACGACCCCAGTCAGACCTTGGTCGGGGCGAGCACCTTAACCGCTAGACCAAACCAGCGCGTATTCCCTAGCATTGTCTCGAATCGCTCAGCGAGTTCTTTTTCAAGCGTTCCTGTGAATCTCTCTAACTTAGTGAGTCGTAATGGCGCTCTAGATAAGGCGTTGCTTTTCATGACCTCGGTCCTGAGGTCTTTGGTTCAAATCCTGCAACCTTAATCGCCGCTGCAAGCGGTGGTGATGGCCGTATTGGCTTTTCTGTCGCTTTACAAAAGAGGCTGTTAAATCAGCTAGTATTTTTTTATTTACTGGTCATCAGGCTTGTTATAACTCCGGCGGCACAAATTAACGCTTGTCTGTGGGATCCTCACTCAATTTGCAATAAACCCCTATTAATAGGCGACCTTATTTCTGAAAAAGGTCTTGATCTGCTAGCCTTGGCTGAAACTTGGCTAAAATTGGTAAACTACCCGATAGTCAAAGACGAAAACCCGACCGATTTCTCCTTTCACATCCCTATATCAATCAAAACTGGAGGTGGAGTTACTATTATTACACGCTCGAACTTCAACTTCAAGCCGTTTGCAGTACTTTCGAAGCAGTCTATCGAATCTATTGTTTTTATTTCACCTGACAAGCATGTGGTGGTGGCAGTAATCTATTGCCTACCATGTACCAAGTCCTCCTTTATCTCAGATTTCTCTGATCTCATTTCGATTCTGCGCGCAATAAATTGATCCTTTCTCATTATAGGTGATTTCAACGTTCAGTTTGATAACTTATCTGGCGCGTCAGCACTGAATTTCATGCACTGACTGACTCATTGTCTCTTGTGACTCTTGTGCATGGCCCTAGTTACATCAAGGGTCACACATTCGACCAAATTGTTTCATACAACTGCACTTTGTCATCACCAATTATTACCTAACTCTACTTATCTGACCACATGGTGATCTCATTCAGTCTACAATGTGTGCCCTCCTCCTAATCTAATATCACCTTCAAATAGCGAAACCTCAAGACTCTTGATATCGATGCTGTCCGTGCGATAATATCTGCTTCGCCCCTGCTGCTCGGTCACCGTGCCGACCTCTCATCATTGACAGATTGCTACAACACGACATTGGCTGACTAGCTCGACGAGTTTGCACCTCTGACTAAGCACACTGTGCGGCTCTCTCTCTCTCTCTCTCTCTCTCTCTCTCTCTCTCTCTCTCTCTCTCTCTCTCTCTCTCTCTCTCTCTCTCTCTCTCTCTCTCTCTCTCTCTCTCTCTCTATCTCTCAGACTGCCTGTGGCTTACCACAAACATTAAACTAGCTAGAGCCTATGGGCAAGCTTAAAAAAGCATACACGAGATCAGCACTGACTGTCCATCGACAGGCGCATGAGGACTACTGTAGATCGTACGAATCGATCCTAGCAGAGGCCAAGTCCAGCTTCTATAAAAAATTGCTGAATCACAGATGCACAATCCAAAAATGCTGATGTCGACGATCGACCATCTCCTCAACCGCTCGCACGTTAGTTCCTTATCAGATGATCACTGAGATGATCTTGCTCCCCCCCCCCCCCCGCCCGCCCGCCAGGCTAAGCCTCGTACCACCGGCTTTTCAGAATCTAATCGTTTACCTATACCTCGTACAAGCCTCAAATTCTCTGGAGACCGTGCCGTTAGTTCGTATACTCCTAAAGCCTGGAACTCACTCCCGACTGGCGTCACGATATCTCCCGACTTGCCCACACTTAAAAATAAACTAAAAACACAACTATTTATCACAGCATTGAGTGGGTCCCAGTGATTCGATCTGTATGTGCTTATTCGTGCTGACACTGTGCATGCTGCCACTAACCATACTTGCATGCGGACCATACTGACACACCAACGGTAGTGACGAAGCGCTCAATAAGCGACACAGCGCTGACGTCAACAACGTAGCGGAAAAAGCGCTAAGAATTGCTGGCATATTACGACTGCCACGGTGCGCGACTTCTGACAGACTCGCTTACGAGCTTACAGCAGCTCGTGTTCAACGCTCCGACTCATCGACCGGCAGACTTCGCAAGCCTTAAATGTCACGCCCTATCTGTCACTGCCCATGCCCGACCGGGTCGTCGGTCACATGACGAAAATCTCGTTCGTACATTATCGTAAATAGCGATGCTCACAAGCCTCGGCTTATCGCAGCTACTTCGTAAGCGGCTCTCAATGAAAATCAAGCAGTCAATCACGCACGTAGTTCATAATAGAGGCTCCTCTGTCCAGCTCACAGCTCATAGTTCATAGTTCGCAGGGCGTTTATAAAGTGCTGTAGCACCTGACTATCGCCCTTCCGACGCTAGCGCCGAGAGCGCCAAGCGGCTTGGCTCTGACACAACTGAGCGGGCCACGTGTTCGAGCGGTCCCCAGTGGCCATCCAGCGCCTAGCGTCAGCTGCAGGCTCACGAGAGGCAATCCTAGAGAGAAAATTTTGCCGGTATAGCCTTCGAAGAGGGACTGATTCGCTCAGCTTAGTCTCGCCCCGTCGCAATTTGACGTGTTCTAGCTGTAATTCTTCGCGAGAGCGAATCTGTCCTTCTTCAAGACTGTAGCTTTCGTGGCCCCATCCCCGTACCAATCGCTGGATCATACCAATCGCTGCTCAGGTCGACAGCACCGCTTCCTCGTCTCCAGAGTCGCCGCCGCCGCCACCGTCGCTGCAGCATTCGCGTTGCAGGACGGTTCACTCCCGCCCGCTCGTCGCCCGCCCTCTCCCTGAGCTTGGCCCATCGGGGCTTCAAGAGGAGACAGTCGTTTTTTCTACTTCTTACTCGGAACATTCGCATCTTGGAGCTTTTAAATAGCGAATTCTTTTTTGACAGCTTAACAGAATGGTAGCGCGCCTTCGACGTTCGACTGGCGGCTATTCAGACAGGGCGGCAAGACGTAATCTTCGTGCGTCGAAATCAGCTTTCGCGCGAAGCGCCAGCTTCAAACTGCGCCGAATTGAACTTCTGGCACTCTCGTCGAAATGTCCGACGAGTTGAAACGCAGTTCAGTGGACATATGACGTCATCGAGGTTCACTTACTTTTAGGTCCCTTCGTTCCCAGGCTCAAGCCTACGTATCGAAGCTACTCCCCCACTAGGCGAAGAATCGTACAACCCGCTGTTCACACTCGAGTCGTTTAGCCATACCTCGTGCGAACCTCAAAACCGTCGGAGATCGTGCCTTTAGTTCCTATGCTCCCAAAGCCTGTAGCACGCTACCGACGCCAGTCGCAACGTCCCCCGACACGACGACGTTTAAAAAGAAGCTTAAAACATGCTGCCACTAACCACATTTGCATGCTGACCCTGTGCATGTCACCCCTAACCATGTTATTCATTTTGTTTGTTTATCAAGCATGATATTACTCACCATTCAATTGCATTTCCCTTTGCAGCAAATATAAAGCGCCTAGAGAGAGATTGAGTTCTCTGAGGGCGCTTTATCAAGTGCATTATTATTATTATTATTAAAACGCAAAGCACCAGTTTATTACATACTTTAATTTTAATTAACTCAAAGTCGGGGGTCATGGGAGGGCTAAGCACTCGCTGGCGTGACCACTGGCGAGAGATGACATTTCGACGAGATTCCAGGAATTTTTCTCAACATGTCAAGGCCGTTTGTAAGTCGCCAGTCGAGCGGCAGCCTCGGAGCAGGTGGGTCTCCGCTGGCGCGGAAGAATAGGGAACGTAAATAGAAGCAAGTTGAGGAATGAATAGTACGAGAGCGCAGGAAGCCGGTGGGGTCAAGGCGAGGAGGTCAAGTGCGGCGTCGCTCGTGCTGCAGCGACAAACTTGAGTTGGATGACGTGCGTGTTGAGGCGCGGGCGGGCAGGCAGGCGAGCGGGCGGGCGGGCGGGCAGGCGAGCGGGCGAGAAGACGGGCTCCTCCTGCTACGGAGCAAGCGAGGGGAAGCGGAAGCCGGAAGTCGATTTTCCTTGGATGACGAAAGAAGGCAGGGTGGGCGGGCATCGCCGGCCCGAACCGGAGCCGAACCCGTGCTCGCGCGCTCGCGACAAGCGCCCTGACTCCAGTAGCGAGGCAACGGTTTGGTCTAGCCGCCACGCGACGATGCGAAGCAGACGAAGAGGTCCGACGCTGCTCCGAAGCCAGAGCGATCGTCCGCGAACCGTCCTTCACCCGTCACCCTCGACTAAGCTCGGCAAGCGAAGCATCTCGTGTGCTCGCTGGGCGGCGCGGGAAAGCCATTATTTATCTTTTGAGAACGCGTGACGCAATTCTGACGCTACAGGCAGCTTATTTATGCGTAAGCGGCGATTACATCCAGCCATTTTCCCTTAGAAAGCCGCGTAGCCGCTCTAAGCAGCTTAGCTCCGACGGTCGACTTTCGACAGCCACCAGCGTCAGATAACTGGGCGTTAACAATAATAGTAACTACAATAATATTATTAAATTTGATATAGCTCCCTCAGAGAACTCGATCTCATTCTAGGCACTTTACAATTGCTGCAAAGGAAGCATTTAGTCGTCTAGGCGGTTGGTCTTTCTCGAAGTGCCCGTACGAGCAGAGCGAATCGAAGCTGTTAAACGAGCTCTCTTTCTCGGAGCTGCACTACCTTCAGAAAAAAAATGCACTAGGCGTGAAGCGTCTCTATTACTTAAAAAAAATTGTAACTACAACTTTCGTCAGTCGAGAATGGTATGCGATACTGCGTTCTATTGAGATACGTTCTTACGCGGTCAGACATCGTTCCCTCCCTACTGTTTGGGGCCATTTCAAATCTACTGACCGCGCGCGTGGATGTCCAGAGTTTTCGTGGATACATTTTGATTTTCGATTTTTGCGTCACTGTGGCCGACCGAGTTCGTATCTCCGAATTTTTGTAAGTCGAACCGTCGTGAGTCGGGGGCTGACTGTATCCATGCCAAGTGCACGCCTGACTCGTGGGCGACTGCCCACCTTGCGTACTATCAGCTTCATCATTGTGCGCCATTGCACGTCTCCTTGCTGCGAGTCTAAGTTTCATAGAGCAGGGTTACTGCGACCGCTCGAAACGATAGCGGTTCGACTATCCAATACGCGGCCAGTTTCCGGCGGAATGCAACCGTGCGGGAGATTCAACTGCGCTGCGATCCTTTGACCTGGATTCCTCAAGCTAAGACGATATAGGAGGTATTCGGCGCCCAGGGCAGTGGCGGCGATAGCGTCGGCGATAGCGTCAGCGATAGCGGCGGCGACAGCGGCGGCGACGGCAACTGCAGCCGTGGTGGCATTCGGGTGGCAGCCAATCGATCGACGGGTTCTATAGGTTTGATGACAACATCCGGTACCGTAACCCTGCGCCGGCCTTGCCCGGTCTCACTGGTTCTGCACGGAGCTCTCGTATGGTTTATTCGAGCACGCGTTTAATCGCACGGTTGATTCTCAACCATGAAGTTCACCGAGCACCTTTCGGCGCACATCACGCCGGAATGGAGGAAGCAATATATCGAGTACGAGGTACGTCGACTCGGTGGTATTTGCCGGTTATGCCCAACGGCCGCAGCGATGTGCGGACTGCGAAAGTCGTCGCGTACCGGTGCTTCAGGCTTCCTCCTCAGGCATGGCGTATCGAGTTTGTTTGTTTGCACTATCGTGCTTGGCCAAGCACGATCTAGTCCTGTCGGCCCAGAACTTCGCCTTTCCCGGATATTGCGCCCTCACCCATTGCGACGCGACCTGCCGGCATTGCCCTCGCGGCTCGCCACACTTTTCGGTTCTTAGTAGATTAGTTGGTGTATTTAGTTCCCGTAAACGTAATTCTGCGAGTTCTCTTAGCGTCGATGAGCATCGCCGCGCGCCGTACGGTCGTGCAGCACATTTTCGGAGCGATTTGTCGCCCCGGCTCAGATGTCTTTCGATGCCCTCCCACCGACCAACCCAGCGCGGCGGTCGTGCCGATCTCCTCAAAATTTGATGGCGATCGTAACGATCTCCTCAAATTTTGAAATTTTGGCTAAAATATGCCTTTACGAGAGTCTGTAGGCTGTCTCAATGTAATGTGATACATCTCCGTCTCTAACTTCACGAAGTCACTAAGACTAAGCGGGTTTTTCTACTGGAGAGTTTTCTATAGCGAACTCAATGGTTAAGCGGCTTTCAGTATGCATGCTATAGCCGAGAGACTTCCTCGCGCACAACAACGAGAAAGTGAGAAGCGTTGCTTAGTCAGGAGTGCAGTCGAGGAAGCGAGCAAGCAGGGCGGAAGTAGCAGCTCAGGACGGCTGGACAGGATCTGCCACAGTCGGCAGCAGGTGAGTAGACGTCGCTGCGAAAGACTCGTGGAACTGATTTCCGCAGTCTGAGGACATGCAGAGCGAAAGTCTCTGTCTCCCACGGTCTTCAAGCATAGATAAGGAGCAGCTAATTGATTATCCACAGAGAGAGAGAGAGAGAGAGAGAGAGAGAGAGAGAGAGAGAGAGAGAGAGAGAGAGAGAGAGAGAGAGAGAGAGAGAGAGAGAGAGAGAGAGAGCACCGGCGAGGACTGGTGCAGAGACTGTTGCAGCAGTCTTCAGCTAAGTTAGGATGAAGGAGGCGAGCACTGGCACTGACCTTGTGCGTGCGTGCCGCTGCTGCATGCCGCTGCTCCTCTGCTCCTGTTGGTTGCATCGGCCACGAGCACGAGGCCCATCTGTCTATCTCGAAGCTTCCTTTTTGCCTCCGCTTGACCAGACTCGTCGGCCGTACGGCTCCCGAAGAGGCCGGCTGTCGGCTTCACGCAAGTCGTTGCCATGCAAGACGGTTTCGGAACGTGTCTTGCCTCTTCTCAGCGCATCCGCCCACTGTACCATACGCAGGGGCTGAGGACTAGGCGTAGGAATCGCCGTAGCCACTGCATGAAGGATTGTGAGCCTTGCTTAGGGTGCCGGAAAGCGAGGGACTCGTTTTGTCGGCTGCATCGTGCAAGGGTGGCATTGCTTCCGCCTAGACAGCTGGGCCGACGTGGATTGGTGGCATCGAGTGTTGGCTTGCGCCGACGTTTGGGCCAATGTCGGTTTTCTTTTCCGCATGTCAGTTTCTGCTTTCTGCCAGCCATCGGGCTCTCGTTACAGCCCTCTTCCCCTCCTCCGCCCTTCCCCCCCCAGCCTTCACGTGCTAGCTTGTCTGCTCGCACACGGAGTGTCGGCCGGCTCCGAGTCTGGATGCACCAGCTTGTCGATTTTATGTTGCTCGACGTCTTCTTTTGCCTGCCCTCCTGCCGATGCCTCGCCTGACGTCTCGCAGCCGTGATGCCGGCCCCTCGGCACTACCATGCTCCCGTTACTGCGCCTCGCTTTCAAGTCGTTGGTTTTTGTCATGTTCTATCCGGGGATTCTTGTGCGCGACCATCTTGGTATTGCCGCTAATCCAGACATCTCCCGACTTCGTCTGTCGTCCTTTGTCCGTCGTTGAAGTAGGAAATTTTGAATCGCGCATCACTGGAAGCAGGTTTAAAAACTGGAACTGGTGAAGCCGACAAAGGAGACGAGCGGTCCAGTCGAGTGCAAACCTTATTGGTTATTGATTATTGCGATTGAAATTTAGCAAGAAAGGATACTGTTGCTTTCACAGAGAACAAGTTCGATACACTCTCTAGGGTGCACATCTTTTTGCTTAGGCAATAGAGTCACGTGTGACGTGCATACACGCCAGCTGCATTACACGGTCAAATGAGTCGTTGATTGACCCTTGCATGGCCATTTGCTTTGGTGGCATGCAGGCTGAACATCGTCATGCTGTGAGTACTTTTGCAGCTACGCTTTTTTCTTCATTCAGCTGTAGTAGCTAAACTTGTGCAGCCTTTTAAGGTCTACTACGCCTATAGATTGCACGAGGATTGCTGCCCGTACGGTGACTTGTCACGCAGGTTCTCCAACTTCCCAGTCTCGATCAGTTTGTGTACCAGGTGGCATGCATTTCCAAGTGTAAAGTGGATCTGTAGATGAATCCAAACGATGGTTGTAGGCTATGAAGGCGATGATCTACACGGCCCGCGAGCGTGCTCCGCCGTTGGAAGGTAGGTGTCGTCTCGATTTTGGTCGCATGGTGCTCACATGTCGCGGTGTCTGTGCCTGGATCCTTCCTTACCTTCCAGTCGAACTCTCTTAGCTTTCCTGCATCAGGTATTGCTGACATTTGCACTTGGATGGCAGCGCACTTTCCCAAGTTGAAGGGCAATAAAACCAGCTTACTAGCTATGCTCAAACCTAGTATCACTCGGAAGTTGGAAAGCCTAACTCGCAAAATTTGCTCAGTCTGCATATCTCTTATAGTAATGTAATGCATCTCTGTCTGCAACTCCACAAGGCCACAAGATTATGTGGTGTTACACAGGAGAGTTTTATGTAGAGCACTCAAAGCCTAAGCGGCTTTTGGTATGCATTCGGTAGCCAACAGACTTCATCTCATGCAGCAAAGAGGAAGTGAGAACCATAGCTGAGTCAGGAAAGCATTTGAGATAGTGAGTAGCATGGAACAAGCAGCTAAGGACGGTGGACAGGATGTGCCACAGTCGGCAGCAGGAAAGTAATAATAATAATAATAATACACTTGATCAAGCACCCTCAGATAACTCAATCTCTTTCTTGGCGGTTTAGATTTGCTGCAAAGGAAGCACGATCGGATGGTTAGTGGTAGCATACTCGATAAACAACAAGAATAACAAGGTTAGGGGTGACATGCACAGGGTCAGCATGTAAGTGTAGTTAGTGGCAGCATGCAACAGTGTCAGCACGCAGAAGTGCATAAAGGACGAATCACAGGGACCCACTAAATGCTGTCCTAAGTAGGTGCATTTTTAAGTTCTTTTTGAATGTGGTCAAGTCAGGGGATGTCTTGACAGAAGTCGGGAGCGAGTTCCAGGCTTTGGGAGCATACGAACTAAATGCACGATCTCCACAGGATTTGAGGTTTGTACGAGGTATTTGTAGACTGTTAGATTACGAAAAGCGGGTGGTACGATGCTTGGCCTGGTGGGGGAGTAGATCTGAGAGATAGGGCTGGAGCCAAAGAATGCAGTGACCTAAAAGTGAGGGACAAAACCTTGAAGTCAATCCGTTGCTTGACTGGGAGCCAGTGCAGGTCGGCGAGAAGTGGTGTGATGTGGCAACTGCGACACTCATGACAGACAAGCCTAGCTGTGGAGTTTTGCACCAGCTGCAATCGCCTGATCGCACATGCTGGTAGGCCAGTAAGCAGTGAGTTGCAGAAGTCTAGACGAGATGTCACGAATGCATGGACCAACTTGGACGTGGTATCCTTATCCAAACAAGCCCGAATTTTAGCAATGTTATGCAGCTGAAAATAGGCAGATTTGACTGTGGAGCTGAAGTGGTCGTCTAACGAGAGGTCACTTTGGAACATGACACCTAGACTTCGTGTACATTCAACAGGAGATATGCTGGCAGAGGCGATTTTGAGCATTAGCCTTTCCAATTTCTGAATCACACTTGGTTTGCCCAGAACTAGTAAGTTAGTTGTATCATCATTTAATTTAAGAAAATTTGCTGCCATCGTAGCATTGGTACTATTGCCAAGTAGATGTTGTGCAAGAATTGTGGAAGTGAGCTTGTAAGTCTACGACCTGCAGTGCAAAAGGCTCTGTTGCGACTGGTCTTTAAACGGAGGAACGGAACAGCTAATTCAATGTCCACAGAGGGATATGAGAGCATGTGAAGGCTGAAACTGGTGCATCAGTTCAGCTAGATATGAAATAATGTCAACACAGCATCTGATTGTCCTGTTCCATAATGATCTTTTGCTAGATGACCACATCAGCTTCATAGTCAAGTCTGTCTACTTACAGCTGTATACCATTAACAATTTTTTTGACCTGCTTGGACAAGGATATTTAGGCCTAGCGAGTCTATGCATTTGTAACATCCCATCTAGACTACTGCAAATCACTACTTCGAGGTCTTCCTGCATGTACTCTAGGACAATTTCAGTTGGTGCAAAATTCTGCAGCTGGAATATCTGCCGTGAAAGTCACAATTAGACAACTTCTCAGTGACCGGCACTAGTTCCCCATCAATCAACTTACGATTTCTCACTTCAAGGTCCCTTCATTGACTTGCTAGGCTTAGTTATCAGAACCACTTACTAATCAGGCTTTGCATCGTATACCGTTCCGACCCAATTCGTTTAGTTGTGCCTCGAACCTCAAATCTTTGGAAACAGTGCCTTTAGTTAGTATGCTGTCAAAGCCTGGAACTCACTTCCGGCTGACGTCACGACACCCACTGACTTAACGACATTTAAGCAAAAACCCACATGTTGCTCGAATACATTGCTCTGTCCATGTGAAGTTACCTTTGTGCTAATTCAAGCTGGGATTGTGCATGCTGTCACAAGCCGATTGATACTTTCCTTCCAGCAAATGCAAAGAGAGTTAGTTCTTTTAGGATGCTATAAAAATGTCGTGTTATAATATCGTTACTATCATTCTCAGTTGCTAGCACTCCCTGTGGCTGGCTAAATGGGAAATTTGAAAGATCTGGCCGTGCGTGCCTGTTGCCGTTCGGTTACCACCGATCCAGTCCGATTCGATTCAGGCACTCTCTCTCTCTCTAATGTAAAGAATGCCTAGCATGGTAGCCGAGTAGGCAAGCTGTTGGTCGGGGCTGGCTCTAGCCAGACACGCCTCTCACCCCTTGTAGCTTCAAGTCAGAGACCAATTGCAGCTGGTAGTGCAGCCGAGTCAGCAGACCCCTTTTCAGTGATCAGTGGCTACAGTGGCAGCCGCCGCTGCTGCTGCAGCGCCCAGCCAGCGTGCCTTGGGTTTGCAAGCCCTGGTTTTCTTTTTCTTTTATATGCGAAATGCTGCCTGCTGCCACCGTCCATCGTGTCAGCTGCTTTAGCCCCCCCCCAGCTACGGGGGGGGGGGGGGAGGGAGGGGAGTTGGCAGGCAGGCCAGGTTCCAATGTCAAGAGAGTAAGGTGGGATGGTGAGGCCGTGAGCCAACTGCGAAGAAGAAGAGAGGTGTTTTCCCGAGCAACCAACCTTTAGCGGTGCACCTTTAGAGGTGGGCCTCAATTAGCCAATGCACAGCCCCCCCCCCCCCCCCACTATTGGGCCATCACCTATTTTGCCTTTTGAGGTAGGCCACCCAGGGCGAAGGATCGTTCAAAAAAAAAAAAATTTGGCTGCTCACTTGGTTCATTGTGTAGGTGGGGCTCACTGTCTGCTGCTGCTGCTGATCTTGGCTGCTCTGTTGCTAGCAACAGAGCAGCTCTTGTCGTTGAGCGAGCACGTTGAGCCGCACGAGCACGTTGGAGGAGTCTACCTGCATGTGAGTCGTCATTGCCGAACTGCTCAAATTCACGTGTGACAGCGTGCACGCATGGCAAAGGCAGCCCAAGCTTTTCTCGTTATTTTCGCTTCGTCCACGTGGCCCCCTCCCTGTGTGTCGTCGATCGTTTCGTGAGCGAACGCGCGAATGACCATTAGCCATGCTCTGATAGAAAAGACCTGTAGCTGCCTCTCGGAGAAGGGCAGGGGGGGGGAGATTAAGTGCTCTTCACTCCTAGACAACTGGACTGGCTGCCTGCCGTGTGACCTCTGCCTGTCTGATTATACAAGCAAAGAGATAGCCCAAACATGCCAAGCTCGGGGTCGTTACTCCGCCCACCCATCCTCCTGTTGCTCGTCGATGTTTGTGTCAACGCCTGGATATGTCACACCTGTCTGGCATCCCGGGAGCATCCCTTGCAGTGACCCTTTCACCAGTCACAGCAGAGTGTGCTCCATACGTTTGGATTATCTTCCGTGTGCTTATGTGAGGTGAAATTGTGCTTGGCATCATTGACCAATTAGGGTGCTCCCTATTCACGGCCGAGGTCGTTGGTTCGAAGCCTGCAGCCGGGCAATCCTTTATTGCCAACTGCAAGCAGTGGTGATAGCCGTTAAGGCTCTTATGCCACTATACAAATGAGGCTGTTAAATCAGCTAATAGGATTTATTTATTCTTCTCCAGCATACGTGCATACGTACAGTGCCAAGAAAAAGATTTTGTTCTCTTAGGATGGTATATAGATGTTGTATTATTATCATTATGACTAATATTGCTTTAATGCCAGCACGAATGACATTCGGTCATGCACGGCTATCTCGGTGCGCATATCGCGTCAGCCTGCACCGTGGAATACACGGCAGCATACTCAGGAGCATCACTGGTAGGCAGACAATCGATAGCGTATTTGCTGGGATCCCTGTGAGAGCTATCCGGCAGCTGCCGTGGAAGTAGAAGCCTAGTAGGAAACAGAAGGAAGTGAATAATGAAGTCGCTGTGATGGTTGCCACATCATGGAGGCTGTGGTCTATGCTGCAGCCTCTGCCTGCAGTACTCAAAGGGGTAGTTGGGCTGCTGGTTGCTCTCACATTTTGCACGTCAGGAAGCCGAGACCGTCAGCTGCATGTAAGAATGCGAATGGTGCCGGAATAGGAAAGGAGCTGGCTGCTCGCTTGAAGGTGGCATTACATTCGGTACTTGCCGAACCATGCCACATTGGCTGGTAGGCCTATAGTCACAGGCAAAGTAGTGTAGGTGGGACAATGTGCCGGCGATATCCTGCCCTCAGGCGATGTCACGCCCACAAGCTGGGGTGGGGCTGCTTTGTCTGAGCTCCCACAGCAGCATTGCACGTCACACCGACAAGTGTATTTTTCTGGGGAAAAGGGGGCTCACGTGTAAAACTACCGGCTGTCTGCTTTTTGTGCCACTGCCGTCAACGTAGGCCGACCGTCCTTTGGACCTGCATCATGCTCGGCTGTGCATGCTGCCACATGGTATCTTCTAGCCTGCCTGTGCCTGTCGAGTCGGGCGACGGCTCGGTCTCGGAAAATTGAAGAATGCACTTCGCCCCGACATTGCTTCGGACGTGCAGGGCCCCAACCGCCGATGCTGCCCAGTGCTGAGCTTTACTGCTTCGGTGCCGCTGCTTCCGGTCTCAGCTGCACTCCCTGAGCCAGTTTTAATAATAATAATTATTATTATTATTAATATTACATTTGTATAGCACCCTCAGAAAATGTAATATCTATCTAGGCACTTTACAGGTGCTGCATAGAAAGCATTACCAAATGAGTGGTGGTAACATACACAAGCAGTAGGTGTAGTGTAAGCAGGTACATGGGTACGAAGGACGAATCCCAGAGACCTGCCAACTTTGGTGATAAACAGGTGCGTTTTAAACTTTTTTTTAAATGTCGTCATGTCAGGGGACGTTGCAACATGTGTCGGTAGCGAGCTCCAGGCTTTGGGAGCATAGGAACTAATGGCACGGTCTCCGACGTTTTTGAGGTTTGCACGAGGTATGGCTAAACGATTCGAGTCTGAACAGCGGGTTGTACGACTCTGCACCTGGTGGGGAAGTAGTTCCAATAGGTAGGCTGGAGCTAGAGAATTAAGGGACCTAAAAGTTAGAACCGTGCAGTCGATACTCTGCTTGATTGGGAGCCAGTGAAGGTCGGCAAGAAGTATATATATATATATATATAAATATATATATATATATTTGATATATATATATATATATATATATATATATATTTGATATATATATATATTTGATATATATATATATATATATATTTGATATATATATATATATATATATATTTATTTATTTATTTATTTGATGTGGCAACTGTGCCACTCACGACAAACAAGTCGAGCTGCAGAGCTTTGCACCAGCTGTAAGCCTGCCCCCATTGCACAGGCCGGTAGACTAGCAAGCAGTGAGTTGCAGAAGTCGAGACAAAAATATTGGACCAAATGGATGGACCGATTTGGATGTAGTATCCCTGTTTAAGAAAGCTCGAATTTCGGCAATATTATGTAGCTGAAAGTAGGCAGACAATGCTGTGGAGCTGATGCCTTTGTCTATTGCTTGAGTCTAGTGCAGTCTAGTCTAGTCTTTTCTGAGGCTTTTTTTGGAGCAGGACAGCCAGATTTCGTGCAGATGCAACAGAAGATATGCTGGCAGAGTCGACTTTGAGCATTAGGCTTTCCAATTTTTGAGTCACACTTGGCTTTCCTATAACTAGTAAGCTGGTTCTATCGTCATTCAACGCGAGAAGGTTTTCTTCCATCCATGAGTTGACGTCCTTCTAGACGATTTACAGATGCTACATATAAAGAATTCCCTAATGATTGGCGGTGATATGTAATGCAATGTAATGTATCTCCGTCTGTAACCACAAAACCATAAAGACTATGTGGGTGTTATGCAGGAGAGTTTTGTATAGCGTACTCACAGCCTAAGCGGCTTTCGGTACGCATTCGGTAGCCAACAGACTTCGTCAACAAAGAGAAAGTGGCAAGCATAGCAGAGTTAGGAGAGCAGTTGAGGTAGTGAGTAGCATAGAAGTAGCAGCTCAGGACCGCTGAAAAAGATGAGTCATAGTCGCCAGCAGAAGAGTAGTTGTCGTTTCGTAAGAATTGTGGAAGCGAGTTCCACAGTCTTTGACCTGCAGAGATAAAGCTTCTGTCGCCAATGGTCTTTAAGCGGAAGGAATGGAACAGCTAATTTATTGTCCATACAGGACCTGAGGGCGCGAAGAGGCTGAAACTAGTGCAGCAGTTCAGCTAGGTACGAAGGAGCCAAGCCGTGGCAGGCCTTGTGGGTCAGTGTAAGAACTTCGCTCTGTATCTGTTGCTCAACCGGCATCCACCCAAGCTTTTTTAGCAAAGGAGACACGTGCTCAAACCTCTGGGACTTGAAGACCAGCCTTGCAGCCATATTCATAGTCAGCTGCAGTGGCCTAGTTGCTTCTTTGGCAGCCCAGCCCAAAAGGAATTACAATAATCAAGCCGAGGTAGAACTAAGGAGCTAGTTAAATTGTTTGCAAGCCACCGTGAAAGGCAGCTCCTAATCTTGGATAGGGATTGGACGTGATGGCTAGCTGTAGAAGCAGTCTTCTGAATGAAGCTTTTAAAATTGAGGCAGCTGTCGAAAACGACACCTAAATTTCGAGCACGTGGTGCCGGTAGCGCAACAGCATCGCCTATTAGAAGAGCAAAGCCTTTTAATCTAGCCACGCGGTTATGGTGTCCTATGAGCAGCAGTTCGGTTTTATCGTCATTTAGTTTCAAGAAGTTGAGTCCGACATCCAGGATCGAATGTCGGCAAGGCAAGCATTCAGTTTCTCAGTTACTGCAGCAGACTCCGACAGTTTGAATGACAAATACAGCTGAGTGTCATCAGCATAAAAGTGATATTCTATTCCATTGGCCTTAATCACCTTTCCCAGAGGTTGAGTATAAATGGTAAATGGTTTCCGGGTGGGGTGGTCTCAGAAATACAGCTACTGGAACAAGGCGTCATCCAAGTTTCGGTAAGCAGAAATGCATATAGCTTCTCCTGGACCACCTGATTGTGGATAACTAACCCCTTGGTTTTTACCGAGCAGACATTTAGTAGGTGGAATTCAAGAGGCTGTCCAACAACTGAGTGACGACATTGAAGGGGCTTATATTCACGTCAGCGTGTATCTGGCCCTGCGGATGCCAGGGCCCTTCGAATTTGAATTGGACCTTAGTAACTGCCGCCGGTCGACGTTTCACAACGTGCTGGGCCACGGCAGGTGAGTGCCGTGATGGCACACTAGGTAAGGCAGTTGCTTTCACGACCTCGGTCCCGTGGTCGTGGGTTCGATTCCTGCGGTGGGCGATTCTTTATCACCACTGCAAGTTGTGGTGATAGCCGTAAAGGCTCTTCTGTCTCTATATAAAAGAGGCTGTTCAATCACGATTTTTTTTACTGCCGCAGCAACGAGTACTATTCAGCGCTTTAAACTTACGGGTCGTAGGTTAGATAGCCGAGCTGTTGATAGGGCGAACCCAGGATGCAGGAAGGTTCTCACTGATCCCCCCCCCCCAAGAAGGCCCACCGGTAGGTATCGACTAATGGTGACATCGCACCTTATGCTAAGCAGGTCTGCAAACAGCAAGCGAAGTGTAAGAAAGCGTGCATGGTATGCGCATAAAGCGTATGCTTTTCATCGCGCCTTCCTTCGTGTTTGCAACTCGGTTGCACGAGGTGTGCTAAAGAGGGTGATTTTTACGTTCATTGTACCCAGTTCTTCGGAGAGTCGCTTTGCAGAAAGCCTGGGGTAAGCAATATGTGCAGCAAGGGAGTTGAGAGAGTTTGAAGTTCTGGAGGGCTGGGAGGGATCAAAGCATAGGCACAGCTGCGTGACATCTGCATCGAAGCAAAAGCTTAGATTGTACTTGGCGATATCGCCGGCAAGAGGGTGGGTATACATTGTGAAAAGAAGCAGACTAAGCACCGAGCACTGAGAGGCGTCCACCCGTATACTTTAGTGATCTTAATCTTCCTGTGATGGGCCATGTACCCAGGCTGCCCAGCCTGTCTAAGCCCTACTGACAATAATAGCCGGCTTGCAATTCGTTATCCTGTTCGACGGCTTTGTAGCAGGCTCTCGGCAGTGCTACGGTAAGAAAAAGAGAGCAGAGAGCCATTGAGTCATGTCGAGCCGTCTTCGGCTTTCTTGAAACCTCCCAGCTTTCCTCCCTCTCTTGGCCGAAGCCTCCGCTGAAAGTCAATGTCAAGGGAATACACCCACTCACGCCGGCCCCTGGCCTTGGCGATCACTTCTCCGAGTAGGCAGTTTACACACGTAGCTTAGCGCAAGTGGCAAAGCGTGAGGCTGCTGTAGGGAGCAGTATTTGCTCCCGTCCTTATCTCGTGGCCACGGCGATGTGTGAGCATCAAGAACGATCGGCAGCGAATGAGATAAAAATCAGCGCAGCATGACGTCAAGCTCGAGAGCTATCTATCTCTGGGCGGCTATTGTTGGCAGCGAGCCAGTCGTTCGTTATTGGCCACAGTGTCGTGCGCTGACGGCGGAGGCTGCCTCGCTGCTGCTCCCAACCTCAGCTTTTGCTGATCGAGCGACGGCCGATCAAGCAGCTGCTTTGCTCACGCTCGCCCACTGACCGGGCCACGTGGGGCGGAAGCGTGCTCCGCTGAGTCCTGCACACCACCACCACCACCCCCCCCCCAATTTCTACTTTGCTGCCATTTCTTTTGCTCGGCTTGCAGGCTGCATCATGACGTAGGTGCCTAAGATTTTTTATGACCGATTGCCAGTTGCTTGCGTTGCTATGTAAGCTGACCGTCTGGTTGCTCGAAGTTCATTGTCGCAGACAGCAGGTTTCTGTGTCTTGGACAGAAAGCAGTCCGATGGCCGTTTGGATTGGCTGGTCATGTGGACTCTGCACGACAATCGAGCTGTAGGTCTTGCACGGAGAGTGGCAGTCTGTACCATTGAGGCGGAATGTCAAGGAAATTTTTATAAAATCGGTCCAACAATCGATTATCTAAATTATCTAATTATCTGTTTATCTAAGCTATGTCTAACCTGGATGTAAATCGTAAGCAACACATCTACAAATTAAAAATTTACCGATCTGCATCAAATGCGACCTGTGTCCCAACTTGTTGAACCATCTGTACGTCGAGGTGCGTGTATGCAGCTTGTCCAGTTGCATGCTTGTGACTTTTAGGCAGAGATATAGTGTACTCCTAGGAGTTATTTGCAGTGTAGCTTTGTGCCATGTAAGTTCCTAAACTCGGCCAATGATTTGTGGATCAGAGTAAAATTTAAAATGCACGTTCAGCTCTGCTTGTACCACGTTGTGTCGGTTTATTCCTGATATCGTTAGGAAAAAGTTTTGCTTTTACATGTCATCAAACGTCCTGGAGCTTTGTTTTCTGCAGTCATGGAAATTGTTGTGAGCTGCGCTCTCATTGCCAGTCATAGGATCGGCATATTCTGTGGCCCTCGAGCCGATTCTCCGGCCTTGAGTATCTGCTCAAGAAGTACTGCAGCAGATAGGGAGCAGCAGCAGCAGGGAGGGGGGCTGTGAGGAACTCTAGCCGATGGACAGGGCGGTCAGATGAGACCCGACGGTCGCGAAATGGCTGCGCTCGACTTTAGCGCAGCCATTCAAGCCGTGACAAAGCCCCGTCCGACAGAAGGATCATAGTTGCTGGGTTTTTTAAGTAAAAGTGAAGACCAGCCGATTTAGCAGCCTTGTTGGCATGGCAGCAGAAGGGTCACAGTGGGGCCATCACCGTGCTTGCAGCAGGCAATGTAGAATTGCAAATTTTGAATTGCAAATGTGCAATTGCCTGCTTTTGCAGAACTCAAGTGCACTACCCCTGGATTGGAAAGTGCTCGGTACTGCCCGAAGTTCTTGTGATCCGTGGTACCGGAATCGAATGTCCCCGACACAAGTCGAAGAGAACCGAGTTAGTCACGTTCAACCTATTTTATATCTACCGATCATGTCAGTAGATCCACATAGAAGTGTGCAGGAAGTGTGAGGCTTTAGTAGTGAGCAGCATTGACAGCGAACGAGATAAAAGCCAGCGCAGCATGAAGTCTGAATGAAGCTCGAAGCTCGAGGATCGAGGATCATCTTATCTCCGGGCAGCTATCGTTGGCAGCAAGCCAGTCGTTCGTTATCGGCCGTCAACCTATTCTCAAACTTTTTTTCTCAAACTTCAAACCAAAATCTGGTAAGAAGCGTCGCTCGCCCAATTGGAGCGGCACAAGGAAAGGGAGTGCCAAGTGGGCCACTTTGTTTTGGGTAAGCTGGACTGGCGCTGGCTGTGCGACGAACCAAACGTCCAGTTGATGAGCCCACCGAGGACTCTCATCAGATACCACAGCAACAGTGTTGGTTGATACAGGGGCAGTAGCAGGACAGTGGCCATGGAAGTCGGAACCAGCTAAGGAGTGTGTAACAAACAGTTCACGTGCCGAATCAACTAGCCCTGAAAATGGATGGCGCTCGAGCGTCGGGCCTATACCGGACCGTCGTAGCAAAGCATGCCACCGGAAGCCAGGCTCCGATGAGTAGGAGGGCCGTAGCTGCGAGCGCCAAAGCGTCGGGCGCTAGCCCATGTGGAGCTGCCGCGAGTGCATATCTCGTTGGTAGTAGCAAGTATTCAAATGAGAACTTTGATTGCCGAAGTGGAGTGGGGTTCCGTATAAAGAGCAGTTGAACATAAAAGTAAGTAAGTAAGTAGGGTAAGTTGTTCTGGATAAAATATCCTGCTCGTCCATCATGTTCACTGCTGTGCACCAAGAGCTGTTCCGCGGTCAGTGGATGGATGAAGCAACACTTAAAGTTAAACAGAAATCAGCACGAGTTTATGCAGCTTCCGTTTCCTTCGGCATCTGTAGAGGCATTGTTCAGGCTGGACCCTTACCAGCAGCATTTGTGGCATGCAGTACGGCACTACAGCTCCGTCGTGTCTATTTAGCCGGCCGAGGAACAAGCAATTGCCTGTGCTAACATCGGCTGCCTAGCGCTAGGTCTTTGAATGCAGCAGAGCGAGCAGTGGCCGAAAAATCCAGTAATGCCTGTGCAAAGTAAACTAAGCCTAAGTTTCTCCTCCTTCTTCGTGTGCAGAGCCACTGTATGAGTACACGTCTGGAAGTGCTGCCAACATATTTAGTCTTGTACCCAATCAACTGCTCTTGATGCTATGGTTTCCTTCCCCTCACTCTCCATCTTAGTCTGTCTCTCTCCATCTCTCTTCACCTCCCTTCTCCGCCTCTTGTCTCTTTTCTTGTCTCGCTGTCTCCCTCTCCTCTGTCTCTCTGTCTCTGTCTCTGTCTCTCTGTCTCTGTCTCTCTCTGTCTCTCTCTGTCTCTCTCTCTCTGTCTCTCTCTCTCTGTCTCTCTCTCTCTCTCTCTCTCTCTCTCTCTCTCTCTCTCTCTCTCTCTCTCTCTCTCTCTCTCTCTCTCTCTCTCTCTCTCTCTCTCTCTGGCTACACTGTGTCTGCTCATCACGCTGCCTCGATCAGCGTGGCCGTGTTTTGTCACGTGCGGGTGTGAGAGATGATCTGTGAGAGATCTCTCTCATTCATCCAGACAATGACCAGGCGACCATCGAACGCCACTACGCCAAGGTGCACGAACAGTTCTTCCAGATGTGTGAGCAGCAGCTGAAGAAGATCAACAACTTCTATGCAGGTACGAGTGCTAGGCCGCCTTGCTGCGATGCCTAGCTTAGCACTCAGGGCAAGTCTAACCGCCTTACCCCCTGCTTTGCATGCCTTGCCTTACTTGCCTTGGTCCCTCCTTGTCCCGCTTTGCGCCCTTCTCCCCACAGCCTTGTCCACCCTCGCCTTGCCCCCAAGGGGCTGTGCTATGCATGCAGCATAGACTGCCCAAACAGTCTGCCTGTGAATGAACTTGTATCATGCCGTGCATGATTCGGCAACATTCTGTAGGCAGCATCCGGTCTGTTCTTGATGCGTAGCTTAAATTTGTGTGCGCTTGCCGTTGACGAGAGGCGGGGCAGGTGAGAGCTTTGGGAGCTTTGGGATGCTCGATCGCTTCGCTGCTACCAAAGTGGAATGCCGAACTGGGCAGTCCGCACTGCTTCTATCCGGATGCAGCAATGAGTAGTGGTTCTAAGCGCTGCTGCCACTCCTGCTGTTGGTCGCTGCTGCCGTCGACACTCTGTTTGCTACTGCCTTGGCCTTTTGTTCTTGTACGATGCTGAATTGTCATGTTTGGCATTTTTGAACGACCTTTTCTGGCCCGCCTGCATACATCGCATAGACGGAACTATGCTGATCTCTTGGAAGACTCACTAGCGTTCATAGCATAGTCTGGATTTTCTTTGTTGTACAGCGCTCGTCAGTTTGAATTAAGCTCCAAATGCGTTGCCAGCGGTGCGATTTTTCCACTTTAACGAGAACTGTCGTCGCGGCAGGACACCGAGCGCTGCCGGCTGCTATGCCTTTTTTCTAGCAGGAGGGCCAGGTGCACGCGCGACGAGCAGGATCCGTTCGCCGACACCTTCCGATTTGGTTGCGCTGCTACTGCGGTGCCTCTGCCAGGGCGCATGTGCTTCCGCTTCAGAGAAGCTGGCCGAGGCGATGCGAAAACTGGCTGGTCTCAAGTCGGAGCTGGAGTCGGGGCGCATCGCCGGAAGCGAGAGCCAGCCGGTGCCTGTCGGGAAATCCAAGATGTCTGACACCGGTCACGGCACTGCCGCCGGAATGAAGGGGCCCTCCGGCGCTGGGATATCCCCAGCAAGGGCGGCGGCGCCGCTGCCGCCGCCTTTGCGTGGCAAGAAACTGCACGAGCTGAAGCTGGCGTTCAGCGAGTTCTACCTGGGTCTGATCCTGCTGCAGAACTATCAGCAGCTGAACTTTACTGGCTTCCGTAAGATTACCAAGAAGTACGACAAGGTAGGCAGCGCTGCAGCTCGGCACTTGTGTCAAAACACAATCCTCAGGCCAGCCCTTGGTGCCTTGCCGAGTTTGCTGACTGCCGAGGCACCTTGACCTTTCCGTGTCACGTGGCCCTGCAGCAGCGCTGTGGCCTTGCGGCAACCTGTCGCTTCGGGGTGCATGCAATCCTGCAATCCGTTCGATCGATTTATTTTCACGGCCAATCCGGCTAAAAGCCTCGCTCTTGACCAGCATCTTGCCTGTTCGTGTGCAGCAGGTACGACAGTGGGAAGCGGCCGAAGTGAGTTAGTTTTAGACTTATTTGTTTGCACTGTCAATCTTTTTCTTTTGCACAGTGTGTGATGTGCCGGCCGGCCAGCCGGCACATCAGTGTGGCTACTGTTTACACGTTTTCGCTTCCCTAGATGAACTTCCTGCTGCCACGCTGGGCGACGTTCAAGCGAACGTCTTCTGGGAGTTGCAGCGCACGAATGCCGTCTGCCACCTGTCGAGCCCACGTTTGCTTTTACGGGCTTCACTTGGACAGGGAGGGGTTAGTTGATCACCAGCACAATCCATTCTCCTAGCTTTGTTCTCGCAGCAGCCGTGGCAGCTGCAGCAGCAGCCGTGGCAGCTGCAACAGCAGCAGCAGCTCGTCGACGGCTTCCGTGTGCTGCACTCGCTGTGCGACCTCGTGCTCTTGCTTTTCGGAGGCACGCTGTAACCAGCGCTTTCAACCCGTGCCTCGCTCCTTTCCCGGCGCCATGCGACCTCCGCCATAACCAAGAGCAATGCAACTTTGCTAACGGAGTGCTCCACGTGGACATTGCTCATCTGGCGCGTGCACGTGTACCGATGGAGTCCCGTGGAGCTTGAAGGCTTTCCACTATTGTCAGGCTGTCGAAGCTATGCTAGCTGCGTGTCTTGCTTAATGACCGCTTAATGTTCTTGCTCAACTGTGGAATCCACTTCCCCAAGGTTTACTATATGGGTGCAACCTGTACCGGTACCTCCTTTCCTGTCCTCGAAGGCTATTTGGGCTTTTAGTGCACAGCAGAAGTTTTTTTTCGTTACACCGGCACAGTTCGTTAAGGCTTTTTGGGAGGATCACGTGTTGAGCTACTTTATGACTCTCCAGCCCGATATGAGCGACATGAGGTCGGACGGTATGAGCGACAGACTTGAAGAAAACTTTTACTGGCGTCTGATGGTGAGACAGGTCAGCAAAAGTGAGAGGGGGAGAGGCGTCCGATTGTTTATTTGCATTCAGGTCAGCAAAAGTGAGAGGGGGGATAGGCGTCCGATTGTTTATTTGCATTCCGTTGCAGCAAATGTAAAGCGGCTATAGAGAGAGAGAGAGAGAGAGAGAGAGAGCGAGAGAGATTGAGTTCTCTGAGGACACTTTATCAAGTGCATTATTATGATTATTACTGGCATTTTTGTGCACTTAATCTTTTTGGCTCCTCTTGCGATAGTGGTGCTCACTCACTTATTGGCCTTGAGAGTCGGTCGACCGGTGACCTATTGGTGCTCTCCGCGGCCGGGTCGCTGTCTTTTGGGACTCGCTGCTCAGGTTCCCCAGGCGCCGCTAGTGCCGAGCAGGTGCGATTTCGAAAGCCTCGTTCTTGCACAGTGTCGTGTGGACGGCAAAATGTGCTGCTACCGGGTAAGCTGTGCGATTTAAAGAGACTCGCTGACCACACTTGGGTACGAGACTGGATGTTTGCTGTCTGTCACGCGCTCGCATTCACGCAAGATGGCATGCAGCTCGGCAGGGGCGCGGGCCGGCGTCACTGCCTTCGCCCGCCGTCTCTGCATGCGCAGTGTACACACGTTCGTAGCTTCTCGGCACGACTCTGGGCAGCCAGTGGCATCAAGCAAACGTCGAGAGCGCTCCTTTTTACACCAACAAGGAAGCAGACAAGCTCATCCTGGAAACTGAGGTAGGCAAGTGCAAGCAGCGGCTGCCTGACGTGCACTTCCACCCGATCCTGCGCGTTGAAGACCGTCGGTCGGTTCGGAACTTTGTGGAAACGGTGTTACTAGAGTTACGCATGGCTCATCGTCACGATTTGCCGACGGTGATTTGCCCCGGGCTGCAGCGCTCCAGCGTGTCTGTGCTCCCGACGACGAGTGGCCGACGAGCTTTCAGGAAGCTCGGTTTTTGCGACGGCTTCCGCTTCCACTTGCAGAGCGTGGTCATCACCCAGCTAGAAGGAGGCGACCGTGGCAAGGCCATGAAAAGGCTGCGTGTGCCTCCGCTGGCAGAAAAGCAGAGCCCGTGGACTACTTTCCGCGTCGGCCTCTACCTCGGCATGTTCGTCATACTAGCTGTCGCCATCACTATATCCGGTGAGTCTCGTGTGTTCTTTGGCTCTGCCGGCTTTTTATGCTCTGCTGAATCGGTGCAATGTCGTCCCTGGGTGTTTGGCCCAGCAGGTAAGGTGCTCGCTCTTCACGAACCAGCTCGTGGGTTCGAGTCCTGCAGTGGACGATCCTTTATTGTCCACTGCAAGGTAGACGTTGAGGCTCTTTTGCGGCTACATAAATGAGGCTGTTAAATCATCTAACCTTTTTTTGTCGATGCACAGATTTCTGTCAGACATCTATCTTGGGGTGCTCTACTGCTCGTACCCATCGAGACACTTTTTTTTTTAATTTGGATCAGCCATTCAGGCTGATGGGGAGAAGAGGTAATTACCATACTCTCAAACAGCACATTAGTATCATCAATCAGTGGTCGAAACAAAATCTTCAAGCACTTGCTTACCACATCTGCCCGCCCGCCTGTCAGCACCTCACCCCTCGGCTAAGACCCAAGGTCACTAACCACGACTTGCCATCATACTGCCATAGCCGAACTTGGCACGTGAGAGCTTCCTACTCTGGGGTGCTCCAAAGGTGCCGCAGTCACCAGGCCATGACATCACATCAATGCATTCTTTCCGGCGATTAAAGTATTGAGAAATATTTTTTCTTTCGTGCTTTATCGCAGCACCCAAAAAAGCTTCGTCTACAGCCCACGTCAGACTCTGATTGAGATGGCAGCTTGAAGAGGTTACCTTCACCTTCAATCTGACTCTTAATTCAGCCGTCCATTGACTAGTCATTTATCGGTGTTCATGCTAGCACTGGCATGTTTGTATAGAGATGTCATATTGTTTGATCAGGTCTCTCTTGGCGAATGGTTTGATCAGGTCTCTCTTGGCTGGCCGATGGCAGCAGTTACAGCCTGCAGGGAGACCCTCTTAGCTGAGCTTCTCTTCGAGTCTCTATTTGGTAAGCGACGACCCAGCCAGGCTCCCCTTCGGATTTTGCTTAATTTGGCCAATAGCATTCTCTTTCACACTTGATTGCGCCTATGTCTTAGCCTAGCTAGGGTAAGGCGGCTTCCCCGATTTCACGGTCCTGAGGTCGTGCATTCAAATGCGGATCCAGCAGGCAATTCTTTATTGTCCATTGCAAGTGTGAGTTGAAACCGCTACGGCTCTTCTGCTGTTATGTAAGTGGAGGCTTTTAAATGACAAGCTAAATTCATACTTTCCTTTTTCCTTTTTGAGTTCCACTTGCCAAACGTTGACTAGAGTCGGTGTGCTTAGATAGTCATTGCAAGCGATAACTCAGGAACCCAGCCCAGCCTGATCGATCATGTCTGCTTGCAGCATTTCAGTGGCTGTCTTCCGCTGAGCCTGATGCTCGATATAGAAATTGGTATAAGCCACGCTTGAGTCGTTTGCAAGCAGTCCTGTGACGACATTCTTTTCACGGTGTATACTCTCCCTCTTGCTGATGTGATTGCCAAGCACAATCTAGGCTTTCACTTCTATGCGGATGACACTCAGTTGTACCTTTGCTTTGATCCCTCCCAGCCTTCGAGCACCTCGAATTCTCCCAACTCACTTGCTACATGTATTGATGACATCCGCACATGGATGGCAGCAAATTTTCTAAAACTAAACGATGATAAAACTAACTTACTAGTTATGGGCAAACCCAGTGTGATTCACAAATTGGAAAGGCTGAAGCTCAAAATTGGCTCTGCCAGCATATCTCCAGCTGAATCAGCTCGAAATCTAGGTGTCATATTCCAAAGCGACCTCTCGTTAGACGACCATATCAGCTCCACAGTCAAATCTGCCTATTTTCAGCTACATAACATTGCTAAAATTCGGGCTTGTTTAGATAAGGATACCACGTCCAAGTTGGTCCGTGCATTCGTGACATCCCGTCTCGACTTCTGCAACTCACTGCTTACTGGCCTACCAGCATGTGCAATCAGGCGATTGCAGCTGGTGCAAAACTCCGCAGCTAGGCTTGTCTGTCGTGAGTGTCGCAGTTGCCACATTACTCCACTTCTTGCCGACCTGCACTGGCTACCAGTCAAGCAACGGATTGACTTCAAGGTTTTGTCGCTCACTTTTAGGTCCCTTCATTCTATGGCTCCAACCTATCTCTCAGATATACTACCCCATCAGGCCAAGCATCGTACCACCTGCTTTTCGGAATCCAACAGTCTACAAATACCTCGTACAAACCTTAAATCCTTTGGAGACCGTGCATTTAGTTCGTATGCTCCCAAAGCCTGGAACTCCCCCCTCGACTTGCGTCATAACATCCCCTGACCTGACCACATTTTTAAAAGGAACTTAAAAACACACCTATTTAGGACATCATTTAGTGGGTCCCTGTGATTCGTCCTTGATGTGCTTATGCGTGCTGACACTGTGCATGCTGCCACTAACCACATTTGCATGCTGACCCTGTGCATGTCACCCCTAACCACATTCATTGTGTTTGTTTTTCAAGCATGATTTTACTTACCTTTCAATTGCATTTCCCTTTGCAGCAAATGTAAAGCGCCTAGAAAGAGATTAGGTTCTCTGGGGGCGCTTTATCAAGTGCATTATTATTATTATTCTGGTTCTGTTAAAGTCCCCCCTATGCACCTCCCCTATGTACCTCCCCCTATGCACCCCGTTCCCGATGAGAGAGGTATGTTCATTCCAGCTGCGTCTTGCAGATACACTCGACAAATCGAATTGCAAGATTCGACTTGGCTTTTAATGCTCGGAGGTTGCGCATGTCGGTGTTCTTGAACCTGGGGGAAAAGCAGCCGAAGCTTCGGTCCTGTTACTTGATCGTAATTTTTTTCAGCAATCCACTGTGTGCGTGCATAGGAGTGCTTGTGAAACGAATTACCTCGTTAGTCGGACTGCCGAGCGTCACTCTAATGCCTTCTGATCGCTTCTGCAGCATTCTATGTCAACGTCAGCGTGGAGTGGCAGTCGGTGGTGCGCATGTACAGAGGACCGTTCCTCATCATCCTCTTCTGCTTCCTCATCGGTGCCAATACGTACGGCTGGCGAGCAGCCGGCGTCAACCACGTTCTCATCTTCGAGCTGGATCCGCGCAATCATCTCACCTACAGTCAGTTCCTCGAGGTGAGGCGTCTCGAGCCGGCCCTGTCTCTTTCTCGAGCCTGCCCAATTCGCTGGAGCGCATCCGTGCAGCAGAGCCGCCAGCTTCTGGCAGCTCTGCTGCACGGATGCGCTCCAGCGCACCCGAGCAGTAGCACTTGGCCAGCTTGGGAGTGACAAGTATCTCCTGCAATGGGCACAGTGGGCCTGAGAGGTCAAAAACAGCAGCAGCAGCAGATGCATAGCATCCTGCCCTGCGATATCTGGGCACAGTGGGGTCGAGTTGCTCCTGGCAGACCGCAGCAGTGTTATTTTGGCGCCGAAGAGTAGCTTGTGCTAAGCAGTTTCTGCACTCGCCACAGTAGGGCATCCCTTCCTTCCCCCCCCGCCAGGTCTTTCGGCTTTGGTTTTGGAGCAGGTATGGACAGGCCGAAAACTGTGGATTAGGGTTGGTTAGCAGAATGTAGGTTGCAGGCCCGGCCCAAGCAGCAGGTTGCTCAAGGCGCGGTCGAGAGACACGGGATCGAGCGTTGAGTTTCGTGTTGTGATTGTGTCTTCGGGTGATTTTCAATTGATTTGTTAAGTTCAAGTGATTTGCAGCTGCTATTTGCATCTGAGTGGCTTGTGCCGGAGCAGCTCTGTGACACAATGGCTTATGTCGGCCATCAGCATAAGGAGTTCAACGCATTGTTTCTTATGCACATTAGCTTGATGCTTTTCTTTTCGTTATCCACGTGAGCCGCTCTTTGAGGACTGTTAATAAGCGTGTTTTTCTGGGCCAGCATCATGGGATGTTTTCAGTCATCAAGTGACGTCTCGTGATTGGCCGTCCACCGGCACCTGCAGGACGGGAGGGAGGACCATGACTGGTAGCACTGAATGCCGTGGTCACTGTAAAGTGTATAATGTGTTGCTAGCCAGCTATTCGAAGTCACAGAATAGGGGAATTTTCGTCTGGACTTCGGTGGTATCATCCTACTGGCTGCTCATATCCGTGCAATCAATGTCTACATACTAAGTAAAACTGATGAATGGGAGTGTCAGTGTCTTCCGCCTCGACCTGTCGGCAGCATTTTGACACGATCTGTCCCCATGTCCTTCTTAAGGAGACAGACTCACGAATTAATCTTTGAAGAGAATCTGCTGTAAGTCATGTTTCCCTACGTCGGTGCCGATGGACGTATGTCGCCCGGCCGGTTGAGTGACTAGGTTCCTCCTTGATCTGAACTACTGCTGTTGGCAATGTTAAGGCTAACAGCTCAGGCCGCGGGTTCGATTACTGCAGAAGGCATTCCTTTATTGCCCTCTGCAACGGTGGTGATAGCTGTTGGGGCGCTTCTGCCGCTAATTAAAATGAAGCTTTTTGATCAACTAACCCGTACTCTGCTTAACAAATGGCCGTGTAAAGAGCACGATTTTCTAAAGATTTTGTTTCCATTTGGCCGTAAAGTGAAGTTGAACTCTCTGTGCACAATTCTGCAGGCGGCACCGATTTTCGTCTGGCCGCAGTAATAGCATCGCACTGCAATGAAAGGCATTGGCCTCAAGTCGGCATCTAACGCACAACTTGCGCCTCTGCCAGCGCCGCCGACTTTCGCTGTCAGTTGCACGGACTTCCATTTTCCTGTTTCGTTGCAGGTTGGCAGCTTCTTTGCCGTTCTGTGGGCCGTGAGCCTCATGGGATTTCTCTTCTCCAATAAGGTCAACGTGCCCCCATTCATACACCCGCTGTGGATGCTGTGCGTGCTCTTCATCTACCTCACGAACCCGCTGCCGGTCCTCCATCACAAAGCAAGACGCTGGCTGCTCAAAGTGCTCGTGAGTCACACCGGCGCGGCGTGCCAGCGCTCGCTAGCTGCCGGTCGAGCCACATTTGTGCAGTCAGCTTTAGTTGGACCGGCACCCTTTTTCGCGAGCTTTGCTTCTTCAACGAAGCCACTCAACTAGCCTCCTTCACGTGGTTTAACAGCTAATGTAAAGTGCCTAGAAAGAGATTGAGCTCTCAGAGGGCGCTATCTCAAACGTATTATTATTATTATTATTATTGTTATTAACGAAGTCCTTAGTAGACTAGCACTATTCTAGACGAGACCTTCCCACCCCGTCCGGAGTTTGGTGGCACTATTGTCTCTCCATCCTAAGGTAACTTCAAGCCTTGCTCTAGCAGAGCAGGTGGGTAGCACTTCGGCAGTTAACCGTGTGCTGCTAGAGGGCTCGGCTTGGCTCGAAAAGGAGCCGCCTGACGTCGCTGACAAGTGTTTCCTGATTTTCCGAATTCTCAACTGTGGCAGCTTTTTTGTTAGCAGATTCTTATATTTCGGCACAAATGTGTGAAAGGCCGTCCATATTGGTTTGCCCTGGGCTCACCTTCTAATTGTAGCCGGTAACTAGAAAAGTCCAACGTGGCCATGCATCTAGGCTCGTGCGTTCCGACTAGGCCAAGCTCTGCCTTGACCAGCCGGTACACGTGGCATTCCGAAATAGGGGGCCGTGGTCCAGCTAAAATTGCGTTGTGTAAATTCAACGTTAGTCGGCTGCTGTACGAGGCAGCTTCTAAGAGCTGAGCTAAGAGGTTTCAATCGTAAAGGTTTACTCCATACTCAGCTTAGCGATTGAGCTAAGTATGGAGTTGATACGTATTCCTCTGCCCCTGGCTGCACCAATTGCTGCATGCTGTTTTGAACTGCTATCTTGCATCGATTGGTAGATATTATTTTTTATTGTAAATCGTATATTTAATCTAACCGATAATTTGGTTAATTAATTTGTATTTGTGTATATTTTTTAATTTATGCAGTTGAAGGAGAGCTACACTCGTGAGTTCTCGGATTGACGGTGGGCTGCAGCCACTCGTCGGCAGCTTGTTACATCTGTCAAAATCTTTGGCTAGGCTAGAGTAGTACATCTGTCGGAGACACGTAGTGGGTTGAACTCGCCTGGCCGACCTCACATGCGTAACCTCAGTGGCTTTGTGTGCAAATGTGGCTTGCCTAGAGGTTGAGCATGTGTTGAGCTCGCTAGCGACTTCCGAGCTACCTTTCAGTTGGATCGCCCGGCACTGCTCGCGTGCAGCCGAGGACAGTGAGCTGCTGCAGCTGCACTTTTTTCCATATTCAACGGTGCACTGCAGCCGCGAATGCTGCAGTGTGATATGTAAGATCGTAATCCAGATGTATTTGAAATGAATGACCGAAATGGAGGTAAAAGTGGATTTTCGTTCGCACACAGCCTGCCGGCCGTGCGCGAGCCACTTTGCACAATGCACCGCTGATAGCCGATATAAGCACATAGCAGCAGAGCAGCATTGGCAGCATCGTCTGTTGGGGCCGTCTCCGGTCGTCGGCCGAGCGACCTGAAGCAGCATTGCTCGGCGGCACTCGCAACACTGCTCGAACTGGATCATGTAGGATGTTGGAGGAGAGTCGTTCGGCCGAGTGGCAAGTGGCCCCCTTTGCTCTCCACTCTCCGGAAGCTCGTAGGGATCCGAGGATCTCCGCTCTCCACCGTCCGCTCAGAAGTGTCGGCGACGCCGCTCAGCCGTGCCGGCAGCAGCACCGGCAACAGCTGACGCCGGCCAGCTGTTGCCGGTGCAGCGGCCCGCTGCTTTGCTGCCTGTTGTTCGGTACCTCCCCCCCCCCCAGACACCAATTGGCTTCGAGCCGGCTAAGAAGTCCCTGAAAAAAGGGAGCTTGGCAGCAGCAGCGATGTGCACATGCATTTAATTGCCTCTCTGCTGCGGTGACAGTCTAGATGTGCCAAATTGTCGTCGGGCGTACTCGCAGCCATTACAACAAGAGTGGAGGAATCTTAGCCTTAGCAGCCGAAAGCAAGCAACCGTTACACGTGACAGTGGGATAGAAGGAGACTGGGGAAACTAGACGAAACTGAGGTGATAAACTCGGTGGAACTTAATGAGGAATGTCTTGAAAATACTTGGGCAAATTGTGCATGATAAACATCTGATCCTCGCTCGAAATCAGGTTCTTTAGCGTTTTTGGTAGATTCAGGGCTCGCGACGCGGCAAATGGGAATCGGCGAGACTTGATTGGCTGTGTTGCTGAGTGATGAAAATGCAAGAAAACCGTGGATAAACCGTATTTACGTTGTGCTAAACAGCCTAGAGGGTTATCGTAGCACGAAAAAATAGAGAAATAAAGCAAGTCGTGTCGTTATTGGAGTTGAACCCGCAACCTGTGAGGTCGGAGTTTACGATCCTACAAGTTCAACCATTTCGACAGACAAAAATCAAAACTTGTGGAGGTGCTTGATGCACTACTTGGTGAAATCTTGAGATTCGATCCGAAGGATGGGTGGACAACGCGCAGGCATGCTTTGCGACCTCGACCAGTCAGCCTGGACAGAATTGTGCACGGCTTGCTGTGAATCGCCACCTTGGTGCCTCGGTATTTGAAAAAAAATTCAAACTAGTGGCGGCTGGCGTTTAGCACTCACTGTCGGTGGCCATTCGCAACGCAGCAGTCTAACGAGCTGGCCTCTGCTTTGCAGTTTCGCATCGTGACCACGCCATTCCACGTCGTCCGATTTGCCGACTTCTGGCTCGCTGACCAGTTGAACAGCCTGTCGCTCGCAATACAAGACATCGAGTTCGTCATATGCTACTATGCATCCAGCATCGATTGGTGGTCCGGATCCAGTCAGTCTTTGGCAGCAGCTTCGGGCGCATGCCTCTCTGCTGCCCCATAGGGCTGCTCGCTTGGCTGCATCGCCGTAATTTGCATCTTACCGACCGCTGGCCGGTGCCTCGGTCTGCTTCTGCCCTTGCCGTCGAGGGGGGGCCCCAGCGAGCACCCGAGACAGTCGCATCGTTCCAGGGCATCTTTGATCGCTACATGCCACTCCCTCCCCCACTCTGCCGATGGTGATTGCAGGCCTGCACGACGTGCTTTGCCCGTGTTGATGCGCGCGCCTTTCGCGAACCATCGTCTGTTTCTGTTCGGTTTGGCCAGGCCCACGCTTTTCTTTTAAAGCGTTTAAAAATCCTTACAGAAAGAGAAGAGTGCATTAAGTGAGGCCTCCCTCCTTCCCTCCCTCCCTCCCTCCCCACACATCAGTGGACGGCTATTTCCTCAGCCCACATATTTCCCCTCTGGTCATCTATTCGTTCGTTGATCCCCACTCGCTGCAGCGATATTTTGCTAACGTTTTGACGCCGTTAGTTTGGCGCCGTTAGCGTCGTGTGCCGCTGCTGCTGCAGTCCACAGGGCCACGCATGCCACCTCCAGGGCACCCGCCACCTCAAGAGGCATGGGAAGCGTAGCTTTAGAGGGGAACAAGTGTCAATCAAGCTACACGTCAACGCTCCGTGTAACCAGAGGAGAGAGCCTTACCTGAAGCTCAGCCCTTTAAAATTATCAGCTGCCTCCTCTTGCTGGCAGCAGCACCTGTAGGCAGCAACTGCAGTGGCGGCAGCACCTGCGGAGAGCACCGGCGTCGATTGGCATGTGCTGTTTGCAGAGACGAGCCGCTGCGAGTCGGTGCAGTACGGCATCAAGCCCATCGTTGCCGTGCTGCCGGCGTTCTGGCGCTTCACGCAGTGCTGGCGACGCTACTACGACTCGAAGCACGCGTATCCTCACGTTGCCAACGCCTTCAAGTACTCGACGACCTTCTTCGTCGTCATGTTCTCGGCGCTCAATACGTTTTTCGACGAAGGTGAGCTCGAGGAGGCAAGCCGCATTGATTATTTGAATCCTTGGCAAGTCGTTCTCGTGTCCTCAGTGGACTGACTACTTGCGGTCGTGCGTAGCCACTGACGTCTCGTCGAACGCATGCTGCCATTACCAACCTTGCCCTTGCTCGTGCCGGTCAATGAAGGGTGAAGAGACGCAGGGGGAATTTCCTGTTGTTAGTCGATAAATGGTCGCAGTCAGCCATGTGTCCTCTACCTCAACGGTCGCTACTTGGCGTAACCTTGTGTATTCTCTGTGCCTCCTTTAAGAGTTTTGTCAGGCCTCTGGGTTGTGGTATTAGCTGGAATCTAAGTTTCAGCCACCTCTCTCAGGATGTGGAAGTGACACGTCGGAGCACCCATCAGGGCGGCCTTCGGTGGCACCCCTTCCCGCACCGCCTTGTAATGTAATGTAATGTATCTCCGTCAGTAACTCCACAAAGTCATAAAGACCATGTGGGCGTTACGCAGGAGAGTTTTGTATAGCGCACTCACAGCCTAAGCGGCTTTCGGTACGCATTCGGTAGCCAACAGACTTCGTCAACAAAGAGAAAGTGGCAAGCATAGCAGAGTTAGGAGAGCAGTTGAGGTAGTGAGTAGCATAGAAGTAGCAGTTCAGGACCGCTGAAAAAGATGTGCCATAGTCGGCAGTTGGAGAGTAGATGTCGTTGCGTAAGAATTGTGGAAGCGAGTTCCACAGTCTAGGACCTGCAGAGCTAAAGCTTCTGTCGCCAATGGTCTTTAAGCGGAGGAATGGGACAGCTAATTTATTGTCCACACAGGACCTGAGGGCGCGAACAGGCTGGAACTGATGCAGCAGTTCAGCTAGGTACGAAGGAGCCAAGCCGTGGCGGGCCTTGTGGGTCAGCATAAGAACTTTGCTCTGTATCCTTTGCTGAACCGGCAACCATCCTAGCTCTTCCAGCAAAGGTGACACGTGCTCAAACCGCTGGGACTTGAAGACCAGCTTTGCAGCCATATTCATAGTCCGCTGAAGTGGCATAATAGCTTTCTTTGGTAGCCCAGCCAAAAGGGAATTACAATAATCAAGCCGAGACAGAACTAAAGAGCTAGTTAAATTTTTACAAGCCACTGTGGGAGACCGCTTCTAATCTTGGATAGGGATCGGATGTGATGGCTAGCTGTAGAGGCAGTCTTCTGAATGAAGCTTTTGAAATTGAGGCAGCTGTCGAACACGACACCTAGATTACGAGCACGTGGTGAAGGTCGCACAATAGCATCACCTATTAGAACAGCAAAGCCTTTTAATCCAGCCACACGCTTAGGGTGTCCTATGAGAAGCAGTTCGGTTTTATCGTCATTTAATTTCAGGAAGTTTTCCGACATCCAGGATCGAATATCGGCAAGGCAAGCATTCAGTTTCTCAGTTGCTGCAGCAGATTCCGACGGTTTAAATGACAAATACAACTGAGTATCGTCAGCATAGAAGTGATATCCTATTCCATGGGCCTTAATCACTTTTCCCAGAGGTTGCGTATAAATAGAGAACAGCAAGGGACCAAGTACAGACCCTTGAAGGACTCCACAGGTGACCCTTCTCATGTCTGAGACCTGACCCCCACACGACACGGATTGAACACGATCAGGCAAGTATGATTTAAACCACGCCAGTGCTTCGTCTGCCAGACCGATCGTTGTTCTCAATTGTTCAAGCAGAACTTCGTGATCAATGGTGTCGAAGGCAGCAGACAGATCTAGCAGAGCTAGGGCAGTGACATTCCCGTCGTCGTTGCCATGTAGAATGTCATTGTTAACACGGAGGAGAGCAGTTTCAGTAGAGTGCTGCCTCTTGAAACCTGATTGAAATGTTTCTGACATTCCATTATTTTCAATATGTTCAACTAGCTGCTTAGCAACAATTTTTTCAAGAATCTGATAAGAACGGAAGAAGGGAAACTGGACGATAGTTTGCTAGGACCTCTGTGTCTAATCCAGGCTTTTTAAGAATAGGTCTAACGATTGCCGATTTGAAGGACTTGGGGACGACCCCTTTTCCCAAAGAAGCATTAAAAATCTTGGTTATGGCAGGGCTAAGTTGGTCTGCAAGTGAAGACCACAGAGATGAAGGTATAGGGTCTTCAGGAGACGAGCTCTTTTTGCTAGACCTTATTAAGGCAGCCACATCACAGGCAGAAACATCAGAGAACCTTTTAAGAAAGATCACAGGTTGAGGAATGGCGATTGCTTTGGTCGGATGGGGCTTAATGGAGGCACGAATGTGCACAATTTTTTCAGTTAAGAAGGCTGAAAACTTTTCGGCTGAGCCCTTAATATCAGGGGAGTCAGATCTGGCAGCATTGGCCAGTAAATGGTTTACTGTCTTATAAATCTGTTTAGTGTCCGACTGGCAGGAATTCAGTTTTCTAATGAAAAAAGAAGCCCTGGCTTTTTTAAGCTTTCGGGTGTAAACTCGAAGGAAGTCTTTAAAATTGCTTGTAGAGGCTTGTGAACTTCACGAGTCTCCTCTGCTCGACTGCTGTCGGGCGGCCTGCGTGGATTGGCATCCAAGCGTCCCTTGCCGCTGCCACCACTGACAAGCTCGACCGACCGTCTTGCATACTTGATGCCATGCAATCAATGCCATGTAATCATCAGGAGGCAGGCTGTCAGGGCAGAGCGATGACTGGTGGCCAGCTTGCCATCACTCGGTCCTCTTCGCCTGCTGCTGCAAGCCCCGAGGCCCTTTGTCCACCCTCTCTCTTTTCACCCAATCCTCTCTCTCTCTCTCTCTCTCTCTCTCTCTCTCTCTCTCTCTCTCTCTCTCTCTCTCTCTCTCTCTCTCTCTCTCTCTCTCTCTCCCCCTCAGTGCCCAGCAGCTAGGGTCGAGCCACTTGCTGTGACGATACGGGCCTGGTTTTTAGTGAAAAAGCAGAAGGCCGCCAGCTTGCTGGCCACTACGCCCGTAATGGCGATCAACGAGAGCTTTAACGACACGACGTTCTTTGCCACTACCTCCACTGCTGTGCCCACAATACTCACAGCCGGCAACTCGCGCAGTGGTGAGCATGCCTTCGGCAGCCTTGCCACCATGCCTGCGGCAGCCCTGCCACCATGCCTGCAGTGACGCTCTGCAAACCCTAGGCCTGGTCGTGCTCTCGTCTGCAGGAAGTTCGGCAACCCTTTAGTTGGCTGTGCACCGAGCGGCGGCAGCTGTGCGGCAGCATGTGCATGCCATCCCCCAATCGACTGCTTCCTCGTTTGTTTCTTGCAGGCAGCGACCCATGGAGTGTTCGTAAGTACAGAGGGTCGAGCTTTTGCAGGCCAGTGTCCCTTTCAAGCTTTGTCTCTGCCCGTGAATCTTTTCTACTTTATGTCTTAGTCTGTCTCTACCTGTCTGTCTGCCTGTCTGTCTGTCTGTCTGTCTGTCTGCCTGCCTGCCTGCCTGCCTGCCTGCCTGCCTGCCTGTCTGTCTGTCTGTCTGTCTGTCTGTCTGTCTGTCTGTCTGTCTGTCTGTCTGTCTGTCTGTCTGTCTGTCTGTCTCTCTCTCTCTCTCTCTCTCTCTCTCTCTCTCTCTCTCTCTCTCTCTCTCTCTCTCTCTCTCTCTCTCTCTCTCTCTCTCTCTGTCTCTCTCTCATCTCTCTCATACTATAATAATAAACATAACACATTGTTATAATGCCCTCAGAGAACTCAAATCTCTTTCTAGGCACTTTACATTTGCTGCAAAGGAAGCACAATAAAATGTTAGTGGTAGCATGCTAAATAAACAACAAGAATAACATGGTCGGGTGACATGCACAGGGTCAGCATGCAAGTATGGTTAGGAGCAGCATGCGCAGTATCAGCACGCTGAAGCACATAAAAGTCGAATCACAGGGAACCCATAAATGCTGTGATAAATAGTTGTGTTTTTTGATAAATAGGTAGTTGGAGAAGTCAGGAGATGTGGACAAGTCAGAAGATGTCATGACGCAAGTCGGGAGTGAGTTCCAGGCTTTGGGAGCATACGAACTAAAGGCACGGTCTCCAAAGGATTTGAGGTTCGTTCTAGGTATAGATAAACCATTAGATTCCGAAAAGCGAGTGGTACAATGCTTAGCCTGGTGGGGGAGTAGATCTGATAGGTAGGCTGGAGCCAAAGAATGAAGGGACCTAAAAGTGAGTGACATAAAACCTTGAAGTCTATGCGTTGCCTGACTGGGAGCCAGTGCAGGTTGGTGAGAAGTGGTGAGATGTGGCAACGGTGAGCCGTGATGGCAAGCACTAGGTAAGGCGGTTGCTTTCACGTCCTCGGTTCCGAGGTAGTTGGTTCGATTCCTGCAGTGGTCGATTCTTTATTGCCACTGCAAGCGGTGGTGATAGCCGTAAAGGCTCTTCTGTCGCTATACAAAAAAGAGGCTGTTTAATCAGCTAGGATTTATTTATTTATTAACTGCAACGCTCACGACAGACAAGCCTAGCTGCAGAGTTTTCCATGAGCTGTAAGCACTTAAGTGCACAGGCCGGTAGGCCAGCAAGCCATCGTCTATTTCAAGGCTTCTTTGGAGCAGGACAGCCAGATTTCGTGCAGATTCAACAGGAGATACTATGGCAGAGCCGATTTTGAGCATTATTCTTTCCAATTTCTGAATCACACTTGATTTGCCTATAACTAATAGGTTGGTTTTGTCATCATTCAATTTAAGAAAGTTTGCTGCCATCCATGTGCGGATGTCATCCATACATGTAGCAAGGGAGTTGAGAGAATTCGACGTGCTGGAGGGCTAGGAGGGATCAAAGCAGAGGTACGACTGAGTGTCATCTGCATAGAAGTGAAAGCCTAGATTGAGCCTGGAAATTACATCGGCAGAGAGAGAGAGAGAGAGAGAGAGAGAGAGAGAGAGAGAGAGAGAGAGTATAAACCACGAAAAGAACCGGACTAACCACAGACCCCTGAGGTACCCCATATTTCAGAGGTTCCTCAAATGATCTTTGTCCATTCACATCAATACTCCGGCTCTAGAGTCTCCCACTGAGATAGGACCTGAGCTATCGCAATGCAGCACCAGTGATGCCCATGCGAGATGAGAGGCACTCAAAGGGACTTGGTGATCGATAGTACCAAAAGCTGCCGAAAGATCTAGCAAAACAAGCAGAGATATGCTACCTTAGTTTGCACTCCTAAGTAGGTCGTTATCTACCCGAAGCAATGCTGACTTGGTGGAGTGATTAGCTTTAAAACCAGACTAGAATTACTAGCAAGGTTTGAAGTTTCAATATATGAGCTGGTCTGCCACGACTCGTTCCAGTGTCTTTGATAGAAACGGTAGAAGGGACACTGGGCGGAAGTTGCTCAAGTTGTCTTGGTCAAGTGTTGCTTTCTTGAGTAGTGGCCTGACTACAGCTTGAAAGGTGCTGGGACATGACCTGAGTGTAATGACATATTTATGATGTTAGTTATGCAGGGCAGTAGCAGATCAATAGTCCGTCTCTACCTCTGTCTCCATCTCTCTCTTTTGCCTGCTCTCTTCCTCTCTTCTGCTCTCTCTCCTCTTGCTCTCTCTTTCTCCTGCTCTGCTCTCTTTCTCAATCTTGCTCTCTCACCTGCTTTCTCTCTCTTCTTCGCTCTGTCCTGCTTTCTCAATCTTGCTCTCTCTCTTCTCTTTTGGTCTCTCTCTCTCTCTCTCTCTCTCTCTCTCTCTCTCTCTCTCTCTCTCTCTCTCTCTCTCTCTCTCTCTCTCTCTCTCTCTGGTTCCTTCGAGTTTAGCTCTGCAACAATTACAAGTAGCAGGCCGCCTAGGAGAGCAGTATGCCTTGACTCGCTCACCACTTTCCCTGTACCCAGATGTTCTGCATTAGTCTGAGGAGGATCACGCTGTTGCTCGTTAGCCAGACAGAATGAGTCAATGCATCAATGCGAGTGGCTGCTCACTGCTTCTTCGTATCCTCGCGATTCTCGTCATTTGCAACAACCGTCTCCCACCAGAATGAGAGCAATGGCCGGCCAGGGTTCATCCATTGCTCGCTTCTTGCAACTGTGTTCCAGCACCACAGCTGCACGCCAGAAATGTGCTCACGCTCCTTCCACGCAGTCCCATCGGATCTTTTGACGAAGGCTCGGGAGTGCAGGCAGGGCAGGGCAGAGTAGGGCAGGGAGTGCCTCTGACCGCATACCTGGCAGCGCTCCTGCCCGACATGGCTTTAGCCTTCGGCTGCTGACTGCTCAGTCAGCTAACCACACCCCTCCGGATGTGACGTCGACTGCACTAGTACTCGGTACCCGACTGCCGCCTACCACCCTGAATCCCGGCGGCACCGCTGCCTGCTCTGCTGCAGTGGCCGCCCCTTTTCATGCTTTTTGCCCCTCCATCGGCTGCCGGACACATTGTCGATCGTGGCTCGAGCCGGCGGCGGCTGAAGTGACGTTCGGGTGTGTTGCGGTTGTTCGTAGATGGCAACGAAGGTTACAACGTCTTCTACTACCTGTGGATCGTGTCTGCCGTCGTAAGCAGCATCTACACATACACCTGGGACATCAAGCTCGACTGGGGACTTCTCGCCAAGAACGCCGGTGACAACAAGCTGCTTCGAGAGGAGACCGTCTACCAGTACAAGGTGAGACAACTCCGCACTCATTGTGTCGCACCTCGTGGTGCTCTGCTAAGACATTTACCCGGCACTCAGTGCACGCGCTTGACCTTAAGTGGCTTCGTTAAAGTGTCGACGAAATAGTCACGGGCGCGTTAGCGCTGATCGCTTGTGCGCTCGTGCATTTTTCCAATTAATCCGTCGTGACAATGTAGGGCGAGTGCGCGGTGCGAAACTTGGGGTGGTAGCTGACTGACTGGCGGCAAGTGGAGCTCGACTCTCGCGATGTGCTTGATCAATTGTACTTGATCAATCGGAGAGCTGCAGCGTAGCCACTGCATTTGTTTACTGATTTAAAGTGAAGACGTGAGGGAGACGAGCGAGTGAGCGGCCGACAGAGACAGTCTGACGTACAAGGAGAGGCACTCAAGGGCAAGCGCTGGGTCCGCAGTACAAGCATCTGTCGATGGTCTCGACGAGACTGACGCCCCCAGACTCTGCCCGCCGCTGTGCTGGACGGCAGCTGAGCGATCCGCGCGGCGACAAATCGCTGCGCCTTGCTCCCTGCACACGATTGATCCTGTTTGCGCACAGGCCTACTACTATTTTGCGATGGTCGAGGACCTAATCTTGCGGTTTGCCTGGACACTCACCGTGTCCGTGTCGCAGGGCAGCGTGCTTGACAGCGAGATACTGCGAACCATTCTCGGAGTACTGGAGGTGTTCAGGTAACTTCTGGTCGTGCTTGACTTCTGGCTGGCACGGCACGCAGCGCTGCTCGCCCGCTCGCTCCCCGCGTGCTCGCAAGCCTCAAGGAGAGCTCCTTGGGGAAAGGGTGCACCCCTTAGATGGTGTGCCCCTCAAAAGGGGGTGTCGGCACGCCTCGAGGACAGCCCATGCGCCTTCTGGGGGGAGTCCTCAGAGAGGAGCGTGCACCTCGGAGCGAGTGGCCTCAGAGGGAATTGTCGAATTCTTCTTAGCGGCCTCGGGGAGGTGTTTGCTTCAGAGAGGGAGGGGCCCTAGGTTTGGTTTCTGCCACTGCCAGAGGACAACTACCAGAGGTCGACCGCGTTGTTCGACAGTTCTGAGCGTCCTGCTTGTGCCCGGGCGACTTTCTATGCTCGAAGTTATAAACTAGTACCGGTTAGCTGGTGCTGTTAACATTGCTGTGGCTATTAATATATTATGTCGAAGCTCAATAGTAAGAAATCCTAACCGTGATGCTCCCTGAGACCATCGACGGAGAAAGTTCTTGGTGACATCTGCAGCCACGTTCAAGCAGAATAGCCAGCATAGCATGCCTGTACGCTTTCACCTGTCGACGTTGGTGCTATGGGCTTCGTGTACTTGGTGACCAATAGATCCTTTGCTTGGGCTCGTAAGTGATACCGTGATTCTTATCTATCTACGAGCAAAGACTACACAAATATCTACCGAGCCCATGCCATTTCGTGGTTAGACCGATTTGCAATCCTACCGGCAAACTGCCGCTAAAGCTGTTTATATTAACATCCGGAAAACGATGCAGCATCAGTCCGGCCCTAATTATATGGCTTGCAGGTGCACTGGTTGTACGCCTTTCACCACCCATTATCTTTCATGCTGCATAACACCTCCCCTAAGTTTAATATAAACAATGCACATATTGCAGAGCAAATTAGGTCTAGTAGCAACACACAGCCCACATACAGATGTGCACGTTACAAAAAAAGCCTAAGAAGAGATAAAGGCTGAAACGCTGACACTTAAAATGGCATCAAGAATATCAGTGTAGGAGAGCAAGAGATAGACAGAGAGAGACATACACAGGGGGGAGAAAGACACAGACAGACAGACAGACAGACAGACAGAGAGAGTGGGAGAGAGAGTGAGAGAAAGAGACAGAGAGAGGCAGGGAGAGAGAGACTAAGAGAGAGAGAGACAGACAGACAGAGGAGAGGATGATAGGGCAGAGATTGAAAGAGAGAGAGACAGACAGACGACAGACATACACAATGAGTGAAAAGAGCTAGAGAATGGAGTGAAGATGAGAAAGGAAGAGTAAAATTCGCGCATTTCGATTGCTCTTATCTGTGCGTCATTCATAAGCAAGTATGTACTGTTCGTGTGGTGCTTGTATGCATGCTCACCAAGTGTCCACACCCGATTATAGGACCGACAGGTTTTTAGCGCTTGACTGTTGATCGACTTATTGCTTACCATTTTGCACCGATAGGCGGTTTATTTGGAACTACTTTCGTCTGGAGAACGAGCATCTGAATAACATCGGCGAGTACAGGGCGGTCCGCGACATCTCTGTCACGCCCATAAACCGCTCCGACCAGGTGCTGCTCGAGCGCATGATGGATGACGAGGATGGCGTCACCAATCGCAGCTCATCCACCAAGCATGGCAAAAAGTACGTGCACACAGTATCGCTGGAGCCGCAGCTGGAGATCTTGTCGGCCCGTGCAGAGTCGCTGGCTTGCTCCCTGCCTTGCCCTCGTGTCACTCTACCGTCGCACCGTGGTCAGTCGACGGCGATTCGTCGCCGTGTGGGGAATTTTGATAGCGCTATGAATGGGAACTTCCCGAAGTGCGATGTCGCGGTTACGCGTGCTAGCTGCTCGTACGGTGCACTCTGCTGCCGGCAGACTGCATGACTGGCGTCACGTGAGTCGCGTGTGAGTGGCTGGCGTCACGTGAATAGCAAATGACTGGCTGGTTGGCGTCACGTGACTCGAGTGGCAGAGTGACGTCGCTAATGGACCTCGAAGCTTGAAGCAGTTCTCACTATTAGCCATGGACTGGTCCTAAATCGGGTGCCTAGCGAGCAGCTGTTGGCTCTGCCACTGTGTATGGGCTACTCGAATTTTTCCAGCGCTCGAGGCCCTTATTTACCTGCCGGTGGCTTCCGGCGCAGGCAGTCCGGTCGCGGTAGGAGCGCTGCCGAGGATTAGATTGCCGAGCTCGACTGAATTATCTCCCCTCGCCCGTATACCGACCGTTGACTGCCAAGCCGAGCAGTGCGACGGCAGGGAAGTTCGGTTCGTGTGGTCGCTGGCTCGCGCAGCTGCTACGTCAGCTGACGCAGCTGCTGCTTCTCCGCTTCTAGGCCCAAGAGCAGCCTGCACAGCAGGGGCAGCACGCTGCAGGAGGAGCTGGACGACGTGACCCCGGAGCCGTCGTGGAGCAAGTTCAAGGGCGGCATCAGCAACTGGCTCCGAAAGACGGGAAGAACTTTCGGCCACCAACACACCGAAACTAGCCTCGTGTCCATGGTCGTCAACGAAAGCGTGCCGATATGATGACACGCTCTCGACGTCTCGCCGCAGCTGCTGGGTGCAGGTCCGGCCGTTTGCTGCTCACCTCCGGCTGCCTAGTCCTCCTAGTTGCACCCGTTATGGCCGTCGTTGGCCCGCTGTCGGCCAATCGCCCTTTTCTGCTACGAAATTCCGTCTGGTGCACTGCCAGTCACGGCGCCATTGCTGTCGCGTTGGTCCAGCTGCTCCCCACACCCGCCACACGGACCAGCAGCCGCGGCACCACTCGTTTGGCAGCTCCCCGTGCGCCCTGGCCGTGCCGCGACCATGCCGTCCGTGCCGGATCCGCATCGCTTCCGGCGATTGGGGTGCGAGCACTCGCCCGCATGGGTGCGTGCATGCAGAGGCCGTCGTGCGAGTGGCTCGTTGTTGCAGCCTTGTCGCCGATGTCGGTGCACACGCTGGGATCGTCAGCCCTGCCTTCCTTGCACAAACCGATCGTCGGTCTCCACCGACGAGCGGCAGCAACAGCGAGTAGTCTGCAGATTGGCAGTCTGCCTTGCAGTGATGATAGCACTAGTGATCCTGTTGTTTCGCAGTTGCTGAACATTCTCCTTCTCCCTCTCTCTCTCGCTTTCTCTCTCCTGTCCCCTCTCCCAGGGCTCCCTGCCCCGGGCTTCTCGGGTCTGACACGGCCCTTCTCTCATCGATTGCTATTGCTGTCGAGTGGCGGTGCCGGCATAACCCACGGCAGCTGCAGCCACGTTTTTATATTAGCAAGCAAAACGTCAGCCATTGCGTGGCGTGGACAGCTCGATTAAAGTGACACTTCAAGCCCATCCGTTGTTCTCGCCTGGTTTTTATTTGTGCACGGCTGACGAAGGCACACCTCGCAAAAAATAACGAACGAGAACATTGCTGCGGCATCGTGGCCGTGACGGATGTGACTTTTGTTTAAACTGGTTCGAGGTAGTAATCTGATTTTTCTAGCCCGAGTTCCTAAGAGACGAGATCAACTGAGGAAGGGAGGAGCTGAACTCGTGAAAGAACACAACAGCAGACATGAAGTGCAGATATACTTGCCCCTACCTGCTGCTCTTCACTTTTTGCTTGTTTCGTGAGCTGCGAATAGAAACAAGCTAATAATGGGGAAACTTTAAAATAACGTCCACCATACGTCGTCTTTAAACGAGTGACTTTTGCCGTGACTTATGCTCAGGTGAGTACACGTCGTGCCGACACCGTAGCCTGGTGACGCTATTTATGAGACGTCCTTAATGTCGTTGCCACCTCACAACAGGTGCTACTTACGCATGCATAAGCTCGGGCAGGATCATTCGACACCGAAACATCATCGGGATCTTACATCCGTGAAGTGCTTGATAGAGGAACTTGGGCAATTTTCTATTCGCAGCTTTCTTTTCCCTTATGTGTAGGAGGGATCGAGCTAGAGGTTATTTCCATACAATCTAATCAAAATTCAATGCGAAATTCTTAAGGCACCGTGTAAGTCGAGCCGTATGATCCAATAACGAGGAAACTGCGCTAGGATATTAGCATGGCTGTGGGAGAAATGCTACGATAACAAGAGTTAGACATCCAGTCAAAATCGGAAATGCATCCCTCACTGGGGAGTATTATAAAGCTACAAACTTCCAAGATAGTGGCATGACACCTACCGGTGTGCCGAGCCTGTCCAGAACGAGCTATAAGATCGTGAGCCCAAAAAAGCTACGACACTGGACGAACGTCCATCTGGGCATCGATCTTCGCTTCGTCGTCGAGGCCGGGGAGAGTAAGCAGAGCTCGGCACGTGGGCAGCCCACTGGGTGTGCCTGGCCGGATGTGCCGTGGATCAAAATCGCGACGAGTTTCTCAGGGACAGCTGTGTAAGCGTAGCAAGTACGAATGGCTGGAATCGCTATATTTCAAGACAGATCTGGCAGTAGTAGAGGCCAGTAGCCAGCATGTGAATGACTTCGAATTTTTTTCCAAGGAAGCCGGCGCTACCGTGAGGCGAATGTGTATAAAAAAATCATTCCTACATGGCCACGACAAAGATGTAAATGACTAGGCTGTATGTCCTCAGCAGTAGAATTCCGACTACACACACAGGCTGTCCACTAACATGCCGTGGCAATCAATTGCAGAGCCTTCGTGGCTTAGTCACTGTTCACCTTCCCTTCCATAGCACGTGAGATGACCTCGCGAGAGATGATTATGCGCTGTATCTGTGAGGTGCCCTCGTAAATCTAAACGGTGATAGACGGCGAGTCTGCACGACTGCAACATCTGTGGCACACACATCGCGCCAAGGCAGGCGGCAATTACAGAATGCAGAACATGCGTACGACGAGATGGAAGTAAATAATACATCCTGAGAACCAGCCTACGGCATAATCTGGCATTTCACAAATGTTAGTCCAGAATTTACATTTTAGCAAACGTAGCTGGTTCATTGGCATCAAGGAGCAGCAGGCAACGAGCAGACATTACCAGCACATCTAAGATGCAGGGACTACATGCAGGATCTAGGATGCACACACGAGCCACAGGAAGCAGTGATCGTGGTACTGCTCGGAAGAAAGTTCCTGATCTGTGTATACCATTAGCTGAGCGCTATATGGTGCCATCTGAATGAAGCGGATTATGGAAAGGAGATGGATGGCCGATCTCGTCTTGAACGTTCAGAACGGTTTCACGAAACCTTTCACAGCCCGACAGAAAGTGAAGAAAGTCCACCAGCCTCTGGCTACTTTTTCGGTAGGGGCTGGCTAGCAGCTGGCTAGGGATCTGCAGCTGGCTAGGGATCTGCAGCTGGCTAGGGATCTGCAGCTGGCTAGGGATCTGCAGCTGGCTAGGGATCTGCAGCTGGCTAGGGATCTGCAGCTGGCTAGGGATCTGCAGCTGGCTAGGGATCTGCAGCTGGCTAGGGATCTGCAGCTGGCTAGGGATCTGCAGCTGGCTAGGGATCTGCAGCTGGCTAGGGATCTGCAGCTGGCTAGGGATCTGCAGCTGGCTAGGGATCTGCAGCTGGCTAGGGATCTGCAGCTGGCTAGGGATCTGCAGCTGGCTAGGGATCTGCAGCTGGCTAGGGATCTGCAGCTGGCTAGGGATCTGCAGCTGGCTAGGGATCTGCAGCTGGCTAGGGATCTGCAGCTGGCTAGGGATCTGCAGCTGGCTAGGGATCTGCAGCTGGCTAGGGATCTGCAGCTGGCTAGGGATCTGCAGCTGGCTAGGGATCTGCAGCTGGCTAGGGATCTGCAGCTCTCCAGCTGGCTAGGGATCTCCAGCTGGCTAGGGATCTCCAGCTGGCTAGGGATCTCCAGCTGGCTAGGGATCTGCAGCTGGCTAGGGATCTGCAGCTGGCTAGGGATCTCCAGCTGGCTAGGGATCTCCAGCTGGCTAGGGATCTCCAGCTGGCTAGGGATCTCCAGCTGGCTAGGGATCTCCAGCTGGCTAGGGATCTCCAGCTGGCTAGGGATCTGCAGCTGGCTAGGGATCTCCAGCTGGCTAGGGATCTGCAGCTGGCTAGGGATCTGCAGCTGGCTAGGGATCTGCAGCTGGCTAGGGATCTGCAGCTGGCTAGGGATCTGCAGCTTGCAGCTGGCTAGGGATCTGCAGCTGGCTAGGGATCTGCAGCTGGCTAGGGATCTGCAGCTGGCTAGGGATCTGCAGCTGGCTAGGGATCTGCAGCTGGCTAGGGATCTGCAGCTGGCTAGGGATCTCCAGCTGGCTAGGGATCTCCAGCTGGCTAGGGATCTCCAGCTGGCTAGGGATCTCCAGCTGGCTAGGGATCTCCAGCTGGCTAGGGATCTCCAGCTGGCTAGGGATCTCCAGCTGGCTAGGGATCTCCAGCTGGCTAGGGCTAGGGATCTGCAGCTGGCTAGGGATCTCCAGCTGGCTAGGGATCTGCAGCTGGCTAGGGATTGCTAGGGATCTGCATCTGGCTAGGGCTAGGGATCTCCAGCTGGCTAGGGATCTGCAGCTGGCTAGGGATCTCCAGCTGGCTAGGGATCTCCAGCTGGCTAGGGATCTGCAGCTGGCTAGGGATCTCCAGCTGGCTAGGGATCTCCAGCTGGCTAGGGATCTCCAGCTGGCTAGGGATCTCCAGCTGGCTAGGGATCTCCAGCTGGCTAGGGATCCAGCTGGCTAGGGATCTCCAGCTGGCTAGGGATCTCCAGCTGAGCTGGCTAGGGATCTCCAGCTGGCTAGGGATCTCCAGCTGGCTAGGGATCTCCAGCTGGCTAGGGATCTGCAGCTGGCTAGGGATCTGCAGCTGGCTAGGGATCTGCAGCTGGCTAGCTGGCTAGGGATCTGCCAGCTGGCTAGGGATCTCCAGCTGGCTAGGGATCTGCCAGCTGGCTAGGGATCTGCTAGGGATCTCCAGCTGGCTAGGGATCTCCAGCTGGCAGCTGGATCTGCAGCTAGGATCTGGCTGCAGCTGGCTAGGGATCTGCAGCTGGCTAGGGATCTGCAGCTGGCTAGGGATCTGCATCTGCTGCTGGCTAGGGATCTCATGGCTAGGGATCTGCAGCTGGCTAGGGATCTGCAGCTGGCTAGGGATCTGCATCTGCTGGCTAGGGATCTGCATCTGCTGGCTAGGGATCTGCATCTGCTGGCTAGGGATCTGCAGCTGGCTAGGGATCTGCAGCTGGCTAGGGATCTGCAGCTGGCTAGGGATCTGCAGCTGGCTAGGGATCTGCAGCTGGCTAGGGATCTGCAGCTGGCTAGGGATCTCGGGATCTGCAGCTGGCTAGGGATCTGCAGCTGGCTAGGGATCTGCAGCTGGCTAGGGATCTCCAGCTGGCTAGGGATCTCCAGCTGGCTAGGGATCTCCAGCTGGCTAGGGATCTCCAGCTGGCTAGGGATCTCCAGCTGGCTAGATCATCTCCAGCTGGCTAGGGATCTCCAGCTGGCTAGGGATCTCCAGCTGGCTAGGGATCTCCAGCTGGCTAGGGATCTCCAGCTGGCTAGGGATCTCCAGCTGGCTAGGGATCTCCAGCTGGCTAGGGATCTCCAGCTGGCTAGGGATCTCCAGCTGGCTAGGGATCTCTGGCCACGCTCTCCAGCTGGCTAGGGATCTCCAGCTGGCTAGGGATCTCCAGCTGGCTAGGGATCTCCAGCTGGCTAGGGATCTCCAGCTGGCTAGGGCTAGCTGGCTAGGGATCTCCAGCTGGCTAGGGATCTCCAGCTGGCTAGGGATCTCCAGCTGGCTAGGGATCTCCAGCTGGCTAGGGATCTCCAGCTGGCTAGGGATCTCCAGCTGGCTAGGAATCTCCAGCTGGCTAGGAATCTCCAGCTGGCTAGGAATCTCCAGCTGGCTAGGAATCTCCAGCTGGCTAGGGATCTCCAGCTGGCTAGGGATCTCCAGCTGGCTAGGGAATCTCCAGCTGGCTAGGGATCTGTATGTTACCATTGCTCATCAGCCACAATACAGCTAAGGCAAGCTTTCGGCTATCTATGCCGTAGCAAGCACTGCTGCACAGCCGGTCTCGGTGCTCACGCTGGCAGGAAGCTGGGAGCATTTACACAGTCCACGGCTACAAATGCAAGTCCATGCATACCTGGAAAATCTTGGCATCCCGCATAAGCTTTTCGACAGGATATTCGGTGTTGAAACCGCAACCACCATGGATCTGCATAAAAGAAAGCAGACAGATGAAGCTGCGGAGAAGATGTGTGGCTGGCATCCATCGCAAAGTGGCAGGCATAGGTCGCAATGTGGCCACCCCATTTTAGATACCCATTCTTTTATGATCAGACTGACAGTTTCTGCAGCTTTCAGCATTCCCATCAATGAAAATAGTATTAACAGTTTACATTTTTTAATTTTGAATCGGTGGCCGTACGCTGCAATATGCCCTCTGCGGCATGTTCCGGCGCCTAGAATTATCACCACCAAATGCTCAGGGCATTTCAGAGTACGGCGGCTCATTTCCCAGAATCTCTGATGAATTGACAGAACTAATTAGCTTCGCACCCGATCCAAATCCAGTGGAGGGGGTGCGGGAATTTCCTGAATCTGCCTTCATAATCCAGCAGACAGCTATAGCTTGAGCTGCAGACCGTTTAGCCGATTTGAGTGTCACTTGTGTAGCAGTAGAAGAGCCAACGGCTATCACCACGGCTTGCAGTTGGCAATAAAGGATCGCTTGCTGCAGGATTCGAACCCACGACCTCGGTCGTGAAGAGCGAGCACCATACCTCCTGGGCTATCACTGCTCATTCTCCAATCCCTCTAAAAGAAGCCTGCTGAGTGAGTTACCGCAGGCCACAAGCCGATGGTAGGTGCAGGAGCTCAGACGAGCTGCAGGAGATCTCCGGGCGAGTCGGGTTAAAATCGCTTTACCTGCACGATGATGACATTCAACCTGCACGCATGATACCTGCGTGTCACCAATGACTAAAACCAGTGGCAAGACGGCCAGCCAGTGCCTCGAATTTTGACACGCTTCGAATAGAAGTAAGAGCCAGTGGGACGAAGAATGGCGCTGTCGAAGTACACAATGCTACAATGCGATGAGACTACGAGGTGGAGCAAAGCCACGGGATTAGCATTCGGCTGACGAAGTCACGGATGAGCTACAGATTGATAAGAATGAGCCAAGAGCGGATAGAATAGCCAAGAGAGGGGCAGGAGTCCCGTTGAAGGCTGGTTCGGTAGCACAAAGTGGAATGACGGCGACGATGAAAACGGTTTGCAGTAAGACGCGAGAAACATGGCAATGCCTTGTGCGAGCCGACGTTCGAAGAAGTCTCGTGCACATCAGCACAGCAGCCATCACGTTGCCAGAATACCGAGTGGCAGTTTGGTCGTCACCATTCACGAAAGGGTACTTTGAACTAAAATCTTCAGACTCCTTCTCCGGCAACAAGGTGAGAGTGAGAAGCATACGTAGCTGAGTCTCGAGGGCGGTGGAGAAAGAGGGTAGCATGGAAGTAACAGTGCAGGGTGGCTGGGAACCACGTGCCAGAATCGGCAGCAGGAGAAGATTGTGCGTAAGAATTGGGGAAGCGAGTTCCACAGTCTATGGTGACCAGCAGAGAAAAAGCTAATGTTGCCATCGGAGCCTAAGAAAAAAGTGGAACAGCTATTGTATAGTCCTGAGAGGACCAGGGGGCACACGGAAGCTGATATAGCGGTTATGAAGATCTTCCAGATCCAGGCAGCCTTGTCGGTCAAAGTAAGAATTTTGCTCTGTATCCACTGATCAACCAAGAGCATAGCAGCTCCTTTAGTAATCAACCTTGCAGCCAAAATTCACTAGCAGCTGTAGGATGTAATAGGTTCATCGGCAGCTGCCTTCGACCACTGAATTACAGTAGTCCCTAAATAGCCGTGATGGCACACTAGGTAAGGCGGTTGCTTTCACGACCTCGGTCCCGAGGTCGTGGGTTCGATTCCTGCAGTGGGCGATTCTTTATCGCCACTGCAAGCGGTGGTGATAGCCGTAAAGGCTCTTCTGTCGCTATACAAAAAGAGGCTGTTTAATCAGCTAGAATTTATTTATTTATAACAGCCAGGAAGCAGGTAAATTCTTTGCCAGCCAGCCACCTTGGTAAGCTGTCCTTAATCTTAGACAGGGATCGAACATGAAGACTTGCTGCGCAGCCGGTCTGCTTCTGAATAAAACTTAAACGTCAAACAGTGGTCAAAGAGGACACCGAAATTATAATAATAATAATAATGTTAATAATAACAAAATTGATAAAGCTCCCTCAAAGAACTAAATCTCTTTCCAGGCGCTTTACATTTGCTGCAAAGAAAACACGATCGGATTATGAGAAGCATTCGTATGATGGTTGCACCAGAGAACTGGCAACAAGGAGAATGAAAAATGTTGTTCTAGCTGTACGGTCACGGTTTCCTACGAGGAAGAATTCGCTTTGCTTTAGGACATGGGCGACGATCCAGGACCGAATATCTGCAACGCAAGTGTTCAGTTTATCTGTTGCCACCACAGCATATTCTGATGGTTTTAATGATCATAAGTGGGTGTCGTCGGCATAGAATTTATAGCAGAAAGAAGGATTTCTGTATAACTGGACAAAAGCATACGGCCGAGAACAGACCCTTACGGAACTCCACAGATCTGCCGTGTGAGACTTTTAACTAGCATTCTCCAACACGGATAGGACACGATCGGACACGTACACTTCGGTGCTGCTTTAATTCCGACTGAAATGTTCACGATGCATCGTTCTGGTCGCTGCTCCACAAGCTCATGCGCCAAACCTATTGCAAGCTAGTACAACCAGCCACTTGACCTACATAACCACCCCGCATTATCACATCGTCGAAGTGAGTTACTGTGACTCCAGTCCCTGGCTCAGGAGGCGACGGGTTCACGACCTGCTGGCGACACGACGTCTTCTCTTTTTCTAAAGCTACAGCTTTGATGTGTAATTGCCCTCTAAATCCAACTGAGGGTTGAGCCATGCATCGCCTTGGGAAGGCACACGATTGGCGAGCGACGCAAAGGAAAAACGAATGGTGCAGCTCAGATCAGCACACAGCGCTGGAGCAATGAGCGGAAATCCCGCTTCACGAACTCTCGGGTCGCGGATTAGAGTCCACAGCAGGCGACTTATCGTTCACTGCAAGCGGGGTGGCCGATGCCACTGCTCGCCTGCCACTACATAGTTGAGGCTGCTGAATAAGCCAATCTTTCGCTGCTGCTGGGCCAAGTGTCGCCACTCGGGTACTCGCTTCGAGCACAGCCACGGAGAGCTTGCATTGCCCGCTGGTGGGCAATGCAAGCCGCCAAGGATCTCCGGCAGCAGCTCATATAAAACAGCACATCCTAACACACAACAGCAGGGCCTCACCTGCACTGCATCTGTGGCACACTTGTTGGCCACGTCTGCTGCGTACGCCTTGGCGATCGAGGCGTAGTACGTGTTTTTCCTGCCCTGATCGACTTCGTACGCAGCGCGTCGCACGATCAGACGTGCCGTCTCGACGCCGATTGCCATGTCGGCGAGCATGAACGCCACGGCTTGGTGCTGGAATGGCGACAAGCATCGCCCGGATCAAAGACAGCCTAGCAGTGGCTAGCATCTCAGAGACAGAGAGAGAGAGAGAGAGAGAGAGAGAGAGAGAGAGAGAGAGAGAGAGAGAGGAGAGGGGGAGAGACAGGACTCGTCCGATATGAGAAACGTTAGCACGCGCAGACGGGGTTATGCATAGTTCCTCGTGAGCGGTCGGGATGATGGGGCCGGCCAACAGCAGGCACGACATCATCTGCCTACGGCGTGCAGCGGCCGATCTCTCGGACACAGCAGCTGGAGCAGGCTTGTCTCGTCATCGACTACTGGCAGCAGCTGCTGCTGCTGCAAAGCACACGCTCGCAGGGGCAGACACGGAGAGCGCGCGCTCGCACCTGAGAAATGGGCTTGCCAAAGGTCTTCCTCTCCAGGGAAAACTTTGCCGACTCGTCCAGTGCGCGCTGAGCGATGCCCAGAGCGCCGGCAGCGACCTGGCAAGAAGGAGCTCTTTATGCTGTGCGTGTGTCGCGGACGCAGCGTAAAGAGTGCGCCTCGGGCCGACCAGATGAGAGGAGATCGCCAACGATACGCGACGGCGGCACAGCGAACAGCTGCAACATACAGGCGGTCTGGTGCGATCGAATGCTGCCATGGCGATTTTGAATCCGGCTCCTTCCTGCGCCAGCAAGTTCTGCAAGTCGACAGAAGCTCAAACGGTCAGGAAGGTGGCAGCAATGCGACACGAACTGTCAGCTAAGCCGACATCAACAGGCTCCGAGGTGCCACGAATTGGGTTTGTAAAAGGAACACGAATGATTCTTCGCAACAGACGGCGCAACGAAACCGCACAGAAAAAGCCACTTACCTTGGCAGGAACGCGAACGTTATCGAAGGTGATGCCTCTCGTGTCCGACGCTCGCTGTCCCATGTTGATTTCCTAGCGATCAAGACGGTGACAGATGAGGGCGAGTACACGGTCGTAACAGTACAACGTCCGACAACAGCTTGCTCGGTAAGTAGACGAATGAATTACAATGGCTGCTGCCGGCATCGAAGAGCCTGCGCTGCTTGCAAAAATCGGCGATGGGGTGTAAGGAGGGGCCGTGGAAGGGAATGGAAAAGGGCAGGGCCGAAAACCGGGGGGGGGGGGGGGGGGAGAGCAGCCAAAGGCTGCTATGCATAAGACCAAGGCCGAGCAAGATGACCCTACGCTAACACCCTCTGCTTACCTAACTACCAGGATACCCAGAGGAAGTTGGCAAACGAGATGATGAGCATAACGAAGCATCAGAAGAGGATAACGGTTTGGCAGCAAAGCCTGCACAGAGCAAATGCAAGGAAAATGCAGGCAGTCAAGCATCTCACCTCGTCAGAAAGCCGACAAGAGCAAGAAAGAAAGACCTATCAGTACACATGCTTCTCTGAGGGCGCTTTATCGAATGCATTATTATTATTATGCAGATATACAAGAGGTATGGAGCTGATCAACAACATGACCGACTCGACAGTTGGTAAAAAAACTCAGTACACGATCGAGTGGAAACCCAAAAACAGAACCACAGCAGGAGCGAGAACCCGGCAAAGTGAACGACAACTCTGGAGCGGAGGCAGGCAAAGGTCACTCTGCAACGATAAGCAGTCTTTCCTGTCATAAGGGGCAAGATGGAGAATTAGAATGACGATAAGGCCAACGATGAGGCGATGCAGACGACGATCATAGAGTGACAAGGGTGACAAAAGATACCGGCCCTCATGCACTCGTGCGCATCCGGCCGGCAGTGCATGCACCTTCTTTCCCTTCACGACTCCCGGAGAGTCGGCGTCCACTATGAAGCCACTGAATGCGCTGCCGGCAGGCGTCTTCGGATCGTTTGAGGTGCGAGCGAGCACGAAGTACCAGTTGGCCACGCCGCCGCTGGTGATCCACATCTTCTGGCCGTTGATGACGTACTCGTCGCCCACCTTCACGGCTCGCGTGCGAATGCCCGCGACGTCCGACCCGGCGCCAGGCTCTGTCACGCAGTACGCCTGCAAGCCATGGCCGACGTGAACCGCCGAGCAGAAGCTGCCGCATGCGGGCGTCCACCGCACAGCGGAGGCAGGGCTGCTCAGTCCACGGCACGACAATGCAGGCGACACGTCAGACCAGATGGCCAGAGGGGTGCCGCAGATGCTGCTTCAGATGGAAGAAGAGGTCAGCGAAGAGCGTGAAGTCTGCCTACTTTCAGCTATGTAACATTGCTAAAATTCGGGTTTGCTAATACAGGGATGCTGCATCTAAATTGGTCCATGCCTTTTGTACAAAATTTCATCTCGACTTCTGCAAATCACTGCTTGCTGGCCGACCGGCCTGTGCAATCAGGTGTTTACAGTTGGTGAAAAACTCTGCTGTAAGACTTATCTGTCGTGAGCGTCGAAGTAGCCACATCAAACCACTTCTCGCCGACCTGCAATGGCTCCAAATAAAGTAGCAAATCGACTTCAAAGTTCTGTCACTCACTTTCAGGTCCCTTCATTCACTGGCTCCAGCCAAGCTAGCAGAACTACTCCACGAACAGACTATGCATCGTACCACCTGCTGTTCTGACTCAAAGCATTTACCTGTGCATCAGACAAACCTAAAATCCTTTGAAGACCGTACCTTTACTTTGTACGCTCCCAACGCCTGGAACTCACTACTGACTGACGTCACGACATCCCCTGACTTAACGACGACTTTTAAAAAGAAGCTAAAAATGCACCTGCTCCTCACAGTATTTGCTCGTTCTTTGTGATTTGTCCTTGTGTGCTCATGCATACTGACACTGCGCATGCCACCACTTGCCATATTATGCACGTTAACACTGCATGTAACCACTAACCTTATTAAGCATGCTGACATTGCGCAAGTTATTGACACTAGCCATATGCTCAGGCTTCTTTACAGCATATGTCAAGTGCCTAGACAGAAGTTAAGTTCTCTGAGGGCGCTACACAAATGATTGAGCCTGAAGCATCAGCCTTCATCTCCGGAACACCGTTTCGCACTGGTTTAGCTGCACGCGCATCTGCATATGTGTTGGCTTCTTAGCATGCATCGCACGCACAGCAACATCCCTGCAAAGTGCAGGGTAAGCGAGCGCGCACACGCACACATGCACACACGACAGCCGAAGGGCAATTATTAGTGCCGACCCTCTGACGAAAACTAGTCAAGGACAATTGCCTCCAGTGCCTATGAGCCAAGGTTCACACGCAGAGCACAGACCGACAGAGCACAGAGACAGGACCGAAAGGAGACTGACGCCATACTTGTCTCGCCTATGTCAACACTCTCTATGCCACTGCCGAGGAAGACCCGAGGGCTCCAGGCCAGTGCTCGCACGTAATGTGCAGACCGTCGTTCAGCCGATGCAGGCCACAGCGAGCCAGCTTTTTTCTTACGCATTTCGTCGGCTCCGCGATGAGTCGGCCGAGGTATTCCTTCTTCTGCTCGTGGTTTCCCGCCACGATGACCGGCATGGAGCCGAGGCCGTTGGCCTCGATTGCGGTCTGCACGCCACTGCAGCCGTAGGCGATCTCTTCCGTCACGATCACACCCTCGGTGGCATGCAGGTTGGCTCCGCCATACTGACCCGGAATGTGTAGGTTCACCAAGCCGAGCTCCCAAGCCTTCTTGAAGATGTCGTGTGGGTACTAAAGACAAGGCAAAAGCAAACATGAAGACATATATGACCACCGACCTGTAAGGCCTCTGGCTACAAACATGCACCAAATCATGACCACGAATGCACAAAAAGCAAACAGGAACAAAAATACATGACAGGTTCACTAGGGCAAACGTGGAAAAACATGAAAACGAAAGGAAAACGTGAGCATAGCTGATGCATCTTTAGCTGAGACTTAATTGATACAAGGTCATCGCAGGTACATAGTAGCCATAGACGAAAGCGAGTTCCAGACTGACAGTGCATATGAGCTGAAGGCTCGATCACCAAAAGATTTCAATTTAGTGCAACTAACGGCAAGATGACTATATGCCGAGGAGCGGGTGGTTCGATAGCACGTAATTGGATGGACCTAGGGGACGTGACAGGTGGGCTGGTGCAAGCCTTGGTGTGGTGACCGATCAGCCAGACTGAGTATCTTGAAATCGATTAGATGTTTGATAGGGAGTCAGCCAGAAGTGGTCCGATGTGGCAGACATGCCTTAGGCAACACAACAGGCTAGCTGCTGAGTTATACCCCCAGTTGTAGACAATTAAGGGCACAAGCTTCGACTCATGAATGAAGGGAGCTGCATCTAATCTAAATGGAATGTAATAGACGAATGAACTAGTTTGGCTTTCGTACTATTATCTACATGGCCCCTGATTTTGGCAATGTTCCTGTTAGCTGAAAGTGGACCGACTTGACAGTGGAAGAAAAGTGCTGAAACACGTGGAGAAGTCGTCCTGGAATAGAAGCACGTCCAGATTATGGGCAGGCGTCACGGGTGAGACGCTTGATGAACCAATCTTTAGGGTCAGAGGTCTTCAAACTTTCTAGCGACACTAGGTTTGCCCATAAGCATTTGGATGGTCTTCCTTTGGCTAAGCTTCTGGAGCTTAGTAGCCATACAAGTGCAAAGGTTTTCGATGGCGGCTGCTAGGAAATTAAGTGAGCCAGATGAGTAAAGCCATACCATGTGGGTGTTACGCAGGAAGGTTTTGTATAGCGCACTCACCTCCTTAAGCAGCTTTCGGTATGCATTCGGTAGCCCACAGACTTTATCTCATGCAACAAAGAGAAAGTGGGAAGCATAGCAGAGTCAGGAGAGCAGTTCCTCGAGGTAGTGAGCAGCATGGAAGTAGCAGCTCAGGACTGCTGGAAAGGATGAGCCATAGTCGGCAGCAGGAGGGTAGTTGTTGCGTAGGAATCGTGGAAGTGAGTTCAACAGTCACCTGCAGAGCTAAAGCTTCTGTCGCCGACGGTCTTTAAGTGGAAGAATGGAGCAGCTAATGTATTGTCCATACAGGACCTGAGGGCACGAGGAGGCTGAAATTGGTGCAGCAGTTCAGGTAGGTATGGAGGATCCAAGCCGTGGCGGGCCTTGTGGGTCAGTGTAAGAACTTTGCTTTGTACGCGTTGATCAACCGGAAGCCATCATAGCTCTTTTAGCACAGTCAAACCTCAGGGACTTGAAAACTAGCCTTGCAGCCATGTTCATAGCTATTTGCAGTGGTTTAGTTGCTTTTTTTGGAAGCCCAGCCAAAAAGGAATTACAACAATCAAGTTAGGAGGCTAAGATGAGTCAAACGATATGTAGAGCTAGGCATCGTCGGCCGAGATATGAAAGCAAAGATTGTGTTTGGCAAATACATTGGCCCACAGGGAAAGTATAATGAAAAGAAGTGGACCTAAGATCAAACTCTAGGTACCCTATACTTCCAGATGCTTTACTACAAGATGATCCCTAGACGACCGATAGCTGTTTACATCTACACTCTGACATCTCTAAGCAAGGTAGGCCCTAACCCACTTTAGCATTGTGCCAGTGATATCTAGGCGTGTGAGGAGGCGATCCTGAAGGATGCATGATGAAGGTGGTCAATGCGTGTCAAATGCTGCTGACAGATGCTGGACAGGCTCTACCCTGATCAGCTTTGTTCAGAAGGTCATCGTAAATCCAAAGCTGAGCAGGTTTGGGGAATGGTTAGTTTTAAATGCCGATTGGAACTTGCTAGCAAGATCCGATGAATTGGTGTAATTGTTTAGTTGCTGTGCCACTACTCGGTCAAGTATCTTGGATAAAAATGGCAGAAGAAGATGGGGACAAAAGTTACTCAAATTCTCACGATCTAGGGTAGGTTTTTAATGAACGGCCTGAGAATTGTCATTTTCCAGGACGGGACTTCACTGGTAATGCTAAACCAGGGAGGGACTTCACAGGTAATACTAAACCAGGAAGGGAATTCACCGGTAATGCTAAACCAGGAAGGGAATTCACCGGTAATGCTACACCAGGAAGGGAATTCACCGGTAATGCTAACCCAGGGAAGGGAATTCATGCATTCGCTACATCCCGTCTCGACTTCTGCAACTCACTGCTTACTGGCCTACAAGCATGTGCGATCAGGCGATTGCAGCTGGTGCAAAACTCCGCAGCTAGGCTTGTCTGTCGTGAGCATGGCAGTTGCCACATTACACCACTTCTCGCCGACCTGCACTGGCTACCAGTCAAGCAACGGATTGACTTCAAGGTTTTGTCGCTCACTTTTAGGTCATTTCATTCTTTGGCTCCAGCCTATCTCTCAGATATACTCCCCCATCAGGCCAAGCATCGTACCACCTGCTTTTCGGAATCCAACTGTCTACAAATACCTCGTACAAACCTCAAATCCTTTGGAGACCGTGCATTTAGTTCGTATGCTCCCAAAGCCTGGAGCTCCCTCCCGACCTGCGTCAGAACATCCCCTGACCTGACCACATTTAAAAAGAACTTAAAAACACACCTTATTAGGACAGCATTTAGTGGGTCTCTGTGATTCGTCCTTCATGTGCTTATGCGTGCTGACACTTTGCATGCTGCCACTAACCACATTTGCATGCTGACCCTGTGCATGTCACCCCTAACCATGTTATTCATTTTGTTTGTTTATCAAGCATGATTTTATTCACCGTTCAATTGCATTTTCCTTTGCAGCAAATGTAAAGCGCCTAGAAAGAGATTAAGTTCTCTGAGGGCGCTTTATCAAGTGCATTATTATTATTATTATTATTCACCGGTAATGCTAAACCAGGAAGGGAATTCACCGGTAATGCTAAACCAGGAAGGGAATTCACCGGTAATGCTAAACCAGGAAGGGAATTCACCGGTAATGCTACACCAGGAAGGGAATTCACCGGTAATGCTACACCAGGAAGGGAATTCACCGGTAATGCTACACCAGGAAGGGAATTCACCGGTAATGCTAACCCAGGGAAGGGAATTCACCTGTAATGCTAACCCAGGGAAGGGAATTCACCTGTAATGCTAAACCGGTCAGATTGAGATTGTGCTTGCTACCCCCCCCCCCCCCATTTCGAGGCATGCATCTTCAACCCCCTCTCACACACATGGCAGGCAGTGACGGCTCCAGCATCAGCAGCGTGTCATCGCAACTACTGCCACGCACCTCGCCAGCTTTGTCCAGGTGAGCGGCTTTGGGAATGATCTCCTCACGAGTGAACTTCCGAGCCAACTCCTGCAAGCTCCTCTGGTCATCGGTTAGTTCTGCAAGACCACAGCAACAATAGCTGCCTGTGACAATGCGACAGCTTTGCGACCGGCACACGACGAATACCGGAGCTGCCTCGACGACAAAGGCACAGCCGGGAATTCCTTTCTCGGTGGCTTATGACGAAGCGATGCAATGGCAGTGCATGCTGGTGCTACCCCCTCGATGCTTCCAGACAGTGCTGGCACGGCTCAACTACTCGGCTACCGTCATTCGAAAATCTCGTAATTTAGCTGGAGCTGCCATCAAGGAACAGTGCTGCCCTCTTGGTACTCTGCACATTCTAACTTACAGCCAATGACCTTTGGCCTTTTGAGGTCGTGGGTTCGACACGTGAATCAGACAACACATTATGGCCTGGTGTAAGCAGGGTGATAGCCATGAGGGCACTTCTGCCACTATATAAATGAGGGTGTTCCATCAGCTACACTGTACTTTTTTAATTGCCAGTGCATTTAGTGAACCTGCAGCGGTGAGGTGTGCTGTCAAAAGGCCCCTTGCCTCAATGCTTGCAATTTGCACCTGACCACACACCGACCGGACCTTGTGGCGTTGTGAGAGTCCGATTCATCATACATTCACTCGAATGTGGGGTCACTGGTCGCGGGAAACTACTTCAAAGAGCAGTCGAGATGCACTTCTTTGGTAGATCCTTATAAGACACATGATTATCAGCGCGACGGTCGGTCAACCTCAGTCGCATGCATTTGCACTCTTGAAGATCTTTTTGCCATAGTGGCACCTCCATCACTGTGGCAGTTCGAGCTTTCACCGATGTCCAAGCTCCTCCTCGAAGGTCACCGTCCACGCTCGGCTTCCTAAATAAGTGACTTTGCTCTCCCAGAGATAGAGATGCTGTAGCACGAATATCGTCGAGACTTCGTAACTCAGGTGTCCTCTTTCAGAAAATCAACTCCAAAGCTAGCCATCGCGTCCGATGCCGGTCCAGGACGGGAGATTACTTACTGAAGTGGCAGGCAGTGGGTGGTGCTCACTAGCCCCCCACATACTCTCTAAACTGGACTGCTTGTAACTCAGCATACGCACGGGCCTGACAAAAAAGCCACTAAGCATCCACAGTTGTGGAGGTGAATATGGCTACTGGATTGGTCTTCAGACCGATGAAATTTAAGCACGAGTCACCTATGCTAAAGAAGTTGCAATGGGACCATATTAATCACCTCATTCACTAGGTCCATAATGGCTGGGCTCCTCTATATCTAGCTGAACCCTTTTACCAATTTCACTTTCCTCTAGCCTGCAGGGCAACAAATTAGCTGTAGCATGCTTTGCTAAACGACTGCTGGCTACTGAAGCTTTCAGTGTATGGCCAAGACTGTGGGACTCATCTCAGCAATTTGTATGCAACATCTTCTCTCCTTCTGCCGATTGTGGCACATCCTTTCAAGCTGCCGTCCTGTACTACTATTCTCATGGTGCTCGCTTCCTCGACTGCCCTCCGGACTCAGCTATGCTTCTCACTTCCTCTTTGTTCCGTGGCACGGATCTGTAAGCTTCTGTCTGCGTGCCAAAGCTGCATGGACTTTGAGTGTTCTACAGAAAACTGTCCAGCTTAGTCTTTCTGCACGGTTGAATTACAGCCGTGCAAGCCCTTGTGAGAGTGCTGCGTGGAGTGGTTGCATTACAATGCCAGCATCCAAGTTGTGCCGGCTACCACCAATGGCTTTCTTTCCACCTCTAGCCCGAGAAGTATGCTGAGCTAGCCGCTAGCACTTCGATACGATTTAATTTCCCAGAGGTTCAGGAACCAAAAGCCCAAATAACATTCAGCAAACCACACAACTGCCAACAGAGAGATTGCTAAGCAAGGAAATCGCCTAGTACCGGGTAGTTTCTAGCAGCCATTTCTAACGGCTAAACTTAACTCATCGACATTGGTCATGCATCGCGAGATCTTGTTGAAGCCGGCAATAACCTCAAAGTGTCAATTCGCATGCACACGATGTCTAGGAGGAGGTAGACAAGAGGAGACAGACTCTTAGCCACATCATCAATAACAGCTCATCAACAGCATTAAAAACTCTAAGCTCGGGGAGGCAGCAGAGTCAAGCCACGCACAAAGTCACGCACAAAGCCTGTTTTACTTACGAAATGAAAGGCCCAGGTTTCCAGCAGCCGCAGCATCTGTGAACGCCCGCTGTCCAAGGAGGGGGCGAAGATGCCTCAGTACCTGGCCAGACAAAAGATGAGTCAAAGGTCAGGAGGAGGCACACGAATCAAAGGGGCATGCTACCGTGCGAGCAGTCATTGGGAAAACTCGGCCATCCAAATCGGTTATGCTGGCATATCTCCTGTTGCCTTATCAGACCAAAATGACCAGTCATTAGATGATTGCATCAGCAACATGGTCAATTCTGCCTACTTTCATCTAAGGCACGAGGCAAAAATTTGGACAAGCTTCGATAAGGACATCGCAGCCAAGCTGTTATACATAGTCGTGACACACACACACATACCGACTGGACTACGTAACTTGCTATCTGAAGATCTACCTGCTTGCTGTAGAAGATGCTGAAAAACTCGGCAGCAACGACAGCTACTCTCCTACTGCCAAATATGGCCCATCTTTTTCAGCGGTCCTGAGCTGCTACTTCCATGCTACTCACTACCTCAACTGCTCACCTGACTCAGCTATGCTTCCCACTTTCTCTTTGTTGCGTGAGACGAAGTCTGTTGGCTACCGAATGCTTGAACCGAAAGCCGCTTAGGCTGTGAGTGCGCCATACAAAACTCTCCTGCGTAACACCCACATGGTCTTTATGACTTTGTAGAGTTACAGACCGAGATACATTATATACATTACATTACATAGACATGTCTTTCGCGAACGTTACAACCGCCACATTACACCACTTCTCACTGATCTGCCACCGGCTCCCGATCAAGCAGCATATCGACTTTTCAAGTCACTTGCTTGTAGGCCCCTCCATTCCCTGGCACTGGCCTTCCCATCTGAAGTAGTTGCACGACTCAGGCCATCTCCAATCGCGCCATCCACTCCTCTAACTCAGTCTGACTCGGCCTCCTCCTCCTCCTCCTCCTCCGAAGAGCTGCTTCCTTCCCTTGAAGACCGTGACCTCAGTCACTGTGCCTGTCACTGTGTCAGAGACAGGCACTGGTTACAGACCAACATTGCATTATCTCTCTCCTGATTTGATGCCATTCAAAAAGAAACTCAACACCTACGTGTTCCTCACAGCCTTTACTCTGCAAGGGAAAATCGTCTTGTATGCACATGAGGGTTCTGAAATTGTGATACTACTCATCACTTGCACTGCTTCGTACCTACGATTACCTTCAGAGCGATACTGGTCAGAGCAGCAGGGCTAGCTCTCCACAAGATCTTCTGGTCTCCGCCTTGCCCGAAGACTTTAGTACATTTAACCACCAATTGATTGATCCTTTCGGAGCACATTCTCCTCTTGTCATGCCCGAGAAGTGTGCATCAGGACTGGCCGTGTGCTAGAATACGTTCGGTCCTGCCTCAGTGAGGGATGCCCTTCTCAGAGGACGATGCCCTTTGACCCTTCTAAGCCTTGTTCCACATCCGACTCGCTGTGTTCGCTTGCTATGCAGCCTGCGGCGATGACAGTCACATAAGGATAGCCCACCAGATTCCTAAAGCTCGACGATGATAGCACGAATGACGTAATAGTTATGAGCAAAGCCTAGAGTCACCCACAACACTGACGACTTTAGCTTCCAGATCGGCTTATCTAGCATCCCTCTAGTGCCGTCTGCCTTTAGTGTGGGTATGCAATTCAAAAATTGTTGAATAGGCATATAGGCTATAGCATACACGGTCAAGTTGGCCTATTTCTAAAGTTATGTTCGTCTGTCGTGAACGTCGAAGTTCCCGCATCGCACCACTTCTCGCGGGAACTGCACTGGGTTCCAATCAAGCAGCACATCGACTTTCGCGGTTTTGTCACAAACTTTTGAGCTCTCCTTTCTCTCACGCCAGCTATCACGCCACCTGTCAGAGCTATTCCCAATGAGGCTAGGCATAGTACAACCCACTCTTCTTATTCAAGTCGTTTGGCTGTTCCTCGAACCAACGTCAGATCCTTTGAAGACCTTGCCTTCAATTCGTATGCTCCCAAAGTCTATAACTCACTTCCGACTGAAGTGGCGACCAACTGACTTCATGCATTTGAAAAGAAGCTAAAAATGCACCTGTTTCTCACAGCTTTTACCTGGGTAAATTGTCCTCTGTGTGATTATGCGTGCTGACACTGTGCATGTTACCACTAACCATATCGCCATGATTCCTTTACAGGATATTACAGTGCCTACAAAGAGATTAAGTTCTTTGAGGGTGCTATACAAATGTATAATGATTATTACTTTCAGCTGAGAATCACTATCGAAATCTCGTCTGCTGAGGAAAGCGTATGGAAGCCAAATTAGTTCACTCGTTTGTGACATCGCTTCCAGATTACCATAATGACCGGTATTCCGAGTTCCCGGCCGGTTCCCTTAATCGTCTGGCACAAAAGCGGCCGACAGCAGCTCGCTCGTCGTGCGGGAGGATGTCGGGCAGGTGGGGAAGGGTAGGTGCGAGGGGGGCCCGGTGCGAGCGAGTGAGGCGACCTGCGAACCGCAGAGATAGGATCTTCCGAGTCGATTTAGCGGAGAGCATAAATTTAAATTTAGCGGAAATAAATTTATAAATATAAATTTATAAATAAATTTATAAATATATATACAGCGGAGCATAAATTTAGCGGAGCATAAATAAATGCATTTAGCGGAGCGCACCGGAGTGCAACGGCTGGGAGCGACGACGGCCTGCGGAATCCAACGAAGCCAACGCCAGCGCTGCAGCCACGACAATTGGGAGGCGCGAGCAAAGCGGAAGGAACACTCGAAGGTTCCGGCGGCGGCGCGCTAGGCGACTGCGACCGAGACTCGCGAAGGCGTAAACGCGCTCGCCGAGCACACGCCGATTTGAGAGGAAACGTAGCGACGCTCGCCACGACTATCACTCATGTCTACCACCGCCGAGGTCTCAATAAAATAGAAAGCCCACGCCCGTATCCGCATATTGATGCGCTCGGAGAGAGAGAGAGAGACGATGTAGCCAGCCAGACGAGCCAGACACAACCCGCTGGCCGACGTGGCGGGCGGGGCGGGGCGGGGAGGGCGCTGAGCGCCGCCAACTGGCGCTGACTGCTTCGACGACTCCGCTTCACGAGGCGACCGTCGTTCGCGGATCTTGCCTCGCGAAACATGAACCGGGGCGGGCAAAGCGAGATTCGGCGGGTGACGCGCGAGCACTCAGAGCCCCGAGGAGAGCTGCCAGGACGGGCGGGTCGCACGTCAACGCCCACCGCAACGGCTATCGGAACAGCCAGCTTCCAGCTGACCTATCGAGGCCGTGCGCGGCAGCGCAGAGCTGCCTGCCAACCGCCTCGCGTCTTGCACAAGCGCAAGCCAGGCGGTATTCTCTGACGCACGCAAACTCGGGACGGCTCACTGCGAGAGGCGCTGGCGAACCTTACCAGCGGAGCACACCGAGCGAGGACCATGTTAGCGAGGGAGACGACGCAGACGACCGTGACCCGGCTTCACTATGGCGCCCGGCGTTCGTTGACCGCGGTTGTCTACCGATTGACATCCGGCTTGCGAACTAGTCACTAGGTCGAGCGCCGGAAAGTTGCGAAACCATTCGCACCTTATCGTAGTTTCAGAAAATTGCTTACAACGCGATAACAGCCTTTGGTTTAAAAAATTCTCCGTAATAACGCGCCAAGCCAGCGCACTTGTACTTCGGCCCCGAGTGGGAGGGGGGCTCCCGCGATGTTCGCACTTCCAGATCCGAGTCGTAGGTTCGAGCCCTCCAGCAGCCAATTCACTATTCCAGCTGATTCTCGCGGGGCGGCGAAAGGCCCTGATGCTGTTCAGCCACCATGTCGGCGAGGCTGCTGAAACTGCAGCGCTCCATCACGATTTGCCGTTCGCCGCGAACGCCTAACCTTTCAAACAACGGAGCTCCTCAAGGGTGTAGAGAGGGCCGCAACGATGGGCCAAAGTACTCCGTAGCTCCGGCTGAACGAGCGGGCCTGGCTTTACCCAACCCCAGCATGGCTGCCATTTTAGCCCCTCCCTCCCCCACCCCCCCTTACCAAAATAATTCCCTTAGCCGCCCCCGGCCCCGCTTGGAACCCCGAAATGTATAACCGAATTACCAAATGGCTACCGGGCTACCAGAGCAACGTTACCCGACTCGGGGTTGGTCTGGAGGCTGCTTGCTGCTAGGCTGTACTTCTTCAGCGCGCATTCTATGCTGTTTTACGTTGTTCTGCATACGAACAGCTCACGGGAATAGACCGAACGAATTCGCGAGGTGCGGCTGGGGTGGATGCTCTGGGAGAGAACCTGTGCGAGCTAGCAGAATGGCTGAACGGCCTGCCGTTCAGATAGCTTAACGTAGGCGGCTTTCGCCTAACCCTGAACGAATGCCTAGCCGAAACTTCGAGGCTGGTGTGGCCAGCCTTGCGCTTAGATAGAGCAACGACAACCAATCCTGGCTGAGAATAGATGGAGCTAGTGGTAAGCGGCCGCAGTATCGCGATGCAAGCAGCCTGAGTCGTTCGCTCGCTCCCCCCCCCTCCCCGCCTTGCTGGTCAGGCGATTGAGGATTAGCTGCCCTCTCACACATCGCCCACGTGAGGCTAGCCCTATAATGGTTACTTAGTTAAGAGGATCCAGGTGCAAAGTTAAGAGGATCCAGGTGCAACCTTTACTGGCCGTCGTTGGCGCCGAGAGAGAGAGAGAGAGAGAGAGAGAGAGAGAGAGAGAGAGAGAGAGAGAGAGAGAGAGAGGAGAGAGAGAGACAGTTGAGAGTAGGTAAGAGTGAGAGCAAGTGGGAGAGAGCGATGATTAGGGAACTCCCCGGTGTGCTCTGATGCAGACTGAGATGGCGCACCCACGGCTCGGACGCGAGGGAAGAACGCTTGCACTTCGCGTGCAGTGCACATCGGCTGCTCCACGCCTCGCGGCCGCCGCCGCCGTGCGACGTGCGGTTTGTGTTTCCCTGTGTGAACGATTCGATTGAATACCCTTGGCTCGCAGGCACACTGCCAGTGCGGGCAGACTGGTAGTGCCCTAATCCACCCCAGGGTCTAATTGGTGGTGGCTCCGGTCTAGGGACGGGCCGGTGCCCAGCTGTGGTCTGGCGGCCGTGGTTTATCTTCTGGCCGGCTTTGTCTTTCCGCCAACTCGCGGGATGAGTTGTGGCTGGGAGGGAGTGAGGGGTGAGAGGGAACGCCAGCCCAGGAGAGAACATTCGTGCATGGGGAGAGCTGCAGGCGCTAGCCAAAATATACGTTGTGAGCCAGCTTCGGTGTTCTGCCTGCTTCCGTGTACGTGCTCGTTGAGAGAGCATTGTTTATCTACACGACGGACGACCCAGGGACTTCGAAGACGTCACGGCTTCTAGCGATAAGCAGCTAAGCGCAACTTAAGACTGCTAAAAGTGTTAGCCGCTCGCGTCCTTAAGTCCAGGTAGGCTTGGCGCTATGTAGGGATAACTCAGAACCCGACAAGCAGAGGCTATAGGTCCGCAATGAGACTTGAATCGCGTGCAATCTCGAAACTCACCTAAATGCATGCGCGCGCGTGCGTACGAAAGGCAGTCGGTCAAACAAAAATATTATAAGTGATAATTATACTACCTTACTTAGTAAAGCAGACTTATATAATTAATTTAAGGGGAACGACACTTTGGTGTTTCGCAAAATCTAGGGCCCCAAAAACGCTTCAGAAAGTGAGCTATCAGTTAATGCGGAACTATGCCTAACTAAAGACAGTTACTGTCGCAAAAATAGGCTTTAATTGGCCTTAGCCCTGCAAGCCAATCTCAAGTTCACATGGCTAAAAAGTCAACTCCTCTAAAAGGTTGGTAACTGCTTAAAATCACCCCAATCAATTTTCAACTTTGACTGGCTATTCGTTTGACCATTCTAGAAGAGCACAATACCCATCGGTTCCCGGAAAAGAGTAGATTTTAATAAATGGAGTAGAAGTTAGAAAAAAATCACTTGTCAGTTTTTTATTAGAAAAGTTCCAAAATGGTATATCCAAATAATTTTAATTAGATATATTGAAGCAGGATGTTTCCCATGAGGTAAGGTGCTCGAGCTTAATGACCGGGGTCGTGAGGACGAATAATAAAGTGGGCGATCCTTTATTGCCAACTGCAAGCGGTGGTGAAATCCGTTCAGGCTCTTCTTCCGCTACACAAATGAGGCTGTTCAATCTTCTCATATTGTTCTACAGGTCAGTTGTATTGGTAAAATATCTGCATACTGAGATTATCTTAATAGTTCAAGGTCTGTCGGGGCACTGAATACGCAGTCCGTGATTAATGGTGAAAATTATTGAATGTCTGGTTGCAGAACACCCCAGTTAATATTATAAGATGCACACAACCGTGCACTCGTAAGCAGTGGCATGCCGCAAATGTAAAGCGCCTAGAAAGAGATTAAGTTCTCTGAGGGCGCTTTATCAAGTGCAATATTATTATTATTATTATTATGCCCCAAAGGGACACATGTACCCGGGCGCTGGATCGGACGGACGGGCGGGGGGGGGCACTAGATCAGGGGGCGGGGCACTAGATCGGGGGGGGGGGGGCATCCAAATGGGCGCCTCTAATACTGCGGGGGGGGGGGGAGGGTGCGCCATCTGTACAGTTCGTCCCCGGGTGCACAATATCCTAGGAACAACACTGCTCGTAAGCAAAGCATGAAGGTCGCCCCACGCTATACAAAAGCACGTTGCTTTTGCCCTTGGTCACGACACGCACGCGTAGCAAGATTTCGGCGACAAACCGAACGCCGTAGCGGCCTTTAGCAAACGTACGCTCTCCAGACGCTTGCAGCTCACAAAAGGCACACAACCGCTCTCCCCCGTATCCACGCAGCATCGACCCCCTCCCCCCCCCCTCTCCCGGAGGTCCTTATTCGTAGGAGCCACCGTTGAGCAAAAAAGATCCCACCAAAGGTGGCTTATTGTGCCGCAGCAGCCGAGCGCCGAGGACCTGTACCCAAGCCACAGTTTCACAGCTTTAGAACGCAAAATCGCACAAAAAGACAGATTCACTCGGATAGAGCTGGACAATTCACTCGGCTGCATGGAGCCGGTAGGTTTATTGAGTGTCGGTTGAATTGCCGCAATCCACTCTAAATAACGAGAAATCTGCCGGGAATAACGACGCAAAGCTCGAATTTTGATTGAATAATTTAGTGTGCGGCCATTGTAATGCACCCACAAAATTTCATGCCATTTCGCTCTTGCGTTCACTGGCATGATGGGTTGCAAAGTTTCTTGCCACTCGTTGAGGGCCATCCGTTTGAGTCTGGCGTGCATCCACGGAAAACTCTCGGCGCTTAGCTCCAGTTTAGATTGCGTATTACTCTAAACCAGTATTGTTCGAGTGGAACCTAAAACATTGCGCGTGCGCGTTCTCGTGCAATTGACTGCAGCGACCCGGCCCCAATAACGCAATCCGGCGGCGTGAGGCCTGATGCAAAGCCAGTTCGCACATTTCCGCCGGAGCGAGACAGCGGAGGGACTTCTGGGTGAGCGACAGAATCTTGAATTCGATATGCTCTATATTCAGGGTACAAGTCAGGGACCAGGGCAAGCATTCCCCCTCCTCCCATGAAAACATGCGAGCTGATTCGACAGCTTCTTTTGCATAGCGACAGAAGTGCCTTTAACGCCATCACCGACGCTTGCAGGGGCAATAAAGGATCGCCCATCGCAGGATTCGAACCTACGACCTCGGGATCAAGGTCGTGAAAAGCAACCGGCTTACCTAGTGTGCCGTCGCGGCTAGCCGGCATTTGTCCCCACCCCAATTTGAAGTCGATAAGCTGCTTCAGCGGAGGAGCCAGGGGGCTGGGAGGGGGCCATTTGCCCCCTCCCAGCCCCCTTGTAGCGGAGCAGAAACCTGGGCCACCCGTAATCTTATGGCCCCGAGAGTCACAAACGACGAAATATGGTCCTACGCACGATATTGATCAAGTCATTAACCCTCGGTTGTTGCTTCTCTTGCAGTGAGCTGTAAAGCGCCCGGTTAGAGATTTAGTTCTCCCGGAGTTCTCTATTCTTATTATTATTATTGTTGTGGTTATTATTACACTCTGTAAGCAACCTCCAAAGTCGTGTTGAATGATTTATATGATTGTGCACTATAAGTTTCCATTACTCGCTGGTCTTGCCACTCGTACGAAAAGCACCCGGGCCCCTTACACGAGCTTACAATTATAAATTACCCCCTACGTAAAACTCTTGCGAGGTTCGCCTTCCAAAGGAAGAAGATCGCGGCTCCCGCACTTCCGCACGCTGCTTGATACGAAGCCTGCGAAGAATCGTGAGAAGTTGTGCAATGTGGCGGTTCCGATGCTTACAGACAAGACAAGCCCTTCTGCCGAGTTTTGCACAAACTTTAAGCGGCTTTTTGCACTCGCCGGAAGACCTACGCATAGCGATTTACGTAAGTCTCGTCTAATGCCGCGCAGGCGGCGGGAGCAGCTTCACTTCGCTCTCCTCATCTTATCGGACCCGGAACCGGATGCTTTCGACGTGGCGTTGGCGACTGCGGGTAGATTTGGCGATGGAGCAAATACGCTCGCCTAATTAAAAGCCCTTTTGTAAATGGCGGAATGGGGTAACGTTTCCGGAAACGGAATTAGCAGGTGAAGCGTGGCAACCGACGAAGTACTCGAACAGCCGTCCAGAGACGCGACGTTCACGTGACGTTCATCTGTAAGACTATGCCGTTGAGACTCGAGCCATCCCTACCGACATTCGTATATATATCTTCATGAAAGAGAGTGACAATTAAGATCACAAATATAGCATACTTGTTTCGTGAATAAATCTGCAATAAGAACTTGATGCAGGCGATATCATTAAATGCTCTTAGTTCAGGCAGGTAATAAGTGACCTAATTCCAGCGATATTGTAGGGCCTCTGGCTCCAATGTCAGCTCGATGAATCTAGCTCATGGTAAACTCAAAGAGATATATAAGTTTTAGGAATGCTATCCTAAGCGGTCACGTTCGTACCGCTAATTATGCAGGATCTAGTGAGAGCAGGCAATTGAGTTTATTGCTGCTTTGCACGATTCGTGCTCTGTTCTAAAAGTCTTGGTCTTTTTATTTGGTTTGTCGCTCCGACTAGATTCCGTTTGTGCAGGACTTTACGACCGTTATACTGCTCTCAAGCCAAAAAGATCGGCATCTTGAACAAAAAGAGTGTCCGAGATTTGTTATATTTTTTTTCTGTCGGGATACATGCGCAGGTTTCACACAAAATCCCGACAACTCGCAGTAAGCTCAATTTATTACAAATATTATATATTATTATGATTATTAAATGTCATATCTATTAGCTCTACCTATTACACTTTGGTCCTTCGTGGCTACAAAATACCCAAATACTCCTTCAAATTTCTTGCAGCTAGAATACCCGACGTTCGCTCTTGAATTGCAGCTAGTTTTCTCAAATCGAATCACGAAAGTACCACATAAAGATGCAGGCGAGCCTAGTGTCGCTGAAAAACTGGAATGACTGCCCCCCTCAATATGGACTCAGTCGGCATCTAAAATTAAGCCTATTTATTGAATAGAAGCGTGCTGTTTCGAAACTTTATTCTGCAGATTCTCAACAGCTACGCTGTATTATCTATCAACTTTCAGCTACGGAACTTTGCACAAATTTGAGTTTACTTGGATAAGGGTACAGCGACTGCTATCCCATGAATTCGTAATGTTGTTTGTAGAATTATGCAGCCGTCTCCAACTTATTATTTATATATCCTATATTATACTTGGAATTATGCACGTCTTTGACTTGCCAAATTTGAAGATACGCACTCAGCCACGGACGGACACGCAAAAAATCTAAAATTGAAATGTATGCAAGAAAACTGCTGACTGCATCGCGTTCTCCGTCTTGACTCTTGTTACACGCGAAATGGTGACTTCAGTACAGGCCAGGTTTTCAGGGCTTTGCACTGCTGTTTGCGTACACGATCCAAAGTAGCGGTGCAGGAGCTTGGGCATTACTGTTGTCAACTAGTGTGTGCTGATGAATGGACCGGATGCAGCGAGTTAGGAAAGGAGTTTCAACGGGTTAAAATAAAAGGCACGCCTTCTTTGTTAGCCAAAGAATCTTTCGTCGCAGGCGCCATCTTCCTACCCTTAATAACGACGTTGCATCCCTATGCCCGTTTGGTGTTTGTCGTTACATACAGATGCATGCACATTAAAAGGGTTTACTTGCGTGGGGTATTAGATAGACGATACCGTCCGCTGGGTGTAACCCAACTGGCTCCAGCCGGCCCTTTGGCTCGGGTCACGATGCACGAAGCATTATCTCCTCATTGGCGGTGCAAAGGTCTCGAGATGTGCAGACGTGCACCGTGGCGCAGAATGGAGTTCCCGTCCTCGTTCACCAATCGCGCGCCAAGCGATATGGTGCTGGCGTTTGCAGAGAGCGCAATCTCTTTCTAGGCGCTTTACATTTGCTGCAAGGGAAACACGATCGAAACACGATGCTTTTGAGAAGTCGTACATTGGTGAAACAATACATTGACAAGTCAAACCGGGCCCTACTTACGAGATTATGTGCAATGGGCTATTCTATGCAGGCCTCTCTTGAAAAAAGTGCTCGGTCGGCTAGACACATTTTGGCATCTGAGGCTGCCCCCCCCCATCGAATGGCCCGCATCCATGGACCTGGGGACTTCCGAGAGGGCAGGGTACGCCTGTATGGCCACTAGCCCCAGCTAGACGTTTCTGGCGTGTGTGACTGCTATCGCGAGCTCGCTCGCACGAGCGCTCGCGCACACACAAACGAGAATCTTCTGCTTTAGTTTTTTGTTACAACTGTAGCTGTAGTTATGAATAATCTATTGAAGTGCTTCATTCCAGCCTATAGGAAGTGCAAAGGAAGGATTCAGTCCCATTTTCGAGCTACAAATTCCCTATGATTACTATTGTTATTAATTTGGGTCCGACTTGCATCAAGAATGTTTATTTGACCAATTCATATCATTCTAATTTGACACAATCAGACATAAGTTTTCCCGGTCTTCTGGAAGTTTCCAGTGCAGCAGAGATGAGAGGCTAAGATCAAGTACTCGCATACTAATCTCATAACTAAGCCAATTGCAATGGCAATGTCGTTGTTATTTATGACTGAGTGCCGTTTACGAGATGCTCATGAAGAGATATTTCCGCAACAATCTTGTATTCTAATCGTTAGCCGTAGATTAGTCGCTGATAGCTTGACAGTACGTATTTTGTAACTGTTTGAGGTTCGCCTTCCACTAGGAAGCATCAATATTGATTACGATAAGAGGCGCCATTATCTCCCCCATCCAGCTGGGCGTATCCTGAAACCACCCATCGAGAGGATCCTATGTCTAGGCAGCGAAAGCTGCCTCTTAATTCAATTCACTCACCAAGCCTCTTACAGTCTCTGGCAACTGGCCACAACGAGGCCACCAGCTTCAGACAGTAGCCGACGGTAGGAAGCCTCTGTAGAAAGAGCTCGTGCGATAGAAGCGCGCGACGTAGCGACGAAGGCAAACGATACAAGCTGGTAGTCGTGTTGACAACGACGGCTGCATTGCATTACACGCAGGCGACGCAAACGCGCGAGCGTTATGTATGCAGATTTAGTAGCTATCGTGGAAGCAGCTCGCGGAGACTCGCGGAGAGAACAGAAAGAGAGAGGGAGAGGGACGGGGCTTACGGTCCGCCGGTGGACAAGCAGACAGTTCTTTGCTGCAGGACTAGCGGGTCACACGACCACAGCTGACCCGTTGCAATTAAATCCAGCTTAGTCGGCCGGTGCTATCCAACTGCAGCGCCGAATAATGTGGCGCTCAGCGCCCGTTGGCCGAGCGGAGTGGTGTGAGTCCGGCTGGGGCGAAACAACATTGTGGGCGTGACCACGCCCACACCTCGGCTTAGCAGCTGAAGAGATGTCGTCGGCACTCTGGTGTAATCTCGTTTAATCTGATGCAGTTGCATTGCATTACGATAACAATAATAATAATAATACGTTAGTATAGCGCTCTTAGAGAACTTGACCTCTTTCTAGGCTCTTTACATTTGCTGCAAAGGAAGCACGATCGAATGGTCAATAAAAATAATAATGCCTCAAACGAGTACAAGGGTAAGCAGCCCGGCCTTTATCAGTGTGCAATGCAGTGAGGCAACAATGGCGGGAGCCCTGGCCCCTCTTGGATTGACTCTTGTGCCGTCCCAGAGATGTCCGGCGGCTTCTGCTGCTTCCAGCGAGCAGTTCACTCTACCGCGGTCTTTCTATGACGGTTGCTTCGTCGATGTCGAGGTTTAACCCGTTGAAACTCCTTTCCTAACTCGCTGCATCCGGTCCATTCATCAGCACACACTAGTTGACAACAGTAATGCCCAAGCTCCTGCACCGCTACTTTGGATCGTGTACGCAAACTAACCAGTCGGCAATGCCATGCACCAGCAAGAGTCTGGTGCCAGAGAGCTCTACTGGCCCCTACCCCAGTTTTCCATGCATTCCCGGCATTCTAGCATTCTAACCCGAGCATCGAAACGTTGGCCATGAAATCAGCCGATCGTGCGATCGTGCTCGAGATTACTAGTGGTTCTTGAGTTAGCTGAAGTGGCGGCCAGTCAATAGTAATAATAATAATAATAATAAATCAATTTGATAAAGCGCCCTCAGAAAACTTAATCTCTTTCCAGGCGCCTCACGATTGCTGCAAAGGAGGCACGTCCGTTAAACAATCTCCCCCCACCCATCCTGAGCGCAAGGAGCCAGTCTGTGTCCGCGAAATGTACAGCTCAACATCAACGATGCACGCGAGCTTGCGATTAATCTTCGGGGGCGATCGCTCGATCGCTCTGCCTGCTGCCTGCCTCGAGGCGCCTGCTGTGACTCGTCGGCCGCCGCCGCCAGCTTCGGGGAGCTCGGTCCACCAGCTGAACCTGAGGCGAATGTGCAAGTAATCTGACTAGTAAGTGCTGCACGAGCTGTACTCGCGGCGAAAGACTCTAGCTGAGCAGCCGTTTCAAGCCTGTGCACAGCATCTGGTGTCACAAGTGGGACAATTCCTAAGAGTAGTGAATTCACTTGGTCCCTAAGCAGTTGACTTGTGCTCGCCTCATTGCTTGCGACTCCGTCAATGTGCACCAGACACACAAAACATCCCTGGCAATCTTGGCGGCCTCAAAGCATGCACGGTTCGTTGAGCTTGATGCCTAAAAGCTGAATTGGCTGCTTGCTCCGGTAAAATGTGATTCGGGAAAACCTCCTGCTGCACTTTTGCGAATTAAGGAGCACTTATCAGGCGGTGTGCTCGACTCACCTTATGATATTTCACATGATGAAGCGTACTTTGCAGGCATGCCGAAGTTTTTCCCATATACCGCTATCTTAAATAATAATAGTAATAATGCACTTGATCTTAAAAAACGCATCATCCGACGAGTTACACATTAACGACACGCCTTGGACGAATTGGCACACGAACCATTAGCTGAGTGCTAATTAGCAGGGCAGAAATAGCACAAAACTAGATCTTTTTCATGTAGACAAGAAAACTGGATAAGCTCCAAACGAGCGGTCGTTGAATGTGCACGGTGCGTCCTTGACAACGTGGGCATTGCAATGTGGCATCACGACTACAGCTCCACATCGAAAGCACGACCGTGTGCAATTCGCACAAGTCGAATCAAGCGACTAGAGCACCTGCCTTGAGCACCCTGTCATCGGCGTCTACCGCGGCTCCAGCTGATTGCAGCTTTCTTGGTGCTGCCCAGCCCGCCGGCAGCAAATGAAAGTCGGCGTCCATCTTTGAGATTCCTGGCAACTGACGTCGATTCAGCGGGCGAGTTCCAACTCATCGCCTGCACAAGCCACTTTCTCGGAACAGTCGCTAGCTGCGCTGACTGCTTGCCCCAAGCAGCCTACACACAAAGCCACTAAAGTATGCAGTTGTAGTAGCGCCGTTGGCATACTCGTGCCATGAGTCCGATTTCCGTTTAGAAGAGTAGCAGCAATGCTGCAACAGTAGCATGGCAAAATTCAGCAGAGCTGGCTTGCCTCGAAAAAAATGGCACCGGCCGATGCCATCTTTACCGCCCACAGCTTAGGGGAAGGGCTGGAGAGGAGATGGGGTGTGGTATATATGTGGAATATGTACGGCTCTAAGTTAACGACTTGGTCTTTTTTTTAACTAAAGTTCGGGCGTTCTTGATTGCTGCTGTCGGCACGCTGCTTTCATCGGAGCAGCTTCTGCAACTCGCTAGCGTCGCATTAAGGGAGCTCGTTCTACCAGGAGTTGTCTCCTATTTTCAAGGACTAGCAACTTCGCTGTATCTGTGGAAAAAACGAGCTGTCGCCGTAAAAAAATATAAGGATGATACCTTTGTATAGCGCTCTCAGAAAACGCGATCTCTTTCTAGGCACTTTACATTTGCTGCAAAGGAAGCATGCTACTCTCTCGTCGGTAACCTTGTCGACATCTCGACTGTCGGTCTCGTCAGGAGTGCCATCACCTCGTTGCGGCAGGATTCGCTTAATTGCAGGGATCGCAAGACGACAGTTTTACGTAGGAACTAATAAATCGAGTGGCGTCGGCCATCGGTCGATCTTCGATATTTCTAAATTATTAGTCGGCAGCAATTCGTGCCCCCAAACCTCGAGAGCTCGCCACACTACGGAGCTGCAGGCTTCCTACGATGCGCGGGTCGCTTCGGCAGAGTGGTTGGCTTTCTTATCCGGCAGCGCGGTACTATTACTTACTGCGTAAATATTCTCTCCTCGTCGATTGCGCTCCGTACTCGGTGCAGTTTTTCATTTGCTGGCTGGACCGGATGTACAAACAACTTTCGCCCCTCCTCCAGCAGGCTCGTTTGCTGGTTCCATCGGGTGACCTTCATTTACATACCACGACCCGTTGGAGCCGTTTCTCATTAATTGACAGTTCGCCGCACGGTCAGATCAGTAACGCTAATAACAACACACTTGATCGAGCGCCCTCCGAGATCTCTTTCTAGGCGAATTACATTCGCTGCAAAGGAAGATCAAAGCTTTGAAGACTCGATTGCAGATGCCGATATTCTTTGCAAAAATGCGTGCGCGCGCGAGCGAGAGAGATTAGAGTAAATCTGGGACGCGGAATTGCTATTCTTATAAGCGCCGAGTATTTTTATATCCGATATTCTTATACGCGGAGTCGACTGTATTCTCTCATTGTCATACGCACATACACAGTGACATCGACGAATGCTTATCATTGAGGAGGTTTCGATCGCTTCGAAGCAACACTAAGTCCCAAGAAAAGAAGCCGGTATTTAGCTCAGGTTCGGGGGTTGATGCGTCGCACACACGAGTGTTTCGAGTGAAATACTACGCGTTGAGAGATAACGTTGACAAGCGTCGCTACGGCATCGTCTGCTCTCGAGCCTTTTGCCCTCCTGTTTGCTGAATGCCGACTGTCAACGTTCAGCTTGACTTTTAACATCTTCGGGCCGTCATGCGACAAAATGGTTATCGAAGGTTACACCGCAGCGCTTTCGTAACGAAAAGACGCCGACCTTCACTGCACCGTCGTGCAGTTCGTATCTGCGAAAGCACCCGAAAAATCCGTTTTACCAGCTTGAGCCTAAGATATTAAGGCTGCCGCTCGACGCACTCGAGTGCATGCCGTCCGATCGATCGTCGTCAATCAAGTTGCTGCACTCTTTCGATCGGCTCCTCAGCAATCGCGTCTCGAGCAGTGAGCGAACTGCGTCGTCGACTCGTCGAACCCTGTCTGCTTGAACTCTGAACTCTGTCTGCTTGGGTCCGAGCAAGGTTTGACGGTCGCAGCGGCGGAAGGCAGTCGCCCGTCCGCTTCGATTCCCGAGGCGCTGATCTAAGAGGATGCGCATCTATCTTATCGATCTATGTAAGAGGATTCATCTTAGAATTGCTTCGCCAGACCGATGCGGTTGCTGGCTGCTTCGAGTTCGTGATCGCTGCGCCGATACGTTCGCGGCGGCGGCGTCTTTTCTATGCTCGGCGCGTGGCGGCGACGTCGCAGTGTCTGCTGAAAGCTTTCGCGTAGGGCCTCGATCGTGCGGGTGCATTGCAAGCGGGCGGACGTAATTAAGGCGAGAGCATAATGAAGCGCGCCAAGAGAAGCGGGCAGCTCCCTGGTGGTGACATTTCCATTGCCACGGCACGACGATCTTGTGGCGAAAGTTTTTACTTAATACACGCCAGCTCCCGTGTCAGACGATCAAACGCGAATCGAACACGTCCTGCTCACGTAGCTGCTTCGTAGATCGACGCTCCGCGAGATGACAGACTCGCGCGTGCAGCAGCTGCTCTCTAATTGCATCCGGTGGAATAAAGGCTGCCGAGTGCATATAATAATAATAATAATGACTATGTATTTGTATAGCGCCATCAGAGAAATGAATCTCTTTCGAGGCAATTTAAAGATGCTGCATATAAAGCGTTACCAAATGATTGGCAGTGGTACACATCCACAGGCAGCATATCCACTGGATATCCAGATATCCACTGGATATCCAGATACCCACTGGATATCCAGCATATCCACTGGACGTGGATAGCCGCCCTCGCACATCGTACGATAATATTGGGCTAAGTCAACCGACGACTCACTACACTAGCTCGGCTTCGTTTTCGAACAAGTGTAATCCAAGATATTGTAATCGTGTAGTTCGCTGCGCGGGAACCTTTCTGAAGAAAATCTCCTGTGTCGCGTCGTGCTCGGCAGTAATCAGGCACCGCAGCCTAATAAGTCAAGGAGCAAGTTCAATACCCCGATGAGCGTTGCTTCCGACGGGCGACGCGAATGCTGTGCGCACCTTTGTAGGCAGACACGTCGAGAGCCCTCGAATGGATACTCGGTGCACTGCCTACGCGCGACAAGCAGGTCGCCTCGTCTACAGCGTTTCTAGCACCAACCTGCTTACCTGCTACCGAGGGATCGTGAACTCACGACGTGAGCCGGACCAAGATGCAACGCATAAATAGGGAACTTGCTGAACTGTATTCGCAAGTGCACAGTGTCGCTGCTGCGCGCGTCTAGTTCAGTTGTATAGCAACACACCTCGCACAAACACATACGTCAAGACGCGCTTGCGGAACCCACTGGTAAAATATAAAACCGGTGCGATCGAGCCGTTGAAATGTTAAATACATATATAAGTATATTACCAGTGCACTAATGCAGAGGGAAAAGCGGCAGCCGCTTCGGTTCAGGCGACTTCCGGTGAATCCGAGGAACTGTCCCCTCGTGCGCCGCCCCTAACGCCGCTCTGAAGACGTCCGCGCTAAACGCCTGGGAAAACGTGTCCCTACTTCGCCCTCCTGCTCGGGATGGGAGCAATAAATAGCACGCGCGTACGAAACCGCGCGTCCGTCGTTCGCGCCGTCGTCCGGCTCGCGAGTCTTCTGCTGCCCACATGACTCTGGAACTTCTGCCGTCGTCGATCGTTGTAAACCTGACTAACCGCTTATCTGCGGATGCATAACACCCTAAAGCTGCCAAAGAGCTTCTGAGGCTAGTGGAGGTCGGCAAACTCCGGCCTTTAGGCCAGATGCGGCCTAGCTAGTGTTCTAGTCCGGCCTAACGGGATCCTGCGTATTTATCGCTGGATCCGGTGACCTAATCGAATTGTCGCGGTTTTATTCCCCTCCGTGACTGCTGGTTGCAGCTCAAGCTCTAGCCACGTTTATTTTCAAAGCTAGCGTCAGGCGCTTGCATGAAGCTGAAACGCCGGACCGGAGAGGGGCGATAACTGTCTACGCCTATCGTTGCCTGCTCCCAAAGCCTGGAACTCCCTCCCGACCTGCGTCAGAACATCCCCTGACCTGACCACATTTAAAAGGAACTTAAAAACACACCTTATTAGGACAGCATTTAGTGGGTCTCTGTGATTCGTCCTTCATGTGCTTATGCGTGCTGACACTTTGCATGCTGCCACTAACCACATTTGCATGCTGACCCTGTGCATGTCACCCCTAACCATGTTATTCATTTTGTTTGTTTTTCAAGCATGATTTTACTTACCATTCAATTGCATTTCACTTTGCAGCAAATGTAAAGCGCCTAGAAAGAGATTAAGCTCTCTGAGGGCGCTTTATCAAGTGCATTATTATTATTATTATTGCAGCGCTTGTCCGTGAGTCTGTCGCGACTGCACGTTCGTCTGACCACGCCCACTCCATCGGCCCGGTGGAGTGGGCGTGGCTTCCTCTGGCCTAGTCAGCCTGCCATTTGACCTCCTGAAATAACCCAGTAGACCGAAAAGTTGCCGACCCCTGTTCTAAGGCATAAACCTTGGACCGGAAATGTAATTTATCGCTGATATGCATAGGCCTAAGTCGTAACCATAAACTATAAACCTATAACCTATAACTATAACCATACAACTACAACCGTAAACCTATTAACTATCAGTCTATGGCATAAACATGCTAAACCGATTGACTGCAATAAAAACCAAGCAGTGACTCAATCTAAAAAGCCTTCCGCTCCCCGCGTGGCGTTACGCTACAATGGCAATCCCACAAGCACGCGGAAGTGGCGCCGTCTGCAGACCGAAGCCTTGGCCAGACCGCGAAGGGGCGTGACGGACTGCTAAGCTCCTTTGGATTGTCTGCCTTGAGATAGTTCTCGATCCTTCTTGTATTGATCGTTGTACGATCATTATATCAGCAGACATGCTAATGGGAGCCTGCTTCCAACGGGTCGGCCCAGTCATCAAAGAAAACGCTTATTGAGCCAGCGCCCTGTCGTCTGACTGTCGCACACAATTAGCAAAGAAGTTCTTGCGGCTACGCGCCCCGTGCTCTCAATGCCCCCGACGCGGTCTCAGTCTAAAGATACGAAAAGCTTAGCAGCCGATGTACCGGCCTAATTTATTTAGGTGCAGAAGAGCCGTACCGGCTATCGCCGCCGCTTGCAGTGGGCAATAAAGGTTCGTCGCACGTCGAGCGCTCGAACACTGCCGCCAGCTTCCGCCAGTGCGTCGCCATATTGCCGACTCGCCTAACGTGGCGGCGGTGTCGACGTGCGGCTGCGTTATTGCGAGAGAACGTGACTCAGGGAGCCTGCGAGCACTGGGTGGAGACTCTGCGACGGCCCAACGTCTGTGGGCACAGCAATCTACCACAAACTGCGGCCAGCTGTCGGGCGCGTTCAGAACGAACGATGGCTCGACGACGGTGCAAAAATGACGCATGCACGGAATATGCGGGCCGGCGGAGGAGGACAAGAAGAAAGACGGCTAGATCCTTCGACGCCGGCTGCCGTCTAGAGTGCACGTAGGCTGGGCTTGTACGGCGTGGCTTCTGATAATAAAGTGCTCGAGTGACTAATTGCTTGGTCAAGCTACCTAGCCCGACGACAGGTCGTTGGCAGGGCTGTCGCAGCTGTGGCCGTGCGACCGTCGCACGTGTTCGGGTAGCGGCGCAGCGAGGATTGCAATGAGCAGAGACCCGAGGCTAGCGATACGCCTACGATAACGACAGAGCAGCTCGATGTACCGCAAGCATCGCTAGCAACAACACCGTAGTAGGGAGAGCACAAACAATAGACTGCATATTGGGGCAGATACGACAGGTGACTTCCAGCCGACCCGCTAGCAGGCTTGCAGCAGCAGAATTACACATACCGCTGCTCTCAAGCCTCGGCTTATCGTGGCTATTTCATAAGCGCTCGGTGCAAATTCAGCGGGCCAAGCTCATTTTTCGTAATCCACGCTCAGCCGTCCAAGCTCATCGTCCGCACTCGCGCGGCATTGGTGCTGCATCGCGGCTAGTTGACCCTACAGACTCGCCCCCCCCCCCGGGAACGCTCACCCGTACCGTATAGATCGCGCGGTCCTGCTTGTTCGCGGATGCCTCGATAGAATTTTTGCATTTGTATGGGCTGCACTTTGGCGGAGAGCCAGGGAGGCCGCCGGAAGTTGCAGCCGTGAGGTGTGACCAACGTTCAGGAGTAGAGCTCGCCCCGCACCGCTGACCACGTGAGCACATTCCGTCGCCGCGCCCCCTCCGCGGGCGGTATCCTAGCGACGCCCGAACGGCCGGTACCAGCCGACCCGTAGCGCGCGCGCATCGACCGCCACCACGCCTGAGACGCTCCTCCGCTGTGCGAGCCGAGCGTAGGTCCGTTTCTTCCGCGTTGGAGCGTAATCCGCTCACAGCAGCCGCGTCGGCTCGCCGGTTCTGACCCTTCGTCGACGACCCGCCGGCATGGGTGCGAAAAAGGACGCGGCGTCGTCGAAGTTGGCCGAGAAAAAGGAGGAGGCGGCGGCCGAGCATGAAGGCGGCGGCGGCGACGCGCCGTCGTCGCAGAAGTACGGTAAGAGCGGCCGGCAAGCGAGCCGCCGCGGCCTGCGTCGATCGCTCTTCGAGTTGGCGGCCAAGTGGCGGACAGCAGAGGCTCCCGCTGGCTGCTGCGCGCGAGCACGGCGGCCCTTCTGCTGCCGTTCCCTCCCGCGGTCGGCGGCGGTTGCCCACCATTACCGCGGCAGGCCCCCCGCGTGACCGAAGGCGACAGCTCAGCGACCCGAGGTTGTCGTCAGCAGCCGCTGCACTGCGCGCCGCGCATTCGCCGTTTTGAGGCGCCGCACCCTGGGCAGGCAGATGGTGCCGCCGCGTGCGCCTTGCCGGCGTGCCGCATCGCTGTTTCGCTGTTCCGCCTCCTTCGCTTTTAAGGAATTCCGTCCACTTCGGTACGCAAGAGCGTGCTGGCCGGCAGGCCGCCTCTCGCCGCCAGCTACGCGCCTGTTTTGCACGCGATCGTGAAGGCTGTCTAGGGGCTGCAGGTTCCCTCCTTTCTAGCCATCTCAGCTGGCAGCTAGCGTAGGCGCCTCGGGCCAACCGCGTCGCATCGCTGGCGCCATAGCGTCTGGCCAACGTCGTGCACGCTGGAGCTTCGCGTCCGGCTGTGGATGTTGGGGGGGGGGGGGCGGCGGCTAACGTTGAGTGAGTTGAGTCAGCGGCTCGCCGCCGTTCTGCTGGCGCCGCGTTATCTGGCGGCCATCGC
>WPIO01000016.1:5670000-5692500 GCA_009760855.2 Cristatella mucedo
AGTACTGAAGCAGCAATGTGTCACACACGTGCCAAAGGAAGCTACCCACAGGTCAATTTGCCTTTAGGAATTAATGAAACAATACTTCAACGTATCGTTAGGAACCCCAGTTCAAAACCTCAAATACATTGTGTGCAAATCTTTCCTAAACATGGGCCATGCAATAATAATAGTAATAATAATAATACTCTTGTATAGCACCCTCAGAAAACTTAGTCTCTTTCTAGGCACTTTACTTATGCTGCAAAGGAAGCATGGTCGAATGGTTACTGGTAGCATGCTTACTGACAACAAGCATAACATAGTTGGAGGTGACATGCACAGGGTCAGCATGCAAATATAGTTAGTGGCAGTATGCACAGTGCCAGCACGTATAAGCAGATGTCTCGACAGAGATTTAGTTCTATTTGGGGGCCATAGAAAAATGTTTAGTTTCTAATATCCTGAGAGCTTTGTGCCCACACAGTAGGTGTTAGTGTCATTTGCGCAGATGGACACTCGGTGACAGTATTTAAATGTGAAAGTATAGTCAAGAAAAGCTCATTCAAACTGCCTCATTTATTTAGCAGTAGAAAACCCCTAGTGGCTATCACTTCACTTGCATTGACATGTGATTGACATTGATGATAAAAGTAACTTACTAGTTATGGGAAAACCCAGTGTGATTCACAAATTGGAAAGGCCGACTCTCAAAATTGGCTCTGCCAGCATGTCTCCTGTTGCATCAGCTCGAAATCTAGGTGTCATATTCCAAAGCGACCTCTCGTTAGACGACCAGATCAGCTCCACAGTCAAATCTGCCTATTTTCAGCTTCATAACATTGCTAAAATTCGGGCTTGTTTAGATAAGGATACCACGTCCAAGTTGGTCCATGCATTCGTGACATCCTGTCTCGACTTCTGCAACTCACTGCTTACTGGCCTACCAGCATGTGCGATCAGGCGATTGCAGCTGGTGCAAAACTCTGCAGCTAGGCTTGTCTTTCGTGAGCATCGTAGTTGCCACATTACTCCACTTCTCGCCGACCTGCACTGGCTACCAGTCAAGCAACGGATTGACTTCAAGGTTTTGTCGCTCACTTTTAGGTCTCTTCATTCTATGGCTCCAACCTATCTCTCAGATATACTACCCCACCAGGCCAAGTATCGTACCACCTGCTTTTCGGAATCCAACAGTCAGTTCGTATGCTCCCAAAGCCTGGAACTCCCTCCCGACCTGCGTCAGAACATCCCCTGACCTGACCACATTAAAAAAAAACTTAAAAACACCTATTTAGGACAGCATTTAGTGGGTCTCTGTGATTCGTCCTTCATGTGCTTATGCGTGCTGACACTGTGCATGCTACCACTAACCGCATTTGCATGCTGACCCTGTGCATGTCACCCCTAACCATGTTATTCATTCTGTTTGTTTTTCATTCATGATTTTACTTACCATTCAATTGCATTTTCCTTTGCAGCAAATGTAAAGCACCTAGAAAGAGATTAAGTTCTGTGAGGGCGCTTTATCAAGTGTATTATTGTTATTATTATGTGAAGGACTGTCTTCTGCAGCAGAGCTCGAACGCACGACTTGCGTCGTGAAATGGGAGCTCCAAACTAGTAGGCTAAGGCCCAGCGGCTAAAATGCCGGTACACATATGATGTAACCACTTCTCAAGTATCCCCTAACCATGTTATTCATGTTCTTTATTGAGCATGCTACCACTAACCATTCGATCGTGCTTCCTCTGTAGCAAATGGAAAGTTCCTAGAAAGAGATTAAGTTCTCAGAGGGCGCGGTATCAAATTTATTATTATTATTATTACAGTGCATGTATGGGCCGCAGTGTGTCGTATACGAAAGTTCCTTGCAGCTGCTAAATTTGATTCACCGATAAAAGCTCTTTGAAGCTGCATAAAGTTTAGTAGCTGGAATGCTACTAGTTAGGCTGCTCTCAGTTTGTACGGATGCTGAATAACAGCTCATAAGTTTGAATAGCCCTTGTAAATCCTTGCTCGGATGCTGTATTTCTGCACAAGTTGAGCTCCTTTTGATGCAGATCTTATGTGAATTTCGGATCGTTTTCTTAAGACCCTATTCGTATGCAGATGCAACTTAGTGGGTTTTATTACCGTCTTGTGATATCGAGTGCGGTATGCTAGACTAAACAGGAATATCTTAAGCTATGAAAAAGCGCAGCTAAGCTTGACACTACTTCATAGCTGACTTCCATTCTCCGACAGAAAAGATCTTAACTCTGGACGAAACTCTCTTGTTGACATCATAGCATGGCTTGCTAACAGGAGGCTGACATTTAGCAGCTGTCGATACTAGGCTATTATTAAAGTAGGATTTTAAGCGTTTTAGTTCGCGATATTTTTAGATTTGATGTTAATAATAATAATACAGAGAACTCAAGCTCTTTTTCGGCACTTTACATTTGCTGCAAAGAAAGCACGATCGAATGGTAAGTGATATCATGCTTGATGAACAACATGAAAAACATGGTTAGGTGTGATGTGCACAGGGTCAGCATGCAAGTGTGGTTAGTGGCAGCATGCAACAGTGTCAGCACACATAAGCACATAAAAGACGAATCACATGGACCCACTAAATGCTGCTATAAATAGGTGTTGATCTACCTAGTTCAAGACGTTTAGGTTAGATGCTTAACGTCTTAGTTCAAGACGTTCTATGCCAGGAGTGCACCATTCAGTGTATGAAAGTTAACAGCTACTGACAGCTGCAAAATGCTCATTTCCCGAAATCGGTACGAATGGAAAGAGCAGACAGAGCAAGTTGCATGAGGGCGATGTGCTCAGAGGTGTTGCAATGCTACGTACTGCCGGTCTGTTTTGCTGTTTGAACTGTAAATGCTAACTGACAGCAGCAGCTAACAGGTTGCTGTCACCGCCTGTCATGCTAAAGAGTGAAGACTGAATGTGCAAGGAGGACTTGTTTTGCTTACCTGTGGGTAATTCAGTTCATGTTACTAGCCAGACGTCTTACTAAAGGGTGACAACGAGTGTTTTCCTATTAGCTTTAGCATGCTCGCCTAAGTACGATACTTGTTTGCTTTTGCCTGCCTGATACTGTACCTATCACAAGCCTCGTGGAGGGGGGTGGATTCTCTTACAGCAAGTTGCGATGTTCCTGGATAGAGGTTAAGTTCTCTTTGGGTGCTATATACAAATGGCCTGTTATTATTTTTAACATTATTAAGTATCTCTCACAACAACGAGAAAGGGAGAAGCATAGCTGAGGCAGGATGGCAGTCAACGAAGTGAGTAGCAGAAAAAAGGTACCTGCAAAGTACAGCTGGCAAGGCTATGTCATTCGCTTTGTGCGTGTAAGTATGCTATCGATAAGACACGAATTGTGGATGTAGGCTTCCAATTTTCTCTAGGAATACCCGTGGCTTTCGGACAAGTGAAACCAGTAGATCATAGCATAAGCCCCATTGCATAAGTCCGATTGCATAAGCCCCATTTGCCAGTCCTTGATGAGTCATCCTCCGGTACGCAAGCTTCGGTGAGAGGGAAATATTGCACTCAATGTGTTACCCTTGTATAGCCACGGTAGCTGGCTGCTCATGCTAATTGATAGACGTAGGGGTGGTGGGGGGGGGCTTGTCAATGAGGCACACCTAGGCTTATAGCTCACTTATCAGGGATAGTCAGGCGGCGAATAGGTTATTTCTCTTCAGCTGAACCCTTCTAGGTTGCCCCGTTTGCCGTGTCGCCATCGAACTGGCGATCGGTGTGGCAGTCGCTCGGTAAGGCTCCAAGTCCAGCGTTCCTCCCGACGATCCTCGAAGGCCGAGGCAGGCTCGGGCAGGCCCGGGCCAGCCCACAGCAGCAGCAGTCCAGATGCAGGTCCTAGGCTATGGAACTCGCTTCCGCGATTCATCCGCAACGACAACTACTCTCCTGCTGCCGACTATGGCTCGTTCTTTTCAGCGGTCCTGAGCTGCTGCTTCCATGCGACTTACTACCTCAACTGCTCTCCTGACTCTGCTGTGCTTCCCACTTTCTCTTTGTTGCGTGAGATGAAGTCTGTTGGCTACCGAATGCGTACCGAAAGCCGCTCAGGCTGTGGGTGTGCCATACAAAACTCTCCTGCGTAACATCCACATAGTCTTTATGGCTTTGCGGAGTTGCAGACGGAGATACATTACACGTGCTTCGTGAGATGCAGCCTCTGGCATGCGCCTCCTCGGGGCTTTCGGTCGAGAGCTCTGGCCAGAGAGCAGAGCGGAGCTCGGCACTCGGGCGGCGGCAGCAGCAGCAGAGCCGCCGGTGCTGCTGCTGCCACTCGTGGCGGCCTCGAGCGAGCACGAGAGGCAGCAGCCACGCTGCAACAGACCCGGCTCCGTGCTCAGTGCCAGGCTCCTTTATGCGCGAGCTGCTGGTGCTTGGAGTTTGCCCCGGCCTTCCGCCGGTACGAGTGTGCCCGAGCGATGCCTGAGCGATGCCAAAGCTGTGCCCGCACCGAGCCTTGGCCAAGCCGGCTAGTTAGTGATCGGCTGGGCCGTCGGTACAGCCCTGCTCGCTGGTACCCGAGCCGAGCGCCGGGCCAGTCAGCCAGGCTCCACAGGCGCCAAGAGGTGAAGGTGAAGTTCTCGGTGAGTGTCTTTGTTGCTCGGCACAAGCTTGACGAAGGCCGGTCCCTCTCACAGGATGAATGAATTTACGGATTTAAGCATTTCTAATTCAGATCATGCCGTCCCGATGGTCTCACAAGGTTACCTGTGGTGGCCAGCTTTATCCAATCTGGCTGAAGCTACCTTTAGGGGTGGGTGGGTGGGTGTTGGGGGTTTCCCTCACAGAATCAGCTTTGCCTTTCTTTTCGGATGCAAAAACCGTTGTCATCTGCCGGCCAGTGACGGTTTATGGTTGAACCTGGCTGCCGAGGGTGATGGTGTTGGTAGAGTAGAAGTAAGAGTAGGATGGCGATGATTGTATTTCTACTGCTCATGCCTGGCTAGGTAGTGAGCAGCCCGTGGTCGGGCATCGGCAGCCAGCCGCCACCCTCCTGCACACGACCTGATGGTGCGCCATCTTGCTTGCAGGAAACTCGTTCACGTACGACCCGGCGTTCAACGGCCCCTTGCGAAACCGCGGCTGCACGGATGTCATCTGCTGCATCATCTTTGTCATATTCATGCTGGGCATGTTGGCAGTCGGCATCTTCGGTAAGTGAGCTCTCTCATTGCTGCATGATGGGAGGGCGGGCACCAGAGGTGGCAGAGCCTGCAGGAGAGCCTGACCACTTTGACCGAGGAAGCATCAGCAGCAGCTGCAGCAGAAGGCACAACAGCATCATCAGCAGCAGCAGCGAAGGGGCTAGGCTCTGACTTCGGCTCCCGAGGGTTTATCTGCAGCACTGAGCTCTCGAGCATTCCTCTCATTCCTCTCTGCAGAGGAAGATTTAGGCAATCAGCTTTATTCACGAAAACTGCCTTGCTGGCCCAAGCAGGAGCTGGTTCCATACGGCAGCCAGAGGGCTTGTTTAGAGGGATCCCACTGCCTTTGCACGCTCCCGTGCACTCTCCATACCGCCCTTTTATTTCGTGCATGCCTTTGCATTTGGCTCTGCCGAGCCATTGTCGATTCCGAAGCAGCTTGACAGCTGACCAGCAGTTTGGTTAGTCGATGATCCGTGACCCCAATGGCCTGTGCATCGATGCTCGGCTGCCGTCGTCCATACCCTCAACCACTCGACAGCAGGCCGAGCTCGCTGCGTAGGACACGCTCGAAGGGACGTACGCTGCTCATCGTTCTATTGAGCCCCGCCTGAGTCAACTTCTCACTCGATGGAGATAGCCGGTGATCTCACAGATAGCCGGCTGAGGCTCGCCTGCCTCTATTTCAATATAGAGGCTGCTTAATTCGCTAGACTCTTGTTATCTGGCAGAGGGGAGTGCATACAACATGCGCTGGTGCCTGCCACTGCCGTCCGAAATGAAAACACGAGTCGCTTAGCTGCAGTGGTCACCGATCATCAACTGGATGCATCTGGACTCTACACCCACGCTGGCTACGCTGGGCACTTCCTTAAGCGTGCGATAGCGATAGGGAGTGTTGTCAGGGCTGTGTGAACGTCCAAGTGCTCCGTGGGCAGGCTCGCGTGAATGCGCGCTTGTGTGTGTGCGAGTGTGCGTGCATGCATGCATGTGCATTGCATGAGCGTGCTCGGTAGGACCCGAGGACTCGGTAGGACTCGTGAGCGTGCCTGGTAGGACCCGAGCCAACGCTACTGTGGAGGGCTGCAAGAAACAGTGCCGTGGCTGAGCGCTGATGAGCAGTCGTGGCAGTAATCAGTCATCATACAGTAATAATACAAATAATAATAATAATAATAATAATCATAAAGTAATCAGTCACCTGGTGCCAGTGCCCCACCCCTACCGAATCAAGGGTACACCGTATCTGTATCGGTATCTGATGCTTAATGTGTGTGTGTGTATGTGTGTGTGTGTGTGTGTATGTGTGTGTGTGTGTGAAATTCATTTGTTTAGCACCCTAAGAACTTAATCTCCCTCATATATATATATATATACACATATATATAATATATATATATATATATATATATATATATATATATATATATATATACATATATATATATATATATATATATATATACACACACACATACATACACGTCATTTGTTTAGTGCCCTAAGAGAACTTAATCCCTTCAGGTAGGTCACATATGCCACTTCGGGGCTCGAGCCCCACGACCTCGGGTCATCAAATACATTCATCTTGATCGAGGCGGGCACCTTAACTACTGGACCAAACCAGTGCGGCGATCGCAAATCGGTCTTCCTTTGTTGCCCCTTATCTTTCGCTGTCGTCGGTACTCTCTGCCCACGATACTCCCGGAAAACTTCGAATCCCTCTGTGGGCAAAGGTGGTCGGACTGCTGAGATTGCATGCAAGCTTGCTCGTGCGCTCACGTTTGCCTTTGCACCGGCACTCGCTTGGCTTAACTTCCTTCATTCGTCGCCCTGCTCATGTTTTGTCACCACGTCTGGTCACGAGGTCGACCGCCTCTCGCCTGCCGAGCAGATGCGCCCACACGAATGCGTTTCTGTAACCTGCTGAAGAAGCTGCAATGGCAGTCCATGTTGACTGCCACGAACCCAGCCCACTTCCTGGTCGTTCAGTCAGTGAGGCGACTAGCTCTTCATACTTGTTGCAAAGCAGATACTTGATGATCTTTATAGTGCTTATCAGATGTTCGGAAACTTGCTCCGGACAGAGTGCTCTTCAGCAGACTGCTATCAATGCGGCTGCCTGAGGGCCTTACTTCCTGCACCTGCCGACTGGCTCACCTGCAGCACTTCCTGCTTCCTGCACCTGTATGGCATGTTTTGCTGACCGGCATTGGTTAACCTTGAAAGGATCTGCAGGTTGTTTGTTGATCGACTTCTGGCTTTGGTCCTCGACCTTGTCCTTCCTGCCGCTCGGCTTTGTGCAGCTGAGACTAGAAGTTGCCAACTTCCTAGTAGCCACTCAACTGCTTCAGACCGCCGAGATAAACCTCCTTTCACCTCCCCTTCTCTCCACTTCCTCTCCCCCTCCCCTCCTCTTCCCTTCCCCCTTTCCCCCTCCCTTTCCCTCCCCTCCCATTTCCACTTCCCTCCCACCCACTTCCCCCTCCCCTCCCCTCCAATTCCCCCTCCCCCATCCCTTTCCCCCTCCCCTTCCCCCTTTCCCTCCCCTCCCATTTCCACTTCCCTCCCACCCACTTCCCCCTCCCCTCCCCTCCAATTCCCCCTCCCCCATCCCTTTCCCTCCCCTCCCCCCTCATTTCCACTTCCCTCCCACCCACTTCGCCCTCCCCTCCCCTCCAATTCCCCATCCCTTTCCCTCCCCTCCCCCCTCATTTCCACTTCCCTCCCACCCACTTCTCCCTCTCCTTCCCCTCCAATTCCCCCTCCCCATCCCTTTATCTCCCCTCCCCTTCCCTTCTCCACCAGACAAGCCGGCTTCCACTTCACCCGGCGAAATGCATCCCAGGGAGAACAACGCTGCTGCTTGCGTGTGGGTACCTTACCACCAACCATTCGATCATGCTTTCTTTACAGCAAATGCAAAGTGCCTAGAAAGAGATTGAGTTCTCTGACGGCGGTATGCAAATATATTATTATTATTATTGCCATCACTACCTCTGGGGCCATGCGGTCGGCTTGCTTTGCCAGAGTTTCTCTGCAGACCGTTCGACAGCTGCAGCATTGCCATTGGCTGGCTGCTCGGACTGCAGACAGCTGGGTTCCCCCCCAAGATAAACCGGAAGCATGCCTCGGAGGTCAGTCAGACTTCGAGGTGGCCTCACCTCGAAATGCTGCCTGTCGGAAAACTGTACGACGCCGGCTACCTCATCTGCAGGCAGGAAGAAGTAGCTGAATTTACTCGTTGGGCTGAGGTAGCAGATGGAGACAGGTGCCTGCTCGAACCGGATGTGGCAGGATGTGGGCATTAGATGTCAGCAGCTGCCGTTTTGACTCATCGTTGTTCTGTCCCTGCCAGATCTGCCGAGGCAAGCCCTCTCTAGCCGGCTGCACCTAGTCGTTGGAGTCGCTACTACGTCACAGAGACCCGTTTGCAGAGATTGCCGGGGGACTCGGCTCTGTGGAAGCTAAGAGGGATAGCGAAAAGCCGAGAAGTGCATATTTAGTTGATCGTCAAGTCTCTTAGCATTTTAGTTTTTGCACGACAGTACATAAGTGTGTATGTGCATTTAGTGCGAAGAAGACATCTTTTTATGCAAAGTGTACGTGTGGCTCTTTGAAAGCCGTCTGCCGGGCGCCCTGTGGTTGTTACCGAGCTGTACGTGAAACGAGACCTTCGCGACGACCACGGTATTTTATGCAAGCCGGGCGAGCCATTTCTCTACCGTTTGCGAAACATCGATCAGCACCTGCCGCGCACCCTTCGAGTTCAGCCTGGGCTGTCTGGCATTTGGCCTTTTCTCTCTCGCACGTTTTAGGATATGTCAACGGCAACCCGGCGCTGCTTCTGTATCCGGCCGACTCCCAGGGCAACCTGTGCGGCTTCGGGAACTTCAGGTCGGGGCAAGAGCCGCTGGCTGCTGCCGCCGCCGCGGCAGCTACCTCGTGACCATCTCTGTCTGCCTTGCATCGGCCGTGCGTTGTTTTGGGTTTGTTTTTGGTCGCACTGCCAGCTCCCTTTGACACCAAGGGAAACAAGCCCGATAAAACGTCAGCGCTTTGCTCACCGCTTGCTCGTGTTTGTGCTCGCTCCGCTGCACGCTCGGGCTTGCTGCAGCACGCATTCTCACCAGTGGCCCTGCTGTGCCTGTGTCGTGCGTGCGCCGCCTCAGCGTTGCTTGAGGGTCTGGAGGCGTGGGCGACTCCGGGTTGAGTCAGCCACCGGCAGTTGCTCTCAGCTGTTATTTAGCAAAGGCCCGTCCTTGTGTACCTAGCCGCCGGGGGAGGGGGGGGGGGCAGTAACTCGAGACTCCTTTGTTTTGGCTGGCTGTAGTCGATTGTGTTTGCTTGACCGTGACCCCCATCCTGGGGAGGGCGCCACCGTGGGGGAAGGAGGGGCCTGGGTCGATTCTGTGGCACAGGACACAGGAGTTGGCACTTCCTTCTTTATCTCGGGCCATTTGTCTCGGTCGAAAGGAACAGAAAGCCGCCATCGCCGACAAAGCTAGCCAGTTTGCAGGCAGTGAGCAGGCAGGTGGCTAGGACAACATTCCCCTTTGGCAAGGCCGGCGCTCAAGATGCCGCTCAAGATGCCGGTCGGCGTCACGTGACGCTCGAGCTCTGTAAGGCCAGCATCGAGAGCATTCGGGTAGAGAGCCTGCTAGGCTGCCGTTCTGCCCGGCCTTTTGACATCACGGGCAAGATGGCGAGGCAATGCCAAGAGGTTAAGCTTAAGCCGAGACGCTACGCTTATTTTTATTACTCCCCCCCCCTAGGCTCCTTGGCTCAAAAGTCGAGTTTTTTGCTCGTGTCAGAAGGATTTCGAAACAGTGCAGGTTAGAATACAATCTATTGGTGATAAAAAAAAAGTTGCGTTCAGACGAATTGGCGCTTCTGAAAGGAGCAGTCCATTCGCAAATGGATGATGAAATCGGCTCGAAAGGCACGAATATGATATTCTTGTGCATACCACCGGTAGCTTTTTTCACATATCTGGTGGGTCAAATGGTTAAAGCTACGCTTAAGCTGATTCAAACATGTTCGTTCCTCTTGATGCAGCTGATATTGATTGTGGGAATCCCTCTTCTCCAATCGATGCTCGATTGGTGCTTGATCGATGCCCGATCGATGCTTGATCTATGGTCGATCGGTGCTTGATCGATGCCCGATCGATGCTTGATATATGCCCGATTGGTGCTTGATCGATGCCTGCTTGGGTACTTGTAAGCCTGTCACTGGTCATATGTAATGCACCTCCGTCTGTAACTCCACAAACCCGCAAAGACTATGTGGATGTTACACAGGACAGTTTTGTGTAGCAGCGCACTCACAGCCTAAGCGGCTTTCGGTACGCATTCGGCAGCCAACAGACTTCATCTCACGCAACAAAGAGAAAGTGGGAAGCATAGCCGAGTCAGGAGAGTGGTTGAGGTAGTGAGTAGCATGAAAGTTGCAGCTCAGGACGGCCGGAAAGAATGTGCCATAGTCGGCAGCAGGTGAGTATTTGTCGTTGGGTGAGAATTGTGGAAGGGAGTTCCACAGTCCAGGACCTGCAGAGCAAAAGCTTCTGCCGCCAACGGTCTTTAAGCAACACCCGGTACAGGGTAGAGAGCATAAGTTTGTTCTGTGCGCTGCTTTTGGAAATGACTATGTGTACGTTGCAAACTGATTTGCAGCTCATTAAACGTTGCTACCGCTCAAACAGACTGCTGGATGAATGAGAAAGCGGTAGCTGCCGATGTCTGTCGTTCACCTTGCATTCTTCATTGTGTACTATCGTGTGCTGTTGAGCGGTGCTGCGCTGTCAGATACGATATTTACGAATATTTGGTTTTCATAAGACCAAATCTTGGTGGCTGCTTTTTGGAGGAATTGCCATGCAATCCGAAGCAACTGCCGTACGGTCCTTGCCCATGACGCCCGTGACGCCTTCTCCTACTGTAGTCTTTTCAACTCATACGACTGCAAGATTTTATGCATACCACATTGATTTCTATTGTGCAAAGGCGCCTGATCCGATGTACAGGAAGATGCATATCCGTAAAGTCATCGGAGCCAATCCTAGCAGGAGGGGGAGCGCAGCCAGCACTTCCCATGTAGCCAATCGCTTTGGCGATTGAAGCATCTAGTGCACGAGGGTCTGCTAAAAACAGGTGAAAATCTGTCTGGCTCATTACTCTGCTTCGTAGATGTGAGCCAGGGATCATCGCTCACCTTCGAGCTACTACTGGTCGGGATAACATTAAAAACTGCAAGTTTCTCGTCGAGTTTTGCTTAATTAGAGTGGACTTGGATGAAATGTGGCAATTGGTTGCACCTGCATTGAAAACTGCTGCCTCTGTTTGAGCTGGGTCAGAGGTGAAGGATGACCATGTAAATGCCATGTAAGTTTAAAATAAACTGCCAGATAAACTGTGACCCTTCTAGAGGGAGCTTAGATCGCGATTTTCTCCTCCTCTTGTCCACACAACAGTCGTAGCTTTTTTGTGCTCGTGTCTTGGGTCTGTAGAGGCAAGGCGGCTGCATGCAGGTTCATTCACCCACTCCCGAACCAGGCCAAGCATCGCACCACCCGCTTTTCGGAATCTAACGGTTTACCTACAAACCTCAAATCCTTTGGTGACCGTGCATTTAGTTTGTATGCTGCCAAAGCCTGGAACTTACTTCCGACTTGTGTCACGACATCATCCACTGACTTGACCACAATTAAAAAGAACTTAAAAGCGCACTTATTTAGGACAGGATTTAGTGGGTCCCTGTGATTCGTCCTTTATATGCTTGTGCATGCTGGCACTGTTGCATGCGGCCACTAACCACACTCGCATGCTGACCCTGTGCACGCGCACCCCTAACCACGCTACTCATGTTGTTCATCAAGCACGATATCACTCACCATTCGACCGTGTTTCCTTTTCTGCAAATGTAAAGCGCCTAGAAAGCGATTGAGTTCTCTGAGGGCGCTTTATCAAGCACATTGTTATTATTAATATTATTATTATTAACCTTCTGATATCGGTCAGCATTTGCACCGTGCCACTTAGGCTGCCGGCGGCTGTGCGCCGCCGCCTTTGCACCGCTCCGAGCACTGCCGCCGATCGTGTAGCAGCAACGCTGAACCTTGCCGCTGCGGTTGCTGACGTTGCAGCTCTCGGCCGGTTCTCTTCTTCTTCGACCTGCTGGATTGCGCCAAGCTCGGCCCGGCGGTGCTGGCCAGCGGCTGTCCGACGCCGCAGGTGTGCCTCGCCTCCTGCCCGAGTGGCTACTGGTCGTGGTATGCACAGGCAGCCGCCGAGGAATCCGCCGCGCTCAGCAGCCTGCCGGCTGCGCTCAGCTCTGCCAAGTTGCTGCGCAGCAAGATGATATGCAAGTACGGTGTCAATGCCTCCACCAGCGTCAAGGTGAGCCGAACCTCTTTCCTCCTCGGGTGGATCTCCACCCGCCGAGGTTGTCGATTGCTCGGTTGCCCTCGGTGCCGAACCTTTAACCTTTGCCCTCGTTGCCGAATCTTTAACCTCTGTGCTCGGTGCCGAACCTTTAACCTTTGCCCTCGGTGCCGAACCTTCGAAGCCCTATTTCCTTGGGTGAACTGCCATGTATCAAGTGAACACCAGAGGCTGAAGAGAGACGCCGAGACTGCGTCCTTGACACGAAGCTTGGCAGTGTCGTATCAAGTGTCTGCCCAGTAGACCAAGCCGGTGGCTGGGCGGGGTCTTCAGCTGCTCCCGACTCTTTACTCGGCTCATGCTTCTTGGATTATTTAAATTCCTCCCGGGCTAAAGAGCGGCCACAGGCGACTCCAAGCTTAGGGCGTGGACCTTTTTGCTGAGATCTATGCTGCGACTTCCCACGAGCTGTCCTCGGATGTGCTACTCAAAACAGGACCTGCTTAACATAAGGTGCGACGTCGCCATTAGTCAATACATACCGGCGGATCTTCTTTGGTGGGTCAGTAAGAATCTCCCTGCTTACTGCCCTCAACTGCTCGGCTATCAAACCTAGGAAGTGTAAGTTTAAAGCACTGTTTAGCTGTCATTGTAGCTCACTTGCCGTGCCTCAGCATGAAGTGAACAGTCGACCCGTCGGCCCTTACTAGGGTTCCCGTCGGCCAAATTCATTGACTGCAGGGCCGGCTATGGGACGGCCTCTTAAATTCCCCCTGTTTAATGTTTGCTCACTAACAACCAAGGGGCTCCTTGTCCGAGATCAGTTTATCCACGAGAACCTAGATGTGTTTCCATTGTCCGAGACATGGGTGCAACCCTGCTCTGGTGGCTGTGTATCTGGGACTTTCCTGTGAGATGCAGTGCTGCCGTGAAGCCGTTCACCAGTCAACGGTCGAGAAAATTATGGCAGTTTAATAAGGCAGCCGACAAACAGAACGTGAACCGTATCCAAATATGGACAAAGAATGAGCAACCAACGGGTCCAATATATAGTGGTTCTGATCAGCCGTAGCTGGTGTGGCCTTGGCAGGGGTCTATTGGCCTAGGTGTGGCCAATCAGCTGTGGTCTGCAGCTCAGTACATAGCTGGTGTCCTGAGTCAGTCAGTGATGCAGTGCAGGTCAAGGTTAAATCGTCCGGCACAATGGCTGTGAAGCGGATTCAGCCAACATTCCCCATCCGGTTTTTATTCTTTCACACCATGCGGTCCGACAAGGTGGGTGGTGGGGTTACTGTCGTTTTTCATAAATCGTTTGGCTCTAAGATCTTCTGCATTTCACATATACCATCGTTTGAGTCAGTTGCTATTAGGTCCCCATCAAAGACCATACCTTTTACAGTTTCATTCTATGGCTCCAGCCTATCTTTCAGAGATACTACCCCATCAGGCAAAGCATCGTACCACTCGCTTTTCGGAATCCAACAGTCTAGAAATACCTCGTACAAACCTTAAATCCTTTGGAGACCGTGCATTTAGCTCGTATGCTCCCACAGCCTGGAACTCCCTCCCGACCTGCATCAGAACATCCCCTGACCTGACCACATTTAAAAGAAACTTAAAAACATACCTATTTAGGACAGCATTTAGTGGGTCCTTGTGATTCGTCCTCGATGTGCTTATGCGTGCTGACACTGTTCATGCTGCCACTAACCACATTTGCATGCTGACCCAGTGCATGTAACCCCTAACCATGTTATTCATTTTGTTTGTTTTCAAGCATGATTTTACTTACTATTCTATTGCGTATCACTTTGCAGCAAATGTAAAGCGCCTAGAAAGAGATTAAGTTCTCTGAGGGCGCTTTATCAAGTGCAATATTATTATTATTATTATTACAGTTGTTATCTACCGACCTCATTCTGGCCGTGTAAGCTTGTTTATGAGGAGTTGTCGGACTTCTTCACCACAATATATGTGTGCATGTGACTAGTCGTTATTGATCGCAGAAGACTCCAGTATTCACGTTGACAACCCTGCTGCAGCCGTGTCTGCTAATTTTTTTACTGTTCTGAAAAAGAACTTTGGTTGGTCCAAAACGTTAATCATACCACTTATATCGGTTGCCATATCCTGGATCTCATTGTCACTCAGGATGCCTACCCCACTGACCTTTTTGTGTGCCTGCTGGCCATCTCTTATCATTGCTCTGCCTTGTTTACTGTTCCTGCTTGGTAGACAGCATCGAAACCCTCACTGATCACTGATCACTGATTTGCTGTGAATGGCAGCTATAGAAGCGCTATAAAAATGCTGGCTATGAAAATCAGCTGAAAATTTACCTTTACCTTTACTGATGCAGTTAACATGAAACTTAGGTGCACCCTTGCCGAGCATTCCCCATATATTCTAACCAGTCGTGGAGATTCCTTTCAAATATCCAAAAAATTTCAAAAGATGTGCTTTTTAATCGAAGGCTTGAACTCAGCTTTAAAAAATCTTGATCTGATGACGATCTAGCCAATTTCTAAGACTTCCTACGAGTCTACACCGAAAGTTTGTATCAGAAGCTTAAAAAGCCAAAGCTTATTTTTTCACTCGAAAACTGAAGTCCTGCAAATCTTACCCAAAGCAGGTTTATACGACAACGATCTGCATGCCTACTCTCAGGGATCTCACTTCCCAGATATTAACCGCTCGGCAGACAAGTTTTCAGCCTTTTTCATTGACAAAAGTGCACATATTCGTGACTTCATAAAACCCCCTCCGACTGAAGCAATTATTGAGTCGAAACCTATGACCTCCCTTAAGAGATTTTTTGAGGTTTGTGCTTGCGATATGGCTACCTTAATAATATTTAGTCAAAAGGGCTCGTCTCCTGAAGACCCTATGCCATATAATTAATTTGTCCAGCGGTTAAGGTGCTTGCCCCGTGGGCCAAGGTCGTAGGCTCGAGCCTGAGGCATATGGGAAGCACCTGAGTAGAGATTTAGTTCACTTGGGGCGCTATACGAATTCACTATTTACCCTATGCCATTCCTCGGTGTTCTTCACTGACAGACGATCCTAGCCCAGCCATAGCTGAGATTTTTCGTGCTTATGTGGATATAGGGGTTGTACCCAATTTTTCGAATCGGCCATCGCTAGACCGATCATTAAAAAGCCTGGATTAGATTAAGATGTTCTAGCAAACTGTCACCCATTTTCCCTGGTTGTCAAAAATTCTTGAAAAGATTGTCGCTAAGCAGTTTGTAGCTCACATAAAAAAAGACTATGTTGTCATAAAAATTCAGTCTCGATTCAAGCGACGCCACTCCACCGAAATTTCTGTCCTCCGTATAACTAATGACATCCTATGCAGCAACGAGGATGGGATTGTCTCTGCCCTTCAGGATCTACTCAGCTGCATTGACTGCACTAGTGATCGCGGAGTGCTACTTGAATGATTGAGAATAACAATAGGTCTGGAAGACGAGGCACTGGCCTGGTTCAAATTGTACTCGTCCGATCGTTTTCAATCCGTGTCGTGTGGGGTTGAGGTCTTATCCACGAGACCATTCACCTGTGGAGTCCCACTAGCGTGTCCACCGTCAGTCCTTTGCTGTTCTTCATTTATACTCAGCTTCTGGGAAAAGCGGTGTCTCCTGATCACTTCCTGTCCACCTTCCACTTCATTCATTGGTTATTTTTGACGAAGAAATTTATTCTGAATCTTTTCAAGTATTTGACAACGTTGAGTCGGTTGCTTGCGGCCGAGTCTTCTTGGGGTGTACTGTGGTGAGGGATTACATGGCTGGCATAGCTACCAATCGCTTAAGCCCGAGTCCCATGCTCTCCCTTCTGTGCCTCTGCCCGAGCCTCCGTTCAACCAGCACCTGCACCCACCCCCATTATAGCCTTGCATTAAATTATACGTATCTATTTGGCAATTTAATCCATTCTAAAAAAAAACACTCAAGGTTCTGGTAAAATATTCGAAGTCTCTCCAGCTTAGTAGTCGTGCCACTGTCTGTGCCGTCTACCTCCTTAGCGGAGAAACAGTTCGTGAACGTGTGCGCGTGTGCGCTCACTCGTGCATAAGTGTGTCTGTGTGATTGATGCTTTGCTCAAAGGATGCTGAGAGAGACTGAGTGGGCCGAGTTGGTGAGCACAGAGACGAAGGTAAATCAACAGAGCAAGTGCAGAAAGAGAGGGAGAGAGAATAGCTAAACTCCGTGGCTTTTAGCATATTAGTCATCTATTTTGGGGCTAGTGAATTTTATTTAGCCACCGGCAATTTGTAGAATTTTCTAAAAAAAAACATTCGAAATAAGCATGGTCTACACATCTCTCTAATTAATAAGCTATAAGGGCCTGCGCCTCAGCTTATCCTGAACACCTTATTTATTCCTTAGAATTTCCTGTCCCTACGGCCATTTTATATTGCAAACTACGGCATACTGTCGATAGATGGCGATGGACAACAAGGAAGCACAGAGGAGGAAGCTCTTTCCTGTGGGGCAGTGCGCTGTGCTCTTACCCCTCAGAGAATCGATCTTCGTGTCCGACTTTATACAATGTAGTGTTTCGACCTCTGCATGGTGGTAGAAAATACCCTCTGGGGAAGAAATACTTGAATTTCAAATCTTTGTTTTTTCTGGGGTTGCATACTGTCGAGACTACGACTTCTTAGTGTATTATTGCATTACTAGAAAAGGCTCGTGAGGAATCACAGGATATCATAAATGGATAAATGGCTAATTCAACGACTCGCCAACTCAGCATTCATCACATGCAGCCATACATCGGAGCTTGGATCTACGGACAAATCTGGAGTAGAGCTATTTGAACTTCTCGAACTTTTTCTTTTTTTTTTTAAATGGCAGGGTGTTCCATGAATTAGTCGTGGTTATGAATTCGTGGAATTCAAATAGAAAGTTCTCATGAGAATGCAACCTCTCACACGCTCACGTCTGGAAACCTCAGGAACATTCTAAGTTTGCTGGACATGCAGACGGGCGAATAAATCTTCAATGCATTATTTTTACTTTTATTAATAGGAGTGCTATCTATCATTCTCATTTATATATGCAAACTGCACCGGCTCTCTTCCCATTGGTGAGCCGTGATGGCTCACTAGATAAGGTGGTTGCTTTTCACGACCTCGGCCCGAGGTCGTGGGTTCGAATCCTGTGGTGGGCGATCCTTTATCGCCACTGCAAGCGGTGGTGATAGCCGTCAAGGCTCTTCTGTCGCTATACAAAAGAGGCTGTTAAATCAGCTGTATTTATTTATTTTATCGGTCAGCGCCGGTTAGCAATTCAGCAGTGACTTAAGTTTAGGGGACAAACGCATGAGCTCATCCACATAGAAAATTATATTTGTAGATGCATCGGAAATTGTATGTGTAGCCCTGCTTGCTTTCTTAGCCATGCTTAGCTAGTTGACATCTAGAACTAGCTATTAGAGTGGTGCAGTTTGGCTTCCGGTTGGTCTCACCACCCACCACGGCTTGGCTCTTTCGTACCTAGCTGAACTGCTGCACCAATTCAGCTCTCCTCAGGCGTGAAGAAGCTGAAAAGAAGACTTCTTCCTTCCTTCCTTCCTTCCTTCCTTCCTTCCTTCCTTCCGAACGCACTTCCTTCTACGGACAATGCATTTGGTGTACTACTCCTACGCTTGATGACTGTTAGCGACTGAAGCTTTTTTGCTCTGCAGGTCCGAGCCCGCGGAATGCACTTCCGCAATTCTTACGACATCTTATCTCCTGCTGACCGACGGTGGCACATCCTTTTTAGCAGTACTGAGCTGCTACTTCCATGCTACTCACTACCTCAACTGCTCTCCTGATACGACATCCTCTCTCCTGCTGACCGACAGTGGCACATCCTTTCTAGCAGTACTGAGCTGCTACTTCCATGCTACTCACTACCTCAACTGCTCTCCTGACTCACAGCTATGCTTCTTCCTTTCTCTTAGCTTTGTGAGATGGAGTTTGTCTGTCGTCTGCCGTGTGCATACCGAAAGTCCCTTAGGCTTTTAGTGTGCTATAGAAAACTCTGCTGCGTAAGACCTATTTCTGTAGAGGTACAAGGGAAATAATTAGATTACCATACCGCTTGACTGACTTGAGGAGCTTCTTCGAGGTATTATCAAGCATGGTTAACACCATAAATGTATTGTGCGACAATAAGCACACAAATTACTGTTTCTATACCAATGCTGCAATTCAGACTAGGAAAAATAAAGCAACTTAGTCCTTGTACTTGCACAGTTCCGGTTGGGTAGCCCAATTTCGAGTACATCCTCCGAGGGGAGTCGTTGCTCAATGGGCCCCCTCCGCAAAAATAAGTTCCGGTTGTGGCCTCGATGTGGCTGGCAGTAGAGGTAATCCTCTTTCAAGATATAAACGTTATAAGTATGCATGGTGTAAAATAAACTGGGAGGAGCTTGGATTATAAGCCTTCTTGGTTTCATGTACAGCATTGGTGCTCACCAGCAGGCTTAGGATTCCTCAGCCGCGTGGTCTGTGGATGGGTGATATCTTCTTACACAGGCTTCCGAAGTCCAGTCCTCGCCACAAGCCTCCCAGTGCGATAAGAGGCCTACGGTTGGTGCACCACTTCTGTCGAAAGCATAGCAAATGCTGCACTGCATTACGCAGCTGTCCTCCGACCATTCCATGGGCTGCCAGTAAAGCTGTTGCCTTAGAAGGTCCTCTCACTCGCTCTTAGGTCCCGCCATAAAAAAAATTAAAATAAAATGCTAGCTGATTGAACAGCCTCTTTTGTATAGCAACAGAAGAGCCTTTACGGCTATTACTACCGCTTGCAGTGACGATAAAGGATCGCCTACCGCAGGAATCGAACCCACGACCTCGGGACCGAGATCGTGAAAAGCAACCGCCTTACCTGGTGAGCCATTACGGCTCACCATCCTCTTGCTGAGGCATGGTTTCTGTGAAATGCTACTCCTTGGGCTTCTCTTTATTTCCGACCGTCGACTCCTCTGATTGCTTAGCTGTGCATCTAAGCCAAACTCAAATGCTTTTAACACTAAAATGCCTTCAGCTTCTAAACTCTCGAAGTCTGGTACTGGCTTCCGACCGATATAACCACACCCCATTGACTTAATAGCATTTAAAAGATAATTAAAAAGTCACCCGTGTTCCTCACATCATTTGCCTCACCACTCTGAATTTCTGCTATGTTCTTACACGTGCTGAAATCATGCTTAGTATCACAAATCACTTAAAATGCCTTCTTTTTGGTGAATCCAAAGTACCCAAGGAGAGAGAGAGAGATATTTAGTTCTCTACGTGTTCTCTTCAAATTTATTGTTATCAATGCGACCATAATTTGCGCCTTTTGACTTCATGGTTCTCACAACAGCAGTGCAGTATGTAGTTTTGCCCACCTTTGGTGGGCAAAATGCTGATATGACAGCAGAATGAAGCTCTCTCAGTGGTAGCAAGCATGAAACCATAATTTTGGCCATTCTGTGCAGACGCGATCTCAGCATCCTCTGTGCTTTGATCCTTTCCTGCCTTTCGGTAACTTAGACTTCTCAACATCCCTGCTTGCATTGCCGACATTTGCCACTCAATTGCCAAATGCTCAATGCCACTCAAATGCCACTCAAAAACTAAATTTATGTAACTGAATTGCGACCAGGCTAATCCAATAGTTATTAGCAAATCTCATATGACCATAAACTAGAAAGTCGCCTTTCTAGTTTACGAGTGAAGAAATTGACTCAGCAAACATCTCTTCCGTGGCTTCTGCAGTGAATATGTGTATCCTGTTCCTATAACGACGTTTCGTTACATCGTCACTGTCAAGTCTGCCTGATTTCAGTTAAGCAACATGTTGTTGTGCTTGTGTTTTGTGTGAGTGCCACAGTCAAGTTAGCCTAGGCATTTAAAGCCAAGAATCTCGATTTCTGTAAGTCTCTCCCTGTATGCCATCTAGTCTATGCAATGAGATGCATACGGGTGGTAGCAAAACTTTGCAGCACGGCTTATTTGTCGTGAACATCACCACTGTCTCATCTTCTCTCTGAGTTGCACTGGCTCCCCATCAAGCACTGCATCGATTTCAAGGTTCTGTCACTGACACCCAGGCTCTGTTTATTCCCTTGCACCGGCTTGCTTACTGAAATAATTACTCCTGGGACCTCCCTACATACCACCTTCTCTTAGCCGAATGACATAACGACCAGCCTGATTTGCTTGACATCACAAGCAAAACTGAAAACCCACCGGTTTTTTACAGGATGATTTATTTTTTTTAATCACCCTGATGCACCATGGTATGCTGGAATTGTGGATGCCATGATCACAAACCAGTTAAAACGATACAATGCCAGGCTGTGTGACGTGCCTGGAAAGAGTTGAATTCGAATTTTTGGTTCAAAGAAAATTATAATTTTTTTAAAGATCACTGCTGGTGGGGCTATTCTGTCACATTAACGTAGACCCGGTGAGTCTACTTCTCGAGACGAATGAAGATGGTTATTGATGTGGTACATTTTTTAGTTAGGATCGGCTGCACGTTATGATTCGATTACTTCAGTGGTTTTTGATGTAATGCTCTCGCTCGAGCTTAGCCTCTCCTTAGCCTGCCTTTTTATGGCAGAATATCGCCGGGTGGCAAAATAGCACGGCAGAACCGGCGACACTGGGCCATAGTCTGAACCGATCTAGCTGTCTGTCTGGCACGATCAGGCAGAGCCTTAGTGAATGTATGGGCACGCCGACGCAGAAGCTAGCCGAAAGCACATAGAGAGAGATTGAGTTCTATGAGGGCGCTTTATCAAGTGCATTATTATTATTCTGCTGCTGCTGAGTGGAGCTCTTGCTTTCGTTGCCGTTTTTCGCTCACCCAATGGCAGCTGCCGGATGCCGCGCTACCACATAGCTAGCCTAAGCATTCGACTAGGGCTTCTCAAGCTCTAACTTGGTGCCAGCATTGTGTCCTGCCTCCTAGCATACACCGGGTCGATGCAGCAAACAGCAGCAGCCTGCCTTGCTTGGCCCTGGCCGGTCTAACCTGCAGTGCACGATAGTGGGCTGCAGTTGCATATCACGGTTGGCGCACCTTCCTTTTGCCACGCCCCTCTGTCCTTGGCCACTCCCCTCTGTCCTCCACCACTCTCACTCTTTCCTCCACCACTCCCCCTCTATGTCATCCTCTGGGCAGTGGCCGCAGGGGCGGGTCCGCCTGTCGCCGGGTCGCCGCGTGACTCCAAGTGACAGCCGGCCGCTGGCTGCCAACCCAGCTGCTCGATCGTTGCAGTCGGTCCGGACGCTCGTGGCGGACTTCGACTGTGCTCCCTACTACGTGAGCAGCGCTTCGCGTGAGTAGATCCGTCCGTAGCCGCCCCCGGTGCACCCTGCCTGCCTGCCTGCCTGCCTGCCTGCACCAGCAGCAGATTGCAAAGAAGTCGAAGAGAGCTGCGGCTCCGGCACCCCGGAAGGCTCGGCTGCTCTGCGGTGGCACCGCTGCCGAGCAATGACCTTGGCCGCCTGGCTAGCTGGCTGGCTCTTTGGCTCGCTCTGCTGCGTTGACAACTGCGCCACTCGGCCGGCTGTGTAGCGTAAGCACGCGTGCACGCACGCGAGATCCAGCCGTTTTGATTTGCAGTGTATGGTCGCTGCATCCCGTCGCTTCTCGTGACGGCGCTAAACGACACCAAGGGCCTGGTGACCACGCTGTCGAGCAATAACCTCAGCTATCCTATGCAGGATGCCAACAGCGGTAACATCACGTTGAGCGACCTGAGCAAGGGCAGCTTGTGAGTCACGGCCCTGCACTCTCGAGCCAGTCGCATCTGCACCTGGCACGTCGTCGTTGCTTCTGATGCCTCCACTAATTAGTGGGCTCCAGTGTGTCTCGTTCAGCCAGCCAGCAGCTGCATGTAGTGTAATCGCCGTGTAATCGCTGTAGCTGGCTGACGCAGCTGCTCAACGCACG
>WPIO01000016.1:5697500-5740000 GCA_009760855.2 Cristatella mucedo
TTACATGATGACCGATGGTCGTTGACATTTAGGCTCTTTGAAACTTCACAATGAGATAGGAACTAAACCATTTTCTTACTGTACCAGCAATGCCAAGGCCATGTAAATAGGTAATTAAGGAGTCAGTGATCAATCTATCAGCTTTTGATAGATCTAGCTGAATGTTTAAAGAGACTCAACAAGCCATTATTAGCTCACAGCATTGATTACTCAGTAGAGTGATTTGCTCTCTGAAATCCGATTGAAACTGGCTATGTTCGAAGTAGTTTCATTACATTCATTTTTGCAGATCTAACTAGAAGTCTCAGTAGGGATTCGGAGTCAACCATTCCGCAGAAACTGCTCCGATTTGGGTTTGCTACGACCTTCTGAACAATGCTGATCAGGGTAGGGCCTCTCTGCTAATCCTCCTAGATCTCTCAATAGCATTGCAGACTATGACCACCAGATCCTTCCTTCGCGAGCAATCTGTCCACACGCCTATGAATCACTAGCAAAGCACTAAACTCGGTCCGGTCCTATTTCAGTGAGAGTTGTCAGTGTAGTCGTAAATGGCTCTCGGTCATCTGGGGAGCCCTCGATTTATGGGAGTTGGGGGTTTAGGTCAGAGTTTGGTCTTAGGCCCCCTTCTTATCACTATCTATACACTCACTCACTCACTCACTCACTCACTCACTCACTCACTCACTCACTCACTCACTCACTCACTCACTCACTCACTCACTCACTCACTCACTCACACTCACTCACACTCACTCACTCACTCACTCACTCACTCACTGCTGATGTCATTGCCAAACATAATCTCGGCTCTAATTTCCATGCCGATGACACCCAGCTCTACTTATATAAACCTGCTTAAAGCCTGGCGCACGACCTGTCTCATTAAATTCTCTTGCAACCTCTATTGACGACATTTGTACTTGGATTGCCACAGCATTTCTGAAGATTAACGATGATAAGATCTAGTTAATAGTTATGAGTAAACCTAATGTTTGTCGACAGTTGGTAAAGCTCCTCCAAAAGGTGAGGTCGCCTTCATTTTGATATACTATTCCAAAACGACTTGTCATCGAGTGAGCACTTTTCCTCCACAGTTAAGTCGGCCTACTTTCTGCTGCTAAGAAGCGTTGCCAAAACCAGGGCGTGGTTAGACAAGAGTGCGACAGCCAAGCTACTTCCCGTTTTGTTGAAATCGCGTCTAGATTACTGCAATTCCCTTTATCAGAATTCTGGGCCGTGCTTTCAATTATCTTCAATTGGTGCAAAACTCGGCAGCTTTTCTGGTCTATTGTCAAAGCTGTATCTGTAGAACTCGATGCAAGTAGTTGAGTTGGTACAGTTATTTGCACAGAGCGGCATAGTTTGCTTTGCTGCTGTGTGAACTCTCTGAGGCCTCCTGAAGCGGACAGTCCTTAAATCCCTGTCACCGGAGATTATGACGGTGGCTCCTAATGCCTTTGTGGGCTGCTGCCTTTTTCTGACACCGGAGGCTGCTTCCAGGCACAAGGGAAATCGTTGGCCTTATAACCGTTGCCCTTAGTAGCAGGAAACTCTTCCAAACAAAGGATTACAAATGGCGAGCAAGACTCCGATGGGATGGTGTGTGGGGAAACCGGTCTCAGCTTAGCTTCGTGACAAAAGCTTTGTTGCTGTCGAAACATATCTTCCACATCACACCACTTATGTCTGAGTTTCACTCACTGCTGGCCTATCAAGCATTAAATCGCATCTTTTGATATCCTCAGTCTGACTTAAGGATTGCTTGACTCACTTTCGCTAGTCTTTATTTGACCTCATTGCTCCTCCTGTGGCATCGGCCCCTCCTTCTCCTCAGCATCTAGTCAGCTCGCTATCGCTTGAAAACTAATCTTGTGGGTGCGAATTAATCAAGTGTCTGGAACTTGCTTCCAGCTACGCCCACATGACTTTGCATCATTTAAATCTCAGTAACTAATCTGTCCCGGTATGTTTTTTCTTAGCCCCGGTTAGCTTGTTATTTCTGTGCCAATGTGCTTCGCCTGATTTCCTTTGCATGATTCAGTGCAAGTTACTCGCCAGAGGGCCTACTAACCACGAGCCCCGGAGTGTCTTCGTTTTTATTTTAGCACGTTTGTCTATGTCTGATGCTTTGTGTGCACTAGCACCTTGGTTATTGCTCTCTTGCTGCAAGCTGTAATTCGCCAGGATAAAGATTATGTTTTCTTAGTGTATGATACAAAAGAACTATTATTATTTTTTATTCTTAATATTATCTTCTAATTCATAATTAAGCATTGGGAAAGGGGCTAATGCAGATACGGACAAGAAACGCTAGTAGTGCTTGGTGTCGGGAGGCGAGAATGGGCTGGCATAGGTTGGCCTGTGCAAGCAAGTGAAGTGACCTGTCAGCCAGAGAGTGCCTTGAAATCGACTCAATTCTTGAGCCAGTGAAGCTCCGACTGAAGTCGTTTCTGTGGCAGCTGAGCCCTTGCTAATATCATACTTGGGTGTTGTATTGGTGTTTTGATTGGCATCTAGCTGTCAGTATTAATTGTAGCTACCTCAATCGCAGCAGTCTGTAATGCTCATTGCTCTAAGATAGTGATTGCACATGGGGCATGACTAGTGACTTCTTGGTTCATTAAAACTTGGTCGTTGCAAGGCGTCGTACTCGCGGGCAGCGGCATATGCTGCTGCTGCTGGGTGGGGGGGGGGGGTGTTGTCGCAGATCCGCTCAACTGCTGGCACTTTGAACTTGGAACTGGCCGCGGTGGTCGTGATAGAGCATGAGCAGCCTGCAAATGCTCGTAGCTCCGCCTCGTCACTCGCTAATGTCGATGGTTGCAAACAGTTTGCATTCGAATGAGCCTCAAAGGCTCGCCATACATTTCACTATGCATCGCAGGCAGCGAGGGGGCCGGTAGCAAGGAGAGCAAGGCTTCCTCTCCTTGCTTCGAGAGGAAGAGTTCCTCTTCCGCTCGCTTCCTCTCACTCTTCCTCTCACTCTTCCTTTTGCAGCCTCGTACTACTGCTTCAGCACTTACTATGTCATGAAGCAATCGAACAGCACCGACGGCGCATTCATATTCACGACAAATCTGGCGTATTACCTCAACCTGTCCAAGACGTGGCTGGCATTCGCCTGCACAGCGTCGACGCTACTCTTAATCATCCTACTGATTATCGTGTTCCTGCGGACACGCATTTTGATAGCGATCGCTCTGCTCAAGGAAGGAAGCAGGTGAGAGTGAGATTCCCCTGACCCGTGAGGCAGAGAGCATGAGGCATCCTTGGACGACAGCACTGTCGGCAGGGGAGGGGCAGGGGCAGGGGGCTCCCCTCCCTCCTTTCGCCGGTGATGTGGGGCACTGCAGCTGACTATGAATGTGGCTGCAAGGCTAGCGTTCAAGTCCCAGAGGTTTGACCACGTGTCTTCTTTTCTAGAAGAGCTGGGATGGATGCCGGTTGAGCGACGGATACAGAGCAAAGCTCTTACGCTGATGGGGACAATAGAAATGGCTGTTCTTTTCCTCTGCTTAAAGACAGTTGGCGACAAAAGCTTAAGCTCTGCAGGTCCTAGACTGTGGAACTCACTTCCACAATTCTTGAGCAACAACAACTACTCTCCTGTTGCCGACTATGGCTCATCTTTTACAGCGGTCCTGAGCTGCTACTTCCATGCTACTCACTACCTCAACTGCTCTCCTGACTCTGCTATACTTCCCACTGTCTCTTTGTTGCGTGAGACGAAGTCTGTTGGCTACCGAATGCATATCGAAAGCCACTTAGGCTATGAGTGCGCTATGCAAAACTCTCCTGCATAGCACCCATATAGTCGTTATGACTTTGTAGAGTTACAGACAGAGATATATTACATTACATTACAAGGAGCAGACAAACATGTGCAGCCTCTGCTCTGCCACCCAGCCACAGTGGTCACGGCTGCCTGCCTGCTGCCGCCCCTTGACGCTGCTTCACGATTGCCACTCCCCTCTCCCTTCCTTCCTCACTCGCCTCCTCCTTCCTACAGTGCTAGCGCCAGTGAGAAGCAGCACGCGGCGCCGCTCTGCTCTGTGCAACAGAGCAGAGCGGCACCGTGCTGCTGCTGCTACGAATCTGAACGTCAGTAGGCGTGCCTGGTCTTCGGCCTCTCAGTGCGCGCTCTATCCTATGGTCCTAACTTGCAGCAGACAAGTGGGGTGCCTAGAATGGCCGAACGATTGCAGGACTGTCAACAGTTACTTAAGAGAGCGTCCAGTGTTTGTAAGGTGCTCGTCCCGACCAAGGTCTGACTGAGGTCGTGGGCTCTAGCCCCGAGGCACATGTGAAGCGCCTGAATAGAGATTAAGTTCTCTTGGGGCGCTATATAAATGAGTTATGTTTTTATATATTTTTATAAATCAACTGGGAGCATCTAGAATTCTTTTTCGCTTTGGTATCTTCTGTCCTTTGTCTTGCTGACCTCTTTTGCACAGCACACTGAACATCTGTGATAGGCACTGTGATCAGCATAATCCCGGACTTACTCTTCATAACCATTAAACGGTAATTCATTGCCTCTTTGTAACTTGTGTAGCCATGATAATATTAATAATAATAAGATTATAATGCAGTCATATGATATAATTAAAATAATAAAATAAATTTCACATAATAATTAGGCATTTGTACAGTACCCCAAGTCAACCGAATATCCTTCTATGTGCTTTACATACTCTGGAAATGAAGCACGACAATAGGGATAGTGATAAAATGCACCATGTGTCACCACGCATAAGCACCCCGAGGAGACTGTGCACGGACCCAGAAACTGCTCTGAGAAGCATGTTTTTGTCGCTTCTTTTTTAATGTCGCCAAGTCAGGGCTTATCGGGATGTCAGTCGGTTGTGAGTTCTGCTTTCTGGGATCTGGACTGTAGCTGGAGCAACAGCATCCAAAAGATATGAGATTTGTTAGAGGCACTGCTAAGCGACTCGAGTCAGTCTGCCTGCCACTCGTGTTCCTGTCAGTTGCAGTCGGTCGAGCGGGTCACCTCAGGGATTTGCTCCTCCTATTGTTTTGTGTCTTCTCTTTCGCATCAACAGAGCGTCAGGTGGCTGTTGCCCTGACACTTTCTGTCTGTCTGTACAGATTGTGATCTCTAAGCAGCCAACAAGTTGCACGTGCCGTGGATAGCCCTGCCAATGGTGGGTGCAGCGACGACGCTCAACGAGCAGCCGAACAATGCTTGCCATGTTGGCTAATGGTTTGCTTGCGACACTTGCAGAGCCTGGTGCTTACCAGGTCCTGTGAAGCCAGCTTTATTCGTATTTTATCTATTGACACTGGATTTTTACCTTGTCAGGGGTTACGCGTTTGGTCTAACACGAGTTGACTGTGTTTAAGCTCGACAGTGGTGCTTGCAGATAGGCGCCTCGCTTAGCATCCATACTGCCAGATCTGGCAATGGAACGTTGTTGTTTTGCAGGGCTGTCGGCACCATGCTGTTTACGCTCATATGGCCCATATGGCCATTCATCCTCCAAGTGGCGCTGTTTGCCTACTTTGTTGCCGCAGCATTGTACTTGGCGTCAATCAACCGGTCGAAGTTCGCAGCAACCAACTCGACGCTGCTTAACATATCGTCCCTCGTACCTATTTCAAATGTCATCAACACGTCTTATTTGTCCGCGACTGAATGCGATCCGGTGAGGATGCGTGGCCACCGTCTGGGCGCGCCTTTCAGCTGGCTACTGGCATGGCCCTCCTCCCCCCCATAAGGACACTGCTATCATTGCATGCTTAACCGATTCGGTAGCCAGCTACGTGCAGTTAGCCCCAGTCGAGGTTCCCTTGCACGGATGCATGGCAGGCGATGCCTCGGAAGCAGTTAACTACAAGTTTTATGTGTATCGCAGATCCTGTCTGTGCTGTCTGCTTGCCTTTCGCTGGAGAAAATGAATCACGGTGAGCTGCATGAATGAACACGTTGTAGAACAACTCCACGGCTCAAGGAGTCGTGTGCACCTACATTAAAGTGCTTGCCGAGTACACCATTTACCTGCAGATCTTCAACCTGTTCATGCTATTCTGGATCATGAACTTCATCATAGCCTTCGGTCAGATGGTGCTCGCTGGTGCGTTTGCGAGCTACTACTGGACGTTTAAAAAGAGCGACATGGTCGCATTTCCCATACTGGCGTCACTGGGCCGAACGCTGCTGTGAGTAGAGAACTGGGCTTCTCTGCCTGAATCGCTTTGAACGTGAGACCCCTATCAGTGTTGCTTGGTGGCTCATAATTGGACCACTCCACTGCTTGCCCAAGGCTAAAGTGTGATGTGCAGCTGTAAATAAGATACGAACAGTATGCAAACGTGCTTATGGACGCAGGTTGGCATGTGCTGCTGCAACCCGGAGTTTTTGATCTCGTCGCTGTGACTTCTCCTGCCGAGGGACTTTACCGGGGAAGAGGGGAGGTGAGGCATTCACTCAGACTGTGGCCTCGAGTCCAGCAGCAGGCAATTCTTTATTGCCCGATGAAAGCCAAGGCGGATAATGGTCGAACCGTCAGGTGCGACACATTGTTCCATCTAACCATGCCGACTGCTGCAGCTTTGGCATGTGCACTGCGCCACGGCTGGACTTGTCATCGGGTGTGAGTCAATCTCAGCTGATACGCCATCGTGTCTTTCGGCCCTTCTTGCTCCACCTGACAGTGGAGTGGCTGGCTGGTTTGTAGTGGCCACTGGCCGGCCACTACACCCCTTTCCTGACCAACCAGCCGCTGTGTCTGTCAGCCTAGATGGGCCTACATAGCAAGTCGACAGGCCTGCTAGTGGCATGCCGGTCAGCCATGCCCACTAGCACGAGATGACGTGTCAAGGCCCCCCTTAATTGTCTTGATCGTGGAACCGAAACCCACTCTACATCTGCAGCAAGCAGGCCAGGCAGATGTTTGGCTTCCCACTAATTAGGCTTCAAGCTTACCCAACGTTAGGCTTCAAGCTTACCTTAGAGTTACCTACTCACTGAGTGACTGGGCTGCTCCAGCACCTAACCAACCCACTGCAGTTAAGTGATGCATCGATCATCTGATGGTAGTCTCGATGATCCGATAACTGGGGCCTGCCAGGCGGAGCCGGCAAAACGTCAGTCGTTAAATAGTGGCTTAACCTCTCGTGGTGATGATGCTGCTGCCGCTTTCATCCGATCATGCACTACAGCGGAGAAATCCTTGTACAGACCGGTGCAAACTTGCTTCGGAATCCAACGAGCCCTCCTCCCATTGACGAAATTGGGCCTGCCATTTATAGACGATCGATGGCTCTTCCGATTGAGGATCTATTCGATCTATTCTCACAGATGATCTGCTGCATCGGTCGGATGCTACCTGTAGTCGTTGTGTTTGCCCCACTGGCACGCTGCCAGCTCCTGGGCGTAGCCTTTAACTTCGTTCAATGACGACTTCCGGACGCTTTCGTGCTGACTGCCCGATTATAGATCTTGGAGGCAAGCCTCGAAACGCTGCAGCCACTAGCCTCTTCCACCAGTTAGGTTTCGCGTCTTTGCCTGATCAGCTGTACGAGCCAAGCTGTTCAGGTAGGACTGGGAAAGGGTCTGGTCAAAGCAGATGGGGGGATGGCCAAATGAGGGAAAACTCCCTCCAATTCCAGATTTAACCAACGAGTAACAATCTAAAAGAGTATCAAAACGCACGATTTGATAAGTTCAGATCGTACTGCAGGACCGACTGTAACATGCATTCCCGATGCTGCCACACTCACCGGGGACAAACTTCGTCTCGCGCTCCCACTCCCGACTGCGATGAAGAAATTCCATGCTAGCTGGTCTGCACGTTTGCACATGAGCGGGCAAACGAATTTCCGGCTGCCATTTCTAAGTGATTGCTGGGTTGATGCTGCCAGCTATGCATTTCAGCGTTTGCAATTATGAGCCGGTAGGAGCTTCCAGTATTTTTGTGGGTGCAAAATGTAGCTCCTGGCTCAAGACTGATTGACAATTTTGATTAATATGACACCACCAGAGGCCACGACTATCAAACCAAGACACAAACAATAAAGAAACACGTTTATTGACGCACGAGGTTCACACCAGCGGCAATACTAAGACCTTGACTTTGCAATGAGGTATTGCTAAGCAGTCTCCACCTATCTTGCTTTATTTTAATGGACAAGGATTGCTATGATTTCATGTTGTCCCTCTGTCTAATGTGTAGGCGCACTCGTGTGTGTGTGCGCATGCACACGTATGTGCAGACACATGCCTTTTTTGTACATTATGTGGTGTGGGTATCCATTTATGTCTGATCTGTCCGCCATGCCTGCATCACGGTTCCCACTGTCTGTCATCTCTCTCCTCTCCCTCTCTCCTCTAATAATATAATAGTAATAATAATACACTTGATAAAACACCCTCAGAGAACTCAATCTCTCTCTAGGCACTTTACATTTGCTGCAAAGTGAAATGCAATTGAATGGTGAGTAAAATCATGCTTGAAAACCAAACAAAATGAATAACATGGTTAGGGGTGACATGCACAGGGTCAGCATGCAAATGTGGTTAGTGGCAGCATGCAGTGGCAGCACATAAGCACATCAAGGACGAATCACGGGGACCCATTAAATGCTGTCCTAAATAGGTGTGTTTTTAAATTCTTTTTAAATGTGGTCAGGTCAGGAAATGTTCTGACGCAGGTCGGGAGGGAGCTCCAGGCTTTGGGAGCATACGAACTAAATGCATGGTCTCCAAAGGATTTGAGTTTTGTACGAGGTATTTGTAGACTGTTGGATTCCGAGAAGCGGGTGGTACGATGCGTGGCCTGGTGGAGGAGTAGATCTGAGAGATAGGCTGGAGCCAAAGAATGAAGTGACCAAAAAGTGAGCGACAAAACCTTGAAGTCAATCCGTTGCTTGACTGGTAGCCAATGCAGGTCGGCGAGAAGTGGAGTAATGTGGCAACTGCGAAGCTCACGACAGACAAGCCTAGCAGCAGAGTTTTGCACCAGCTGCAATCGCACATGCCGGTAGGCCAGCGAGCAGTGAGTTGCAGAAGTCGAGACGAGATGTCACGAATGCATGGACCAACTTAGATGTGGTATCCTTATCTAAACAAGCCCGAATTTTAGCAATGTTATGTAGCTGAAAATAGGCAGATTTGACTGTAGAGCTGATATGGTCGTCTAACGAGAGGTCGCTTTGGAATATGACACCTAGATTTCGAGCTGATGCAACTGGAGATATGCTGGCAGAGCCAATTTTGAAAGTCAGCCTTTCCAATTTGTGAATCACGCTGGGTTTGCCCATAACTAGTAAGTTCGTTTTATTGTCATTTAGTTTTAGAAAATTTTCTACCATCCATGTGCGGATGCCATCAATACTTGCAGCAAGTGAGTTGAGAGAATTTGAGGTGCTCGAAGGCTGGTAGGGATCAAAGCAAAGGTACAACTGAGTGTCATCCGCATAGAAGTGAAAGCCTAGATTGTGCTTGGCAATCACATCAGCAAGAGGCAGAGTATAAACCATGAAAAGAACCGGACCTAGCACGGAGCCCTGAGGTACTCCATATTTCAGAGGTACCTCAGATGATCTTTGTCCATTCACGTCAATACTCTGGAGTCTCCCACTGAGATATGACCTGAACCACTGCAGAGCAGTGCCAGTGATGCCCAGGCGAGATGAGAGGCGCTCTAGAAGAACTTTGTGATCGATGGTATCAAAAGCTGCCGAAAGATCGAGCAAAACAAGCAGAGACACTCTACCCATGTCTGCATTCCTATGTAGGTCGTTGTATACCCTAAGCAATGCTGACTCTGTGGAGTGATTAGCTCTAAAGCCAGACTGGAACTTACTTGCAAGGTGTGAGGTTTCGATATATGAGTTAAGCTGGTCCGCCACGACTCGTTCCAGTGTCTTTGATAGGAACGGTAGAAGGGAGAATTGGCGGTAGTTGTTCAAGTTCTCTCTCTCTCTCTCTCTCTCTCTCTCTCTCTCTCTCTCTCTCTCTCTCTCTCTCTCTCTCTTTAGCTCTCTACGAGCAGATGATTGCACTCCAGTCACAGATGGATAAAGCAAGATTTCCGTCGTTTGCTGCAGATACCACACCGGCTCGTTGGCCTTTGGCTCGCTCATCATCGCCATCATTCAGATCATTCGTGTGGCTCTGGAGTACCTCGACCAAAAGCTGAAAGGATCTCAAAACGCGGTGGCCAAATTCTTCCTGAAGTAAGTCGTATGACATGAACTGCCACTATGGCCGACGTACGCTGCCTCGTCGCATGGAACAGCTTCAGTATTCGCCGGCAGTTGAACTTGCATTTGCAGGCTTGCCTGAAATGCAGCTGCACTGTTGCTGCTGCTGCTGCACGAGCTCAAGTTGCTACTTTTGCATTTTTGAATGTGGAAGAGCTCATTCCTTCAGTATGGTGTGATACGTACCTCTGGCCAGCCATGCAACCTTGAACGAAGGTTATCCTTTAGGGAACGTTAGTTGATGTGCCTCGGAAGCTGTTGTGCGGTTTGTTGGAGTGCTACGTTTGCACCCAACGCATTAGTTATTCTGCCATTATTTTTCTTTCGCTCACTAGCAGGATGTTTTGCTTTGCTTGTTTTAGATGCCTGAAATGCTGCTTTTGGTGCCTCGAGAAGTTCATGAAAATGATCAACAAGAATGCCTACATTCTGGTCAGTGTTGGAGATTCGATTGTGGAGCTCTGCCCTCTCTAAATCTCCCTTCTCCCCTCCAGCTCTCCCTTCAGGCTGTGCATCGTCAAGATGGTGTCAGCACGTGCCATGTTTTCGAGGCAAGCCAGTTCTGCTTAGTTTTGCCATGATCCCGTGGCAGCCCTTCTGTTCCTTTTCTAATTGGAAGCCGGCTTCTCGGAGCGAGTATGCCAACGGTGTACTGGCAACTGTGTGCTTGGGTGGCCTTGCTTTTATAGACTGCTGGGCACATAGCACAGCACAGCAACTTAGGGCTACCCACTGCCCTAATAGCACTGGCACGTGGTTCCTGGGCAGGCGATGGGATGGTTCTCCCTTGCTGGACCGACGTTCGTTACGATGAATCGCGAAGATGGCTCATTTAAATGTTTGATTTAATTAATTTATTTTATGTATTTAAATTAAAATAAGTAAATTAAAAGGAGCTGATTTGCTCGTTGCTGACTGCTTGTTGGCTGCCTAGTGCTGGGCGGCACCGGGTGCACCGCATGCAGCGACCAGTTAGAGAGCACCGTGCGTGACGCTGAGCTCGTGGTAGCTCGAGGCCTCGTGTCCCAGTATCCTGCTTGGGCTCGTCGAGCGAACTCGTCTTGCGAACGTGCAAGCGCGGTCGTTCTTCTGGGGGAGGGGAAGCAGTTGTGAGGCCACGTTGCAATGCCCACGTGGTGTGAGTATGTATCTTGCACGTTCAACAGCCGCTTGTGTGCAGCCTTTGTAGCACTTTATCATTTCTGCAGGAAAATAATCTAATTTGGTGCCGTTGCTGCCCCGCTGATTAGCAGTCCATTACTAGTTAATGTGTCAATTCTTTTAAGGAGTTTCGTTAATGTGCAACTCATCGAAAGATGTTCTTTTTTTAAGATAGCGATATATGGCAAGAACTTCTGCGTGTCTGCTAAGAACGCTTTCTTCCTTATCATGCGAAATATCATAAGGTGAGTCGAGCACACCACCTGATAAGTGCAGCACTCTTATGTACATGCGTATACACACACACACACACACACACACACACACACACACACACACACAAAACACACATTTGTTTGTGTGCGCAAAACACTTGCACAGGCGTGAACACTAGTCTTGCTCGCTGTGCCAGAGTGACAGTGTGTTACCGGCCGACCCCGTGGTGACGTCCGGCTTGCCACATTACTCCACTTCTCGCCGACCTGCACTGGTTACCAGTCAAGCAACGGATTGACTTCAAGGTTTTGTCGCTCACTTTTAGGTCTCTTCATTCTATGGCTCCAGCCTATCTTTCAGAGATACTACCCCATCAGGCAAAGCATCGTACCACTCGCTTTTCGGAATCCAACAGTCTAGAAATACCTCGTACAAACCTTAAATCCTTTGGAGACCGTGCATTTAGCTCGTATGCTCCCACAGCCTGGAACTCCCTCCCGACCTGCATCAGAACATCCCCTGACCTGACCACATTTAAAAGAAACTTAAAAACATACCTATTTAGGACAGCATTTAGTGGGTCCTTGTGATTCGTCCTCGATGTGCTTATGCGTGCTGACACTGTTCATGCTGCCACTAACCACATTTGCATGCTGACCCAGTGCATGTAACCCCTAACCATGTTATTCATTTTGTTTGTTTTTCAAGCATGATTTTACTCACCATTCAATTGCATTTCACTTTGCAGCAAATGTAAAGTGCCTAGAAAGAGATTGAGTTCTCTGAGGGTGTTTTATCAAGTGCAATATTATTATTATTATTCTTTTGTAGGGTGGCCGTTGTGGACAAAGTGACCGACTTCATTTTGTTCATCGGCAAACTGGTCTGCGTTGGCGCCATAGGTACGCTGCTGTGTCGCTCTCATATTGCTGGCCACTATCTCTTTGGCCTAAGTGTTGCTGCTTCTTCAGGCGTATGGCAGTAATGGTCGGTCTCTGCATTTCCGTGGTGGGCAGCTTGGCGATAACACTATGTAACATAATTTTGGTCCGTGAGTAATAAGTGCTATTTTGTAATAGCTTATGTCTCAGCAGTATAGAAAACGACCATTATTCCCTACTAACATCTCTTTTGTGACAGGGACTTTGAGTTACTGAAATTATAATCTATTTTTAATCTATTATTAGAAAATCAAAAAATTTGCATGTTTTGGTTCCCATCTAGTCAGAAAAAACAAAATTAACATGTATTTACTCTGAAGTCACAAAAAAGAAACACTCAAAAGAGTTCAGACGTGAGTAGATGTTCTAGATTTTCGGCTTTACTGCAAATCGCTTTCTCAAAGAAGCCCCCAAATATAGTACCTCGTCATGTTTTCTTTATACTGTCCTTGGAACGATGTTCATAGTCACTCACGGCAGACAAGCCTAGCTGCTGAGTTTTGCACCAGTAAGAACGCCCTAGTTGTGCACAGGGGTGAAGGTTACGTTACGTTAGGTTGCCTTTTACGACCTTGGTCGTGGGCTCCGGGCCGTCATGTGTGAAGTGCCTGGATAGAGATTAAGCTCTCTTATGCTATAGAAATTATATGTGTGTGTGTGTGTGTGTGTGTGTGTGTGTGTGTGTGTGTGTGTGTGCAGGAAATTATAGGCATAGTCGCAGTGTGAATTGTATAGCTATTTATGCACACGTGTATTTGTATTTATATCCATTCTTCTATGTTAGTATATTTCAGAGCACATGTTACAATTCAATTTTGGTAATTAAATTTTTGGACGATACCATTAAATACAAGTATGTATGTGTATATATATATATGTGTGTGTGTGTGTGTGTGTGTGTGTGTGTGTGTGTGTGTGTGTGTGTGTGTGTGTGTGTGTGTGTGTGTGTGTGTGTGTGTGTGTGTGTGTGTGTGTGTGTGTGTGTGTGTGTGTGTGTGTGTGTGTGTGTGTGTGTGTACTTGTATTTAAAGGTATCGTCCAAAAAGTTTAATTACCAATATATATATATATATATATAATGAGAGGGAGAGAGATAAAGATAAGGTTGTGTGGGCAAGCTTACATGATTACCAAAAACTGGCATTCCATTGACTAAGGCCTCCCTAGCCATGGCAAAGCTCACGTGCAGCACACAATGCTAACTGCTGTATTAATTCAAACTAAATTAAGTAGTTTCTTTTGCATACGGTCTCGGGAAAAGATGTTCGTGCTAAGAAAAGCGCTCTGGATTGAAGAATGCATTTAAAAGATGCATCTAATAAACGTATTGGTACCTTATCTACACACTCGTAAAAGTGATTACAAATTCCTGTGGAGCCTTGGTCATTAAATACTTATATCCAAGCAGCAGCATATCGAATTCGGGGCTCTTTCTCTCATTAAGGACCCTTTATTCTCTTACTTCATTAATATCGCTGCGCTCAGGCCGTCGGAGCCGCTGGAGCGTGCCTAATGACACGGTGCTTGTGCCTCGAGTCTTACTTGCCGCTTGTCGACCGGCATGCCTAGTGGGCTGGCTGTTGTCGCCACCTGGGTGGAGTTCAATGGTGGCCTCTGCGCCTCTTTTTAGGCGTGGCAGCTTTCTTCTTCTTCGACGGGCGAATTCCGTTTCTGCAGCAATATGCAGACAGCCTGAAGTTGAACTACTTCCTAGTTCCGGTCATCGTGAGTGCTTGCTTGCCTCCGCTTGCCCGGCGCCACTTGCTTTCGGTGGCGGCAGCATTTCCGGGTCCGGCCCTGGAAGCTGGTGGCAGCTGGGGGTCGGGCACCGTCGGGTGCAGCTTGGCTGCCGGGTTTTGGGGAATGGAGAGTTCCATTAAACGGAATGTTGTAGAGCATGAGCATCGGCCGTGGCCGCTCGCGCTGAATCGTATGAGCTCGTGCAGGCTTCCGGTGTGCGACTGACTTGCTCGCCTACAGCGAGGCGAGCAACTGCGCAGAGTTGCTGCCTGCCTGTATATGACTCGTCCGTGTAAGTGTGGCCGAATCGAGAGTCCCCGGGAGGCACCTTTCGCTGGCTCCGCATAGCACAGGAGGCAACCGAAGAGGAGACAGCCGTCGAGAAACCTTGACCTCTGGAGTTGAGCCATGCCACCTTCCACGCCCGAGGATTCCGTCGTCTACCGGCTGGCAACTTTTTCACCGTGCTATAGTGCAGATGAGGTTTGGCCAAGCTGTGTACAATACTCGGGCACGTTGCGTGCCAAAGCTCTGCATAGAGTACACACGAAATTAGTTTCTGTCCCTGGGTTCTTAGCCGAGGGGTGGAGTGCTTGACGCAATTCCGGGCTCGAGTACTGCTGCAGGCAATCCCTTATTGCCCACTGCAAGCAGTTGGGATAGTCGCTAAGATTCTCCTGCTACAATTATTAAGCAATTATATCAAAACAAAAAATAAATGTTTAGTGGTTGGACCATATGCGCTGCCCCCCTCGGTATGGTGCTCTCAAGGCCCCACACTGAGAACCGAGCAGAACAGGATGGAACAACTAAGCACCGAACAGTGAGAAGTGGGGTTGAACACAAACGATGGCCGCTCGCTGCCGACTACTAGCCGACTAGCCATTGGCCAGTGTCGATAACAGTACAGCAGCAGCAGGCTGCAGCCAGCTTGCAGCTATCACAGGCAACCGAAATGCCAGCCTCAACTCGCACTGGTAGTGGAGGTAAAAAAGAAGTTAGATAGATTGCTGCGCCCTTGGCTGATATCAGGCGAAGCTGCTCTCAAGCGTTGACTGTCGAAACCCGGAGCGGAAGCTTGTAACAATCGGACTGAGAGATGAAGATGCGTAGGTAGGTAGATAGATCGATAAACAGACGGAGATACAAATCCCGGAACTCGTCGCCGATGCACGACACGACATTCCCTGCTTGAGGACATCAAAAAAGAAGCTTAAATCTTCACGAAAGTGAAATCCTCGTGGCGTTTCCGTCTCAGACCAGTGGTTTAATAGTTTGCTGCTAGTGACGAAATTGAAAGTGTTATTGCTAACCGATTGACAAGGTCGTTTCCAGTGAATGCCGAGTGCATAGAAAGAAATTTGGTAGTTTTAGTGTGCCGTGCAAGCGTTTTATTATTAATATAGAGATTCATGGAGCTGGCATGTACTAGTGTGTCTCTCAGACCCTCTCAGCTCACCCCCTCTTTCTCACACTCAGTGAGTGCTTGTGTGTGTGTGTGTTCGTGGGCGTGCTTGTGGGCGTGCGTGTGTTTTACTGTATATATATATCTTGATAACGCACAGAACTTCAACCACCACTAGCCAAGGGTAGGTTTGGCGAATGCATAAAAATTAAGGAGCCTATTCCAAAACCAAAGCGAAATTCACTTTAACGAACTCTTTAAACCGGCGGTCGCCATCGAGAGAGCATGGACGCCGCTGCTAGGGCCAGGGCGGCGGTCGGTCGGCGGTATAGGTTTCACGCTGCCCTTCTTCAGCGACCGTGTGTGAGTGTGTGTGTGTGCAAGCACGAAAAACACTCGGGCGGGGGAGCCGCTTCGTACGTTCGTACGCTTTCAAGTGCTCTCTGCTGCAGGTACTCGCCATTGCGACGTTCGTAATTGCGGCATGCTTCTTCAGCATCTATGGAATGGCAGTCGACACTCTCTTCCTCTGCTTCCGTGAGTATCGGAGATCACAGCAGCAGCAGCAGCCGCTGGCACTCAGTTCCCAAGCTTCCTTGTCACGAACATGGTTGCACTACTTGGTTGCTTGCACTGGTTACTTGGTTGCTTGCACTGACCTCCTCAATTGCTTCTGCTGCTTCTACTTTTGTTTTCCCTGCTGTTGTCTGTGCTACTGCCTCTGCATCGGCTGCCGCCGTGCTGCAGCTGCTGCTGCTGCTGCCGCCGTACTGCTGCTGCAGCTGCTGCTGCCGCTGCTGCTGCCGCCGTACTGCTGCTGCTGCTGCTGCTGCTGCTGCTGCTGCTGCTGCTGCTGCTGCTGCTGCTGCTGCTGCTGCTGCTGCTGCTGCTGCTGCTGCTGCCCCTCCTCCTCCTCCTCCTCCTCCTGATGAGGATGGTGGGGCTGGTTTAGCTGCTAATTGTGACGATGCAGTGCGGTGACAGCTATCTCCAGTGTAAGATGACGACGTGTTCTGAGCGTTCCTCCTAGTTGTGACTGTATAACTGTATATTCCTTCTTGCTCGCTAAGTCTTTGTCAGAGTGGCTTCAGCGAGGTTTGTCATGGACCCGCAATAGGCACGCGCTGTGAGCCACCCACTTCCTCCCTCCTCCTTCTCTCACGAGTAGCTCAGTGCTGATGCTGCTGCTGCTCGCCTCGGTGGATCCATGCATGTGCAGGGCTCGTCCATAGCCGTCGTAGCGCCGATGTACCATCATAGCACGGTCGCCTCTTACTCGTGCAGTGCAAGACCTGGAAGTGAACGACGGCTCGGAGGAGAAGCCGTATTACATGAGCAAAGAGCTGCTCGGCATACTGGGGAAGAAGAACAGGAAGAAAAATGTGGAGCACAAGTGAAGCGTGTGACACGTGTCGCCTCTCACTAGCTAGACACGCCCTGCACTGCTGCTGCTGATGCTGTGGTGGCGTGCGCGCACGGCGTTGCGACTGCTGTTGGCTTCATGTGGCCATTCCGAATGAATGTGTCCGCCTAGCGAGTGTCAGGTCCTACATATGTTCGCCGCATTCGCGAACTTTTGTACTCTGTCAAGGGTCTTACCTGCGTTCCAAGTCGATTTGTCCAACTCAGATGCCGATTTCGCAGACACTTGCTGTCTGATTGAGCCCACGCACCATTTTGTCCTTCTTGTATGCATGCCAAGTTCGGGGGGGGGGTGCTTCTTCCGACGGCGCTAAGATGGACAGCCCTCTGTATTTGTTTAGCTACTCCTTCCGGTGATCGGGATTGCTCGCCGACTGTCGATTACAGCCAGGGACATCTGCGTGCCCCCTCCACTCTTTAGGGACACGAGCCTTTAAACTTACACTGTATCAGCAACGTGTGCGGTCACTGGTTTCCCAGAAACTGGGGCGCTACCCTGATATGCTGAGTTCATATCAGTGTTCGTGCTCCTTCGTTCTCTCTTGACCTCTCAGATTTGATATTCCTGGATTTGTCATGCTTTCCAAAATCTTTCGTGGACCTCCGTTTACGAGTGATCGCCGCCGTGCTCTCGTCAGAGCACTAGGCTGCGTTTGTGTTTGCAGCTGTTGAGGCTGACTGCATTTACTCCATGTCTAGCAGCGTGCTTCAGGCAGTCATTCGATGCATGTTGGCCGAGACTCCGTGCATGGATTGCATGCATGCAACGCTCTATGATTATGTCATATCATCGATCAACGATGTATGTTGACTTACCTTGGTAAAGATTAAAACGCTTTTTTCAAATTGCTGTATCATGCCGTCCTGGGCATAGCTGAGCTGTTATCTCAGAAAGAGAAGGAGAGGGAGAGAGAGAAAGAGAGAGAGATAGAGACTGTGAGATGGTGTGCCTTCATAACGAAAATTGCATTCCTAGCAAATCCGAAAAAATAGTCAAACAACTACCCCCTTTTAGAATGATCCAGGACTCAAACTAAGTCGATCGAAAGCGTTTTTAGGTCGACCCGGAATTTTGGCAGGGTAAACACAACCCACTCTTGCCCTAACTTCGAGTAACCACCCTATCTGGCGGAACGGAATTTATCTCCGCCTGTAATTAAACTTTGCAACAAGGTTAAAGTGAATGTTGCAATGGAAAGTTTTTAATTGCAAGCATGCACTTGAAGCCTAATTGGCTTTCGGTGCCCATACGGCGGCCGACAGATGAATGAAGATCGTCTCATGTAGCAAAGAGAGAGAGAGAGAGAGAGAGAGAGAGAGAGGCCAGAGTCAGAGTCCGGATGGCAGTCAGCAAAGTAAGTAGGATCGAAATAGAAGCTGATGACGATGGAAAGGATGCTGCCACAGTCAGCAGCACGAGAGTACAGAGTACAGAGAGTGCTGTTGCATAAGAATTGTGGAAGTGAGTTCCACAGTCGAGGACCTGTAGGGCAAAAGCTTCAGTCCCCCAATTCTCTTTAAGCATAAAAACGAACAGCTAATTTTTATTCGCAGTGGAAAGGTGTGACCTGCTGCAGTGTTCGATCCTTTATTGACCGCTGCAAGCGATGATCGTAGCCGTGAAGTCTCTCCTGCAACTATATAAGCGAGGCTGTTAAACCAGCTAACCTTTAGGACCTCCGGGCTTGATAAGGCTGGAACTAGTGCAGCCGTTGCATACAACTAACCAGTTCGACGTCGGGGTACAACTGACTCGTCGATAGCTCAACTAGATAACTATTAGGTTTCATTCGGTGCTTTTTCTAATTTTTATAATTAGTATCGAATCTTTTTATCTAATTATTATCCGGGTTAGGAACCTTTGATGATCGCCAAGGCTGTCATGCTGCTGACATATTATTTAACTTTGTAATACTCATGGCCTGCTCATTAAATTAAGGTCGTCCCGACTAGGACAGTAAGAGAAACCTAGTAGAGCCAAGTATGGTAATTGTCAACGTTCTGTTTCTCCACCTTGTCAAACTCCCAAGATAATTTACTACCGAGGATATTCAGACCGCTTCTCTGCAGCTGTCGTCGTAACAGTGTTGTTTTAATCTTCATCAACTACAGTCATCAAAGTAGCAAGCCGGGCTTCAAACCCTCATCTGAGTGCATAGCTTTACAGACATCCAGGCCATCAGCACTTCACTTGGCTGAATTCAGGCGAACAAATAACTGAAATTCTCTAGAGCTCGATCAGTGCTCCTACCACAGAAAAGGGCAAACGTCTATGATCCGTTGAAAAAGCGACTGCTACTTATCAGGTTCGTCTTAACTATCATCTCGCCAATCGAGTCTAGTCTGCTTTGCTATCATTAGACGGTCTATGGGCTGATGCTGAGAGTAATTGAGTAATGGATTTTGGGGAGTTCGGCAAATCCCCAAAAATCCACTCTAATTAGGCTAAAATTGACCGGCCTTTGGCGTTGCCGAGCTCAAATGTCGAGCGGATATTGCAGTACATCTTCGACTTTATGTATTTCATATCATAATTTCATATCTAGTCTCGGCCGTCGCACTACGAATACCGAAGACGCCTGAATCATGTATCATGTAGCCTGAATCTTGTAGCTAGTTACATTGTAACGCTCGCCCCCCCCCCGGTGGACGGTGTAGTGCAGCGCTGCAGCGAAGTTAAAGCACCAAGCGGTCACAACTGGGTGCCGAAAGCAACAGTTTATTGTGGGCCTGTTAGTAACGGTTACACGCCGGAGCGAGCGCTTTACGCGCACCGGACCGACGGAGTTAACTTCGAGAATTCTCCCGAAGCCCGACTACAATAAGCTACCCCACGCCTGCGTCGCTAGCGACGGTCCGACCCCGAAGGCGGATCGCTACAGCACCCCAAAATATGAGCTGCTAACTGAGTAGCCGACACAACACAACCGCGAAGTCTAAGTTGCACTTAGCAGTATGTTCGTCGCCGTAGGTTCGACACTCGTGCTCTCGAGGCGTAGCCTCGCATCGACTACCGAAGCAGCAGCCCCGAGCTGTCAGTCGTCTCTTTTATTCTCTCTCTCTCTCTCTCTCTCTCTCTCTCTCTCTCTCTCTCTCTCTCTCTCTCTCTCTCTCTCTCTCTCTCATCCCTCTCACACGCGGCAGCGATGAGCGCCCCCTACCGTAGCATATCGAGTCCATATTCAAAATGCAGGAAATTCTATTTAATAACAGCGGACGGTTACAGACGTACTCCAATGACGATGTGTATTAGAGCTAACGTCAGCTCGAATGCCAACGCTTCGAGTCTCGAACCCCCACTTCCACACGGATCCTCATGTGACCTACGATCACGTGATCCTCACAGCTCCCGGATCCTCCCTATCTCTGGGCGCCGGCATTTTATATGGCCTCAGCAACAAACCATCGCATAATCGCGAATAATCGCATAATCTCAAAAAATAGCTAACCACCATAATTTGGCTGGTTTCGCTGGCGCCGCCGTTACAGCACGGCCGCCCTATACCAGCTAAAACGGCATCGTTTTTTTCATACAGCAATATCACATTTGCTCTGGCCACAGTACTCAGAGCAGGCTGTTCAACATAGTCGCCAGCGAATGTTTTTATTTACGTTAAATAAACACATTTTTAGTTTTCTTTTTCATTTAGAGTTCCTCCCTAATACCTAAATACTAAACCCAAAGGCCTAAGCTCTAAACCCAAAAACTCAGACACATGAAAAAATACAAAATCTAGTCAGTAAAACATAAGCCGTAAACCCCAAAACGTACAAGCAATAAAGACTACACCCAAAATCTTGCACTCTAAACTAAAATGCTATTCTTGCTGTTTATTGAGCATGCTACTACTAACCATTCGATCGTGCTTCCTTTGCAGCAATTGTGAACCGCCTAAACAGAGATTTTGAGTTCTCTGAGGGCGCTTTATCAAACGTACTATTATTATTATAAAAATATGACTAAAACGCGTTTATTTAACGTGAATATAAACATATGCTGGCGAAAGCCGTATTGAACAGCTTGCCGCGATAATAATAATATAATAATAATGTACTTGATAAAGTGCCCTCGGAGAACTTAATCTCTTTCTAGGCGCTTTACATTTGCTGCAAAGGGAAATGCAATAGAATGGTAAGTAAAATCATGCTTGAAAAACAAACAAAATGAATAACATGGTTAGGGGTGACATGCACAGGGTCAGCATGCAAATGTGGTTAGTGGCAGCATGCACAGTGTCAGCACGCATAAGCACGTGAAGGACGAATCACAGGGACCCACTAAATGCTGTCCTAAACAGGTGTGTTTTTAAGTTCCTTTTAAATGTGGTCAGGTCAGGGGATGTTCTGACGCAGGTCGGGAGGGAGTCGTTCCAGGCTTTGGGAGCATATGAACTAAATGCACGGTCTCCAAAGGATTTGAGGTTTGTACGAGGTATTTGTAGACTGTTGGATCCCGAAAAGCGGGTGGTACGATGCTTGGCCTGATGGGGAGTATGTCGGAGAGATAGGCTGGAGCCATAGAATGAAGGGACCTAAAAGTGAGCGACAAAACCTTGAAGTCAATCCGTTGCTTGACTGGTAGCCAGTGCAGGTCGGCGAGAAGTGGAGTAATGTGGCAAGTGCGACGCTCACGACAGACAAGCCTAGCTGTGGAGTTTTGCACCAGCTGCAATCGCCTGATCGCACATGCTGGTAGGCCAGTGAGCAGTGAGTTGCAGAAGTCGAGACGAGATGTCACGAATGCATGGACCAACTTAGACGTAGTATCCTTATCTAAACAAGCCCGAATTTTAGCAATATTATGAAGCTGAAAATAGGTAGCTTTGACCGTGGAGCTGATATGGTCGTCTAACGAGAGGTCGCTTTGGAATATGACAGCTAGATTTCGAGCTGAGATCGCTGTGGCCATAGCAGATCTGACATTGCAGTAAGAGCAAACGACGTCATATTAGCTGGTCCTATCGCTTAAGCCTGCCGAAGCACGCGCCGGGCGCGACGCTATCTGCAGGAACAGGCCGCAGCTCCCACGCCCTGGCTACGCCCTGGCCACGTGGTAGCCCTACGCTACGCCCACCAGAAAGAGGAGGTTAAACGGGGGGGGGGGCCGACATCCTAGTCGGTGCAAGGGCGCGGCACCAGAGCTGAGCTTACTAGTAAATAGTTTTACATCTTTTATAGAGCTGAGTATTGTGTAATAACACCTAAAAAATATCTTTGCACGCCCTCCTAATATCGTCAGTTTGTAACCGGGTTCTAGGGGTCAAAGGCTATTTCCCGCCAAACCCCGCCATACGCCGGCCACGCTGCCGCTCGCCATGCCGCCGAGCTAGGGTAAGACGAGCGGCCGTCAGGATAAACCTCTTTGTAATAACGCATGCGCCAACAACAACGGGGGAACTAAACAGGTCTACATGGAGGGTCCTTTACATTATACACTATGGGAGCGCAAGATGACGCAGCAAGCGCGAACAAACGAGTTAGTTGGGGTCAGTCGGCTTCCGCAGTCCTGTCGTTGTACCGACTCCGAGTCCAACAGTACGAGCGTACGCCGTCCAAAACCCGGCTGGCTGAGTAACTGCTGGCTAGTCCGAGTCGACTACTACCACAGTCGTAAGCTTCCGCCGAAAGACGCCAACACACGGGGGTCACGAACACGCTACACGGGGAACGCGGAATACAAACAAGTCAACAACGAGCGAGCTATCCAGCTCCGCTCGGGCCTTGGGTTACTTGTTCCCTTACGTGCGTGGCAGCATCGCCGGAGCACGCCTGCACGAATCCAGGTGCATAACTCGGCGAGACCGGGAGCCTCCAACACCACGACTTACGTGGCCAACTTCGCATACCCAAGAGCCCCGGTGACCTCACGTCACCGCATACATCCGGCCATGCCGTAGGGTCCGACCCCGGCCTAGCCGGTGACCCTAACCCTCACTTTAGCCGTCCAGTCCCTGCCAACCGAACCCAGCCTGGGTACAAGTTCTCATAAATTTGATGCAGACAGCGCTAGAGAGGAAGACAAATGTACAGAGATTGGGTTCTCTGAGGGTGCTGTATCAAATGTACTATTATTATTGCCATTATAAGACGAAGATCCTATGCTAGTTTAAGGCGACGCTTTCCATTTGTTAGCTTTGAAATCGAGGACAGGTTAACACTAGCTCGGAAAAATGTTTTATAATGCTAGCGGTTTTGCTCAAAAGCTATGCTTAGCGAACAAATTCAAATGTCAACAAATGCACGCTGGATCGAAATATTTATCTTTGGGATCTATCCATAAACGTGCACGCCATCCGAGAAGGAATTTGCATCCACTTTTTCTTTAAACTTCGGCCATACCCGTTCAGTTCTTGCGCTGTAAGTGAAGACGAAGCTGCATTCGTGCACCCGGCCTGCACTAGCTTGAGGGCTGAGATGGCGTGACGTCGTGAGACTTTCCAATCCATTTCTTCACTCGCCTAACTCTACATCTCGAAGCCTGCAGGCTGCAGCTCTCACTGTGCGAGGCTTGCCGATTTGAAATGGCAGAGTAGCACTGCTTAGCGTCGCGAAGGGACCTGCTCACTTGGGTAACTGCTCACGTAAACTGTGGCTGTAAATGGCGTAAGCATAAGCATTCGCCATGCTGCCACATCCGCCAGCGTTCGGCTGCTCCTGTCGCGAACGTCCAATAATAGGAACAGAAACTTTTACACCGCTCCTCGAGACACCCAAATAACTTTCTAGGGAGTTTGACATTTTTGTGGAAAGGAAGCCGTAGAGTACGTGCAGACAACTCCAGAGCACGTAGGCGTGCAAAGGGCAGTATTATCATTATTATTACCGAGTCACTCGGACCAGTGTAAAAGCTGCGAGGAATGCTTCCAGCTTCCTTTTGAACGTCGTCAGACCATGATGCGACGTCACAGTCAGTCGGTATCCGAGTTGCTGCCAACTGGCTGAGCATTGTAGCTGAATGCTTGGTCTCCCAAGGGATTTTAAGCTCGTTGAACCGAGTTAGGCGTCAGGGGGTTCGGATCGCTGGGACGTCCGATTACTAAGTAATTGAAATAAGAAGGCCGCTTCAAGAGAGAATGGAGGGACTTAAAGGTGAGAGCGGCGGAATCTTGGCCGAGTCACTCACTGCTCAGTGAGGAGTCGCCAGCACAGACAGACTGGTGAGCAGTGGGCCATGTGGCCTATGCCGGTGCAGGGTATACGACTGATAGGCCTAAAGCAGCGGAGTTTTGTGCTTAGTAGCTTGATTGGCCAACAGCTGGAACAGGCGGAAGGACTTACAAACTTTTTGAGTTACATAAGTCTAGCTGGGATGTCAATCGGACCAGCTTGGCAGTGATGCAACCTCATCTAAGCTTAGATGAGGATGCAGCCTCAATCAAGATCAAGGATCAAAGCCTGGACTTTGCAATCTTGCGTAGATTCCCTTTGCAGCAAATGTAAAGCGCCCAGAAAGAGATTAAGTTCTCTGAGGGCGCTTTATCAAGTAATGCCCCGATTGCATGCAGAGGCCACAGGACACATTCTGGCCTGGCCAATTTGTGGAGGGTTAGGCTTTCCGAGTTAAAATCAAGCTTTCCCCCAAATGGTAAGCTGGTTTTGTCGCCATCAATTGTGTGAAATTTCGAAGCCGACCGGTTTGCGTGCCTACTGGATTGAGGTCTGCAATTCGATTTGGGTACTTGTGAGGAGATTGCGACCAGCTTCTTGTGCAGTACCAAGGCCGAGCTCTCGATACCCTCGTTTCTCGAACGCAGTGAGCCTTGAGTGGCCTAGGGGAGCAGTTAGGGCGGTGGCCGGTTTCACAAGCAACCCGAAAAAAACAGTTTAGATGTCACATCGCCCAAACGCTAGCCAAGGATCTAACTGGCTCCTGACAGCTGGCTAGCTCATGCTATACCGTGAACTTCTAGATCGGGCAGAGCAGCCTACCAAGCTTCAATGATCTGTCAGAATGTGAATCGCTCTACATTTGCAAGCCGATTTCCCCCACATTAGCTGGCTCTGCATTAGCTGGCTTCATGAGCTCAGAATGCAAAATCATTCTCGTGACCCCCCCATTCAAGGTCAAGGTTTGACACCTTAGATGCATGTCCGGCTACGACTGTGTCAAAGCCTCTCTCTGCAGCCTAAGTGAGCTATTGAAAAAAATGACACCATTCGTTAATAGCTTGCCTAGCACAACAAGCTTGTACCACCCACTATTGGTCAAAGCACACTAGTATAAGACATAGCATGCCTCGAGAACATTACTTGCAACAAAATGCATAGACGCGGTGTCCATTGCATAACGGCTGTGCGCACAGGGCACTGTTATATCTCGTTTCGATTTGGGCATCGTTTGCAACAGGGATTGTAGTGCACGTGCAAACTCGTGCATTATGCACACAGATAACACACGCGTATGCGTGGGGTCTGACAGGTGCCCGTTCGGGCCTATTAACAAATAAGCACGTGCATGTGCAAGCAAGCGGGAGCACACACACACACACACACACACACACAGACACACACACACAGACACACACACACATACACACACACACAACAAACACACACACAACACACACAACACACACACACACACACACACACACACACACGCACACACGTGCAAGTGCACAGGCAAAACTCACAAGCACGTTCGGTTAATTACTCTGGAAAGTCGGGTGCGAGTGGCACAAGGCAAATGCCGCCCGACAAGTACCCTACAGAATTACACTGATGCTTATGCCAAAACCAAGAATTCCAGTAGTGAGACTACTACACGAAACATGTGTTAGTTCATGTTTTCATAACGCTGGCCACTGACAAGCAATCGTTAAAAAAAATAAACGCCAGCATGGGACGGAAAGTTCTTGCACCAGTGCCTATAAAACAGCATCGAATCATGATTGCCAAGCACAAAAAGTATGACACAATATGACGCAATAGATGTCCCACTGTCAATAGGCCGATAAGCACTGGCAGCACAGCGCACTCCATTGGCAAAGCACGCCGCACAGCACACACGCGCACACACACAATGGTGTTAATTATCCAGAGAATCCAGAGCATCGGATCGGTATTTCCGAAAGCTGCCTCATGCCGCTACGGCCAGCAGAAGGGCGCAATGGCTCGTTCAGATCCTGGTTGGACACACCAGACAAAAGAATCCGATTGTACATATAAAAAAAGGCCGCAAGTGCAAAAAAGGCAGACCGAATGAGACCCGGTCAGAGAGGATGGCGGAAAAACCAAGGAAACATTGCAAAGAACAAACCAACAAGAAACACGGCGCCTCAGCAGTAGCAGCCGCACCGCTAACGGGCAGGCAACGCCGAAGTCGAACGAGAAGAAGATGGCGGCACAACTGCGGCTGGCTGCCGTGCTGCCGGCAACGCCTGTGCGTCTTCTGGGGCGCCCGTACCACCCAACTGCGGCATCGGCGCGCTCGCGAGCGGAGATGCTGAGGGCTGCCGCTGTGCACATCTACACCTGCACTGGCTGTTTACTCAGCCAGAAATACCGTCCAGCATGTGCTTCGAACCACCTTGCTGCTCGTCGCCTCAACCGGACTCTCGGCTCCTCGCGGCTAGCCGCGCAGACACGAGGAGGCCGCTGCTGTGGTCATTGCCGAGCCGCCGCAAATGGGAAGGGGGCCCTAATATAAGTAGTGCAGTCCCCCACTGTCAGCCATTACAGCACATACACACGGCTAGGCCTGCAGCGGCGGCTTCGGCTGCTGCTGCAGAGCGGCGGCTGCAGCCGGCAGCTGCTGCGACACCGGCTGCTGCTGCTGGAATCGCCCGTTCATCGTCTGCGCGACGGCATGCACGTGACTGATGTCGGGCCTGTTGTTCGGGTCGGGACTGAGGCAGGCCTGGCAGAGGGCGCGCAGCTCCTCCGTGTAGTGGTCGGAAGAGAGCGGCGGATACTCGCACTTCTCGATCTTCTTGCAGAGCGAGTACAGGTTCATCTTCTCGCCCCAGAACGGCGAGTGCAACGCGGCCAGCTGCAAACGAACGAGGCAGCCGCGACCGGAAGCTTTAGGCTTGCACTTCTGTGGCCGGCTGCAGGCGGCCGCTGTCAGGTGCCCCTACGCCAAGGGTAGTGGCAGCGGCTGCGGCGGCCGGAAAGAGAGGCGAGGCAGCTATGCGCGAGCGCGCAGTCACCTCGTAAAGCAGGCAGCCGATCGACCAGATGTCCGACTTGAAATTGTAGCCCGTCTCGTGAATGCGCTCGGGCGACATGTAATACGGCGTGCCGACTGAAACGAGCGGACGGACGGGGAGCGCTGCCAGATGCGCACACATGCGAGCGCTTGCGGTCGATCTCCAAGGAAACGCAGGACGCCCCGTCACGCCCGCCGGCGGCGGAGGCAGCCTGCATTCAAACGCTGCACAGTCTCTTCAGATGCAGCGTCGATGGCTCCCTGGCTGGCAAGCAGGCTGCAAAGCGGCGGCCAATGACAGAGACCGTCGGGTGCAAGCGCCAATGTGAAGGAGCCTGCTGGCTGGCTGACTAGCTAGCTAGTGGGGAGTTGCAGCCAGATGCAACTGCCTCTGCAGTCTTGCCCGAAACCAGGCACGCGAGCGATTCGAAATAATGACCCGTCAAGCATTAGCTCCGAATCACGACCCGCAAGGCTGTCTCGCTGTGTCGCTTGCAGGCGCAACACTGCCTGCTCCTGGCGGCAGCGGCGAGCCGCAGAGGGAGAAAGTGTCATCGGTGGCAGGCACAGGCGCCGCCACCCGGGCATCGCGGCACAGCGCCCACGCTCTGCACTCACGCAACGAGTAAGCGTTCGTGCTCTTGGAGCTGAAGTAGCGGCCGAGGCCGAGGTCGCCGAGCTTGACGACGCCCTGCGCAGTGATGAACACGTTAGCAGGCTTGATGTCTGCAACGAGAGACGAGCGACGGTACAGCGAAGTGAGAAGCCTCGGCAGCAGTCAGCAGCCGCCGAGGCTGCTGCTGCCCACTGACTTTCTCCTGCCCACTCGCTGCCGACAGCTGGAGCAAAACAAGGCAGCCAGGCTCATCATCATATCACTGCTCACCAATCTGCTTTGGCTGCCAATCATGTAGCATATCGACTTCACGATTTTGTTCACTCACCTTTAGGTCCCTCCACTCTTTTCCTCCGGCATACCTATCTGAAATAATTACATTTCAGGCCTCCCATCGCACCACCTGCTCATCTGACTTGGGATGATTTCTTGTGCCCCACATTTCTAGTCGCTCCGAGACCTTGTCTTCAGTTACTTCAGATCCCAAAGCTTGGAACTCACTACCGACTGACATCAAGTCGTATCTTGATTTGACGGCATTCAAAAAGCAAGTTTAAAAAACCTACCCGTTCCACACAGCCTTTGCTCTCTCTAATTGAGGTGTCCTTCTGTCAAGGTGGTGAGTTATGAAACTGTGCATGTCATTTCTGTGGGACATGAGTGACATGCTCGTGCACCCTGCCTTTTTCCACAGCACTTTGCTTATCTGTGGAAGGGTCCCATTAACCAGAGGCCGTCAGTCAGTCGTGTTCTTTTGCATACTGCCTAAGCAGGATACCTTGATATTCATTGCCTATTGGTCATCGCTTCTCTTGAATCTAATATAATGAATATATATATATATATATGTGTGTGTGTGTGTGTGTGTGTGTGTGTGTGTGTGTGTGTGTGTGTGTGTGTGTGTGTGTGTGTGTGTGTGTATAATTCATTTGTTGAACACCCAAAAGAACTTAATCTCTATTCAGGCGCTTCACATATGCCTCGGGGCTCGAGCCCACGACCTCAGCCAGACCTTGGTCGGGGCGAGCACCTTAACCGCTGGACCAAACCAGCTCGGGAATGTAATGCACCTAAATAGAGCTAGGCTCTCTCAGGGTGCTATGCAAAAAGCATTATAACTACTACTACTATTATTATATCATCAACGGTCTTTCCCAATATGGGCCAATAGGGGAGCCCGAACGATGTCGCATGACTTACGGTGTGGTCATGTGAGGCGAAAGCTCGCATGGCACTACCCATGTCACAGTTTGCCTACGCTCATGCGCTCGCACACGCGCGCGCACACACACACACACACACACGCACGCACACGCACGCACACGCTCGCACACACACGCACACACACACGCACACACACACACACTTCCTCAGCTCCTCTGCTGACCGTCTTCGTGGCACCGACGGATCGCGCAGCGCCGCCTGGCGGCGCACGAGCGGCCAGCCAGCGCGAGCACCGGAGGAGGACCAGGCCGGGGAGGGAAGAGGTAGCAATGAGCTGCACTAACGCCAGGACAGCAAAGTGGGTGGGTGGGGCAGGTCTCCCGTGTCACTCACTCATTGGTTATTGGGGTAAAGAACCAAGGAATGGCTCAACAACAAGACCGGCATCTGTCGAGCCCAGCCGCCTCGCACGACGCTCATTGATTTACGCCCGAGGTTTGCCCAGCGCTGCCACAAGTGCCTGTCTCCTTTCATTTCAGCGTAACAGGCACAGCACAGGGCTCCTTTGTAGCGAGGCAGTGCTAGAATGGCAGTGTTTGGACGTACGATAGGAAATCAATGCATAGAGTTTTGGCCACCAACGTGGCCGAACGACAAACTTTGCCCGAGTTCGAGAGGGGAGGGTTGAGGCGCGCAGTGCCGGCAGCAATAATGGGAAGGGGGAGCCCGGGGGGGGGGGGTTGGCCGGACCCCTTGGACTAACCTGAAGGCTCGCAGCTCAAGGGCCACCTAACACGCCCCCTCAGCTGACCCTTGTTTGACTGGCGAGCCCAAGGTGCGGACCTCATTGGCTCTTAGTCCTGACTACATCCCGGGAAGAGAGGGAAGAGAGGTAGACGAGGTAAGCATCGCTAGTTTGCTCACAGCAAAGCAGAGGCACCGCAGTGGCACACCATGAGACCATACCCAGCTAATGCAGCCTCCATCCAGAGGAGAGCTCCGTGAGGCTGCTCAGGCGCATGTGCGCTCGACTGAAGAGAGAGCTCGCGGATAGGCAGGACGGGAATGTGTGCACGCGGGTTGTATGAGCGGCTCACCTCGGTGCATGATGCGCCGGGAGTGCATGTGCTCCAGTGCACTCGTTATCTGAATGAAGTACTTCCATATGGTCTTCTCTGGGATGAGCCGGCTCTGCTGCCGAAAGTACTAGAACGAGAAGCCGCCCGGAGCCGTGTCGGCGAGGCGAAGCTGCGGCCTCGAAGCCGCGCAAGCACGCTGCGCTCTGCGGCTCAGCGCCTTAGTTCAGCTGCAGCCAACGCCCACCAACAATGGCCGCTGGGCGTCTGCAGCGGAGGCGCTGGGTGGTGATAGAGCCGCGGCACGGTCGGACCAACCTTGACCATACGCGAGAGGTCGCCGGCGTCGGCGAGCTCCAAGACAATGTTGAGTTCATTCTCTTCTATGAACGACGCCAGGTACTGGATGATGTTGGGGTGATTCAATTGCTGCAACGAGCCCGGCGCACGCAGAGTGCTTGACACAGATCGGCAGCCAGGTATCTTTGCAGGGCACCGGAGAGCGGTGCTGGTGTCATTGGCCACGTCACACACGCGAAGCGCACGCAAGCGCCAATCCTAATCGGCAGAACACTGCCACGCAGAGCGAGCCAACGCCATTCAGCGCCAATCAGTTTCAGCAACTCGCCCGGGAAATGAGCAAGTCGCTGTGACGCTGTCTCTTGCGCCTGGCCAAGCAACATGGCGAACCTTCTTCTCTCAAGCTCCAAATCGCAACGTACCAAGCAGGAAGGCACTGGCAGCAGCAGGCCCATTAACGCTAAACCATACAGCTACAGCTGTGGCAGGGCTGCTGGTAACAGGGATCTCAGCAGCTCGAGCATAGTAGGTTATTTGCAGCACTGAGCAGGGGCAGGCTTCTACATGACCTCGTGCCCTCATCAATCAGCTGGCTGCCAATGACAACAACGAACTGCAGTAGCTAAAGCATACTGCATCAGATGCCGGCTCTAACACCCGAGCACATCCCTCTCATTCTTTCTCTAGCTCACACATACACACACACACACACACACACACACACACACACAACATACACACACAACATACACACACACACACATACAACATACACACACACACACAACATAACACACACACAACATACACACACACACACACACACACACACACACACACACACACACACACACACTACTTCTTAGTCCTATAAGCCCTACTACACAAAGCCCCTAGCTGCTGCAGCTGTTGCACATTTGCGATCAGTCTGCACACGGGTGGCATCTGCCATGCGACCACGGTGCATCCTGCCAAAAGGCATGTTCCTGGCATGCGTTCAACCAGGAGGGATGCACAGACCACAGACCTGCCACGGCACAACCCACACCACTGAGGAGGGAGGGGCATCAAGCGAGTGAAGTACACAGAGGAGTGGTAGTGAGAATAAGCCATCATCGAGAGAAAAGGGATGCACAGCAGATCGTAAGAGAGATTTAAAGTTGTGGAGGAGTTAGGGCGCATATTCGACCTCATCACTTATAGTACCAGGTACCTGTAACACCCCAGTCCTTCCAGCTGACACCAACAACACACATTTTCCGAAGACATATCGTTCATAAAGGTTACTCTCATGTCCAACACAGCAGAGGCATTGCTGAATTACTCATTACCGAAGCAGCCATACTCCATGCTATGAGGCGATAATAATAATAATAATAATAATATTGCACTTGATAAAGCGCCCTCAGAGAACTTAATCTCTTTCTAGGCGCTTTACATTTGCTGCAAAGTGATACGCAATAGAATAGTAAGTAAAATCATGCTTGAAAAACAAACAAAATGAATAACATGGTTAGGGGTTACATGCACTGGGTCAGCATGCAAATGTGGTTAGGCGATGACACAACGTATCAGGAAGCAACAGAAGAGAGCATTCTGTGTCGATGCGACAAGCAGAAAGCACTGTGCCATGTCTGTTGGAGAAGATGGGCAGCCAGGCTTCCAAGGTGAGTCGAGGCTGTTAGCCATTCGACCTGGTCACACAGCTTGACTGTGTACCGAACAAAAAAGGGTCGCACACATATTGACAAAGGTGCCATAGTTTCTACTTGGTTTCCCGTTTTTCAATTCTTCACTAGAACCAATACAGACGCCTACACGATGCCTCATGCGGCTTTAGCAGGCGGCCATCGCCGCTGGACCCACACACTGATCGGCAGGAAGAATGGTGCTGCACGCGTACAGTGCGTACCTTTAGCAAGTCTATTTCCTTGATGCAATCTTGGCGGGCCTTCACGTCGGTCATTTCAAATATCTGCAGCGATGCAGACGGACAGCGATAAACAATCAGGCATGTCACAGCGTATTATTAGGCTTTTTCCAATTATTTACTGGGTCCGGTTTTCGACCAGAATTTGTAAAACTCATAAGCAGCGGTGATAATCGAACCTGCACTTTCTTCAGCGCCACGATTGTGTTGTCCACAGTGCATCGAGCTCGGTAAACGCAGCTGAACTGTCCCTTTCCGATCTGTTTGTCGATTTCAAAGTTCTTCAGGGTACCGTATATGCTGTCAGAGTTACTAGTCTGGATCGTCACATCACCAAAGTCCATGGACTCTATTCCCGCCATGGCTAAAAAACAGCGGAGTTTGAATGGATCTCCAGATGTGTCTCTGCTTGTCAATGCAGACCTACCTAGTTGGTCGTGCGGCTCAGCCAAAAAGGCCAGCCGAAGGCATCTGTGGGTAAATACGCTGAAGATATGATCAAATTTCATTCGGAAAAGAATTTCCTCAATCAAAAATGAACTCAGTCGCGTTACGCAGCCTTAGAATTACGGAGACGCAACTATTTTAGCCAAAGGTATGGAATGGGGAGAGCGATGTAGTCGACTTAAGAGTTAGGATCGAAAATGCACACATGATACTACCAAAGCGATTCAGCCATCGCGAGCATTGAAAGAAAAACCCAAAAGTTTTCGTACCGTTTTTCAGAGGCAAGCAAACACTCGAAAGCCGTCACCATACGCGCGACCGAGCGCCAGCCACCACTCTCGGATGCTATGCGACCCTCAACTCACGTCTACCGAATGACGTATGAGCCGCGGCAATCGATGCATGGCTGGTGCAGCCTGCCCAATGACGGCGTTGAGCACACATCGTACAGCATATGATAAAAAATTGCTGGAGACAGACTATATCTTTAAAATACACTATGTTACAGATAGCGTCATTAGTTTACAGACACTTGTGCTGCCCAACACCCCCCACGTAGCCCCCAACCGGATACCCGGCGTGGGGCCCCTCATGGCGACCCTTCCCCCCACTCCGTGAGCTGCTGCAGTTCCACGATGAAGATGGACACCTACTTCAAGATCAGTCCCGAGATAGTTCGAGCTTACTCTCGCTCGTGCACTGCATGCTGATGCGTTAGCTTATTAGTTTCAGCAACGACGATATCGCATGAATGGTTGCCACGTATTGGGTCGTCTAGTCTACTTGGGCTCGGTCCAGACGGTGCAGCTTAATGCTCGCATCGTCGCATTCTTTTGTATGCAGGCCCGACTTCATGGTCCGAGTAGAATAGTCAGGCTAGGTTCGTCTAATAGATTCAAATGGAAGAGGTGAATTTTCCTACAACTGCTAAATGTTTTCGTAGGATTTCGCGAACGATGGGATTAGCTGAGTTTTCGTGGCCTTACATGTCAGTCGAAGATAAGGTCTTCGTAGATTCATCGTAAGGCCGACTTCCATTAAACCGAGTAATTAAGATGGAAAAGTTAAACGCATTCGAAAGCTAGAAGTTTGAAAAGAAAGGAGACATCGTGTCGTAAACAGTGGCGTACCGAAGGGGGCATATGACCCCGGGCACTGGATCGGGCGGGGGAGGGGCGCTGGATCCAGGGGGTGCCAAAATGGGCGCCTCTACTACTGGGAAGGGGGCGCCGTCTGTGTAGTTCATCCCCGGGTGCACATTATCCTTAGAACACTGGTCGTAAGAGAGTCTCTCGATACTGCCATCGGTAACTTCAGAGCTTCGCTTCGATGGCCACCTCGAGGTGCCGAAGAAATTAATTTTTTCGCTTGGCTTCAATTTCATCAGTCCGGAGATTCCATCGGACATACTGTCGGTGGCATGATCTTCACCGTGTTTGCTTTAGCATGCTGACCTAATCTTCGAGACGCTCGACGCATGCTCGATACCGTGTACGTCACAAATCCTTGGGTATTGATTCTCTTGCGGCCGGTTGTAAGGCACCTGTGCGGAGATGAATTGCTCTGAGAGTGCTGTAAAACCTATTATTATTTTTATTATTATTATGCACATTTCCTATCAGTTTCCATTTTAAGACATTAAATTGACTAAAGTGCAGCACTACTCTCATTGAATGTCAAGATATGCTTGAGTATAATGAGAGCTCACTACTGTTATTAATACAAATTAATGTAGCTCGCAATGGAGAGTTGCAAGCGGTGTTCGAGTGGCACTACAAAGCTAGCGAAAGGCGTCCACAAGATTTCGTTGGAACTCGTCTCGAACAGTCTATAAAAGCGAAAGCGTGTATAGAAGCCGGGAGGTTTTGAATTTTTAAGAGATTGAATATCGCGACGAGAGACCGAGCTTCGAATCTAGCTAATAAAGCTGACCGCAAGCGAGCAAAATCGTATGGCAAAACAATTCTGGCTCTGGCATCAGGGACCTATTTCGCCGGGTGAGTGAAACACTGCTTTTCACACGACTCCTCGCCACGACTGTTGGTCGAGAGAGTGGAAATGCTGAACCAATCTGCAAATAGCGCCTCGGCGGCAATAGACCTCGATAGACGGCGCGAATCGCTCGCCGCCCGAGCGCGGAGTCGGACAGGGCTCAGTGCGCCTGCGCGTTGAAGTCTGCCTGCGAGCGGCGGTTCCTCGGCGGCGGCCGACGCGGTGGCGGCGGCGGCCGCCTCTCGATCGGCCGCCGCCGCCGCAGCGTATCCCCCATTCATTCACGACTGTTTATTCTTCATTCACGCTCATGCTATGCTGTCGATTGCACGCTGCTATTGACCGACTCCTGCGTTCCCAGCGCCACGACCAATGCGGCCGCGTGGAAAGCGATGGGAACGGAGTTATCCTCCTCCGAATTCCTCTGAGACGCGCTGCGCTCGAAGTGTGAACTGGACTTGGCCGTCGTCGCAGAGCTGAGTTGTGTTTCAGAGACACGCTAACGCGGCTAACGCGTTTGCGATTTTGGGGCGGGTAATTGGGTTGGGTAATTAGAAATGTAACGAATTGAGTAGAAAATCTAGTTGCAGGACACTCGGCTAATCGTAATCGGAAATTAACTAGATAATTGCTGCATTCCATATCACAGATAGTGCCCTGAGCACAGAGGATGGCAAAACGCTAGCAGCTGTTTAAGGAAGTGTTGGTCTCGGCTGTGGTCGCTCGGTATTGGCTTTATCGCTACTGTAACAGTGGCGTTGCCCTGGAAGCCACTTGGGAAGTGTTATCGGAATTTTAAGGTGGGGTCTGGGTGTATTTTTGGTGGTAAAAAAGGAGGCTTGAATCGCTATAATATGGGTTGAGGCAACGCAGCCCCGAGCTTTCAGTGTGGGGACCCAAGGAGAGGATCACACCTACCCCTCCGACTTCGGCCATGCATTGCGCATAATTCAAGTCCTTTGGATGTCATGCTTTCAGTTCGTGCGGCCCCAAAAAGAGCGGAACTCTTTGCCAAATGACACTCGTTACATTCGAAGACGTGAGATTCATAGCAAAGGTAAACCCTCTATTTCTTGCAGCATATGCCGCGTCCGTGAGATTCATCGTTCGCTCGATTTTGCTTGCTCGCTATTGGTCTATTTATTGTCGCCACTCCGAGCTGCTATGCTTCATTAAGCCTATGTGCGAACTGCACAGAAAGAGATTCAGTTCTCTCTTAGAAATTTAGGTAAATACTTTTATTTTTTATATTATTATCATTATCTGACAATTGTTACGGCTGCCGCTGGAATGGTCGACGCTCTGAGCGTAGCTCGCCCAAGCAATAGCCGGATGTAGGATGTCGCGAGCGCTACCGATCCGCCGATGGTCTGAGGGGTTCTTCGTAAGCACGCCGAAAAGTGCAGGAGTACAGAAGTCGCGTAAGCCAAGAGAAAACTGCTGGGTCGTGGAGCGGACTAGGCAGACTGTCCAATAGACCGATCGGGCGACAGTACGCCCGATTGGAGAGAAGTGACCACGCTGCACGGAGGACAGAAGTCGGCTGCGTTGCATAGAAGGTGACACCACGTTGCGAGTAGAATGCGTGAGTCGGTGGTCCTCTTGCTGGAAATTAAAACGCTTAAGATCAAAACTAGCCGCCTTCCAATATAGAGCTTGGGAGCTGGGCTTATTTGGAATTGAGCTCGACGAGCGGTCAACAAATAATGGCGACTTAATGCAACTCCAGCAGTGGCTTAGCCGCGTCGTTGCATTCTGATGACAAACGTAGCGCACAGCGGTCGTCAGCATAAAACGGCACAGCGAGCAGTCCGAGAAGCTGCTGAAGACGGCGCTGAGTGGAGCCATCGCTATAGGAAGACCAGCAACGCCTCCTGACTGTTGACCTTTGACCGATAACATTTCCAAGGACGCCTCCACCGAAAGAAAACTTCAAGCTTTTAATCGCGGGCCACGCAAGAAACCGGTTAGAATCTCGCCGGAAGGTCAGAGCAAAAATTAGGAAGATTAGTCGCGAACTGCAGCCACCGGACTTTCTAATCTATCCTGTAAAAACAGACACCGAGGTCAAGGTAATGCAAGTGCTGTCACTTATCAATAAATGTAATTTTAAATGCAATTCTCGTATTTTAAAACTGAATATTCAGTTGGATATCAAATTATGAAATAGCGATGAGCAGGCTCTTGTTCAGCGCGTTATTGAATTACGTATTTAATTGTTTTGAAGAATATCTCCGAGAGGAACGCGAATTTTCTAATTAATTTTGCATTAAATATTCCAGAAAAGTGTTCGTTTAAGTATTAAAGTCTTTGAATTTTAAATTGATTTTTGCTTGGTTTTCGCTGGCAAAGGCTTGTCCAGAATATTTGTTTCCGTGAATGTCATTGTAAACTAGCACCAGAGCTACTTTGGCGAACCGGAGGGATGCACAGCATGCACCTGAGTGCGGTTATGACGTCATTGCCGATTTCACGTCATCTTTGTACTCTTTGCGATGCCGCCGTACAAGCCTCGTGAGAAAAAGGAAATACGTTGAAACATGACTGAACCTAGCCGCCGCGGTCAGTCGGTAACTAAAAATGAAGCGGAGCTAGTAAATCGCTGCTTGCCCAGCGCTCACGTGACGCGGATGCCGTGCCGCATCCGTGCTGCCGCGTTTCCCAGGGTAAAGCGTTGCGAGTACCGGTCAAAAGCCAGCTGTAAGCTCATTAAAATTTATCGAGATCGATTTTTATTGCAGTTTTAAATTCATTAATTAATTTATCTTGCTGACGAGCCACGGCGGCATACGCTTCGTCGCGGAACGATGCTCAGTCGGTTCGAGCATTATCCGAGGAGTCATTCCTGAAGTGGCTGCTGGAATCTCGAATACCATCGAGTTTCTTAGGGAGTCTCGTGATAAGCTCTACTTAGCAAAAACTAAACGGGAAAATGGTGAACGCAGAGTGCTCAAATTGACAGAGTTATCCTCTGGAGACAACGCCGCTTCGCAGAGACACGGCAGAAGCGAGCCTTTTTGCTTGGACGGCAGTAGTATCGACACGCGCAGAGAATCAGACTGTTTATGAAGCGGGCCTCTGGCGACGAATTTTTAGATTAGGTCCGCTTAAAACTAAATGAAATTAGGTTAGGTCCTCTTAGACTAATAGTTCTTCCGCTTCTTACTGTGAACGCCAACAGTCTAGGGGCCAAGTGAGAAGCGTTTCGGATTGTCGGAGGGTGAAAGTGTGTCCAACGTCGAGTGCTGTTGGCGGGGGGGGGGGCGGTCGCTGTACGTCTCGCCGTCTTTTTGGGACTATCCCATGGATTGGTAGAAGGTGGTTGCTTTCACGACCTCGGTCCCGAGGTCGTGGGTTCGATTACTAAAATACTTCGAGCCTACGTGGCTATTGCAAGCTTTTGCTGGTTTGGTAGGATAAGAAAAAAACCCGAGGCATCTAGTAAGTGATGAGTAAAGAGACGTCGTTTAAATCGACCAATCGCATCGTCACCGATCTACCGGCCTCTCGCGCGCGCGCGAGAACGGCAAAATGAGGTAAGGTAGGGGCACGCAAACTGCAAGGCAGGCGAGCTGCAGGAATGACACGAGTGCGTGCACCCTATTTGTAATGATTCATTTGATATGGCCCCTCGGAGAACTCAATCTCTTTCTAGGCACTTTACATCTGGCTTTAATAATAATAATAATAATAATGCACTTGATAAAGCGCCCTCAGAGAACTCAGTCTCTCTCTAGGCGCTTTACATTAGGGCTTTTGCTGCTTTATTTTCAATTTAAAACCAATTTGTCACAATGGCGACGCAGAGACGTGTTTGCAAGTTGTTGACGACGGATTTGTCTCTTGTGCTTAGAAGAAGCTGTGAGTAATTGATGCTATCAGTGCTGGAGCAGCAAATAGTTTATTTTATTAGCCGCTAAAAGATGGCAGCCCTGTGCACCACATTATGAACTATTCATTAGCCGAGTCGGGAACGCGGCTTTTGAATAAGTCAGCTGGAGCTCTGAATAAACCCAGTACTGGAATTGACGCATCAGCAAACACTTTTCACGACCTCGGTCCCGAGGTCGTGGATTCGAATCCTGCGGTGGGCGATCCTTTATCGCCACTGCAAGCGGTAGTGATAGCCGTAAAGGCTCTTCTGTCGGTATACAAAAGAGGCTGTTAAATCAGCTAGTATTTATTGGCATCATTGAAACATGCTCACCGTCATATCCAGATCCAGATCCAGGACTCCATCAAGGTCGCAGCGGCATGTATTTTTTGGCTTCTCCTTAACTAGTTCTGAGTAACCCAGGGCCACACAAATTTATTGAGGTTCTTCACATTAGTAAAAAGCCAGTTTATCTATTATTTGCTTGTCTTATCGCAGCTTCCTGATAGTGAAAAGCTTCTTACGCAACGACATCTACTCTCTAACTGCCGACTGTGGCACATCTTTTTCAGCGGTCCTGGACTGCTACTTCTATGCTACTCACTACCGCAACTGCTCTCCTAACTCTGCTATACTTCCCACTTTCTCTTTGTTGCGTGAGACGAAGTCTGTTGGGTACCGAATGCGTACCGAAAGCCGCTTAGGCTGTGAGTGCGCTATACAAAACTCTCCTGCGTAACACCCACATGGTCTTTATGACTTTGTGGAGTTACTGAAGGAGATACATTACATTACATTACAAAGCTGCACGAAAAGTTGTAACGGAGATTTCTTGATAGAACGCACGTACATGCAGGCTTGAGCACTACTACATGCCAAACATTTGTTGCGACAACTATTCTATTCGGAACAACACTAGGAGGGGCAGCTCATATCAGCAGGTACGCGATCCCAGTCGTACCCTTCGAACTTTCTCTCTTTCGTCCAAGCAGCGAAATTAAAAGTGATCATACGTCAGCAACTACATCAGCTTGCGTTAGCTGCTGGTGCGAAAGAAAGTCTGTCACAGATGCGATAACTTAATAATTTGCGAATCAAATTTATAGAGCAACAAACCGAGGCCTCCGATCATAATCGTAAGCGAAGCAGCAATAATGCTCCACCAATAGCTTGGCTTAGAAAATTGCAGTCGATAAACCTTAGTTTAGCTGCTGCCGATGTTCACCCCATTTTCCACAGTTATCTTAGGCGGTAATAGCTGATTAAAATTAAAAACTGATCCGCCCTACTATAATTCACGGAGTTAAATTTATCCACGGTGTTAGGGCTCACTTTCATATTAGTGTACAGACTACTGCGACGGGCGACATACAAATGGTCCCTTATCGCCACCCTTTAGAGGTTAAGTAAAACACAAGTTGCTGGCACAAAAACAAGAGAGAGTAGCTTACGATCTATTCATCTAGAGCCTTACACCTTGCAGTCACAGATTAAAAAAGAAAACTCGCTGGTAAACTACTTACGCTACTTACGCTACGAGGATGCAACAGCTCAAAATATAATGTAATATAATATAATATAATATAAAGAAATGTAGACGAGGCCGAAATCTCGAAGTGCCAAAGTGCCTGGTTCTGAAATACATGGCTGTGCTACGAATCTCGACAGAGACTAATCATTCCAGGTTGTAAGGAATGCGACCGACATTCGGCAGTGAAATATTATGGTGGGTCTAACCTTCTGGATTTTGAGTAAAGCGCCAACACTTGCGGATGAATTTTTGCTTGCTTAATTTAGCATCTCTAAAAAGGATTCCGCTCTTGCCGAAGCTATCGATCTGCGCCTGTCCGACTACTCAGGTGCGTTGCGAGGGGCCAGAAAGTAGAAGAACCCACAGATTTGGTTGGTACCATAAAATCAAGTCGTTTTGGGAGTTTGATTTTTTCCTGATCAAACCGATCTCGATTGCAATCTTTAACTCTGCCTCCGCAAGAAAGCTCACTTGTTATACTAAGCTGTTAATCAAAGTAAGTATCAGTTGATAGCGCACTTTTAATAAACTTCGTGATAGCAAGTATAGCTGCTATTGCAGGCTTTGGCATTTATTGTACAGGTGCAGTTTATAGCGTTCCACCTTAGCCATCGTGGACTCGATGAGGCCATCGACTGTGCAAGGAAAGAGGCTTGCTACTTGGCCTAAATTATATATATATATATATATATATATATATATATATATAATTATATATATATATATACTTTATTATATAATTAGTAGAGACAATATAATATATTACAGTTAATATATATATATATATTAATTGTAATCTATTATATTGTCTCTACTGATTAAAGCGAGAAAGTCCGTCACGCCGCAAGATGGCGCACTTGCGTCCCGTGGCTAGATGGCACACTTCCGTCAAGCGGCAATATGACGAAGCATTGTCTTCTGTGAACATTACTACGACTCAGCGAAGCGATTCCACAGGCAGTGAGCTGCTCGTAAATAATACAATATATTATATATATATATATATATATATATATATATGTGTGTGTGTGTATCCTAATTATATATATATATATATATATATATATATATATATATATCGCTGGCTGACAACCATGAGTGCAGAAAAAAGACTCGATGCAAGCTCAGTGCTTGGATTTGTCAGCCGTGTAAGGCAGAGCGTGGTTTTCAAAGATGAGTGAAATGTTGCTGGAATAAAAATTAGAAAAATGGCCGAAGAGTAAGGTCACGGTCGAGCCAGCAAAGCCGCAGGCGAGCTAGCAAGGTCACGGCGCCCCATCGGTCGCTAGTAGAACTTGACGACTTGAGTGACGGTATGTAGGATGATTGCTCCAATTTGCCTATCCATAAACATGGTCCTCTGTGAGGCCTAATTAGACGCTCTCGCCCAAGCGCTTCGGGAATAGGCCGGTTTGCAGTTGCCACATCACACCTTTTCTCGCCGACCTGCACTGGCTACCAATCAAGCAATGGATCGACTTCGCAGTTGCGTCGCTCACTTTTAGGTCTCTTCATTGTGTGGCTCCAGCCTACGTATCAGATCTACTCCCCCTATAAATCTAAGCATCGTACCACCCGCTTTTCGGAATCTAATTGGTTAGCTTTTAACCCACCCAATAGTTTTTCCTTTTATTTTTACCTCTGAACGGGCAATCGCGACAATCTTTTTGAGGTACGACGGTGGCGCGTCATTTAAAGGCGCGCTCAAGAAATATCCACACCGCAGCTGCAAAGCGTTTCTGCTTTGCCGATAGCGTTACGGAAGCGATATTGCGACGACGAGCTCGCGTCGTGCCGCGTCTCGAGCCGGCATCAGAGTGTGCTAGCTGCTCCGTAAATTCCTTGCGCGCTCGACCCTGCGACGCGTAAGCTCTGAAGCGCACGCCGACAGCGGCGGCGGCGGCGGCGTCTCTAGGTCGTCGACCGCTCGTCGACGGTCGCCAACTCTCCGGAGCTACACTAGTGCGGCTGTCCGCTCCCTCTACCGTACAGCCGTCCGCCATTCATCACGGCGCTCGCGCGCGCGCGACGCTTTCGCTTGGCGCGACGCCGTTAGGAGCCCTCCGAGCCGGCGCCTGCCGCTGGCTTGGCCGACTCGCGCCGTAACGAGGCTCGGCGTAACGCAGCGCCCGACGCTCATCGTCGTCATCCAATTCAGCGTCGCTCGCCATTCGTTAAGCACTGTCCCCGTCGACTTCGATCGACGAGGACCTACTGAGACAGGCTTCTTTTCTTTCCTTCCGAAGCGTAGCGAAAAGTACTTCACCTCCTCAACCCATACAACCCACGGGTCCTCTCTATTACT
>WPIO01000016.1:5742500-5770000 GCA_009760855.2 Cristatella mucedo
AGGCCGGCCGCCGCCCGGAGAATCTGCGACGGATGATAGTGATAATAATAATAACGATAATTATTGTAATAGTACATTTGATATAGCGCTCTCAGAGAACTCAATCTCTTTCTAGGCACTCTACATCGTAGCACAGCGCCGGCCTGACTCAGTTTTAGGGCGCATGAGAACTGCTCAGCCAGGAGACGCCTCCTGTCCCTAGAGCCTCGAGCAAGAGGACGCAGCCATAGTAGTAGTAGGACCGTGAGCTGATTGATATTGGCTGACCTGTCAACCCTATAGTCCCGGCTAGCAATTTGAGAATAGGGCGACGCTGGCCCAAGTATGTATGTATGTATCTCCGTCAGTAACCCCACAAAGTCATAAAGACCATGTGGGTGTTACGCAGGAGAGTATCGCATAGCGCACTCACAGCCCAAGCGGCTTTCGGTACGCATTCGGTAGCCAACAGACTTCGTCTCACGCAACAAAGAGAAAGTGGGAAGCATAGCAGAGTCAGGAGAGCAGTCGAGGTAGTGAGTAGCATAGAAGTAGCAGTCCGGGACCGCTGAAAAAGATGTGCCATAGTCGGCAGTTGGAGAGTAGATGTCGTTGCGTCGTAAGAAGGCCGCTGTCGCCGCCAGCCGTCCTAGAGTTGCTGGACGGCTTCCGTGAGAACAAGAAAAGTGGCCGAAGATCACCTTCGCTCTTCGCTCTCTGTGAGCAAGGAGACGCAGAGGTCGCCGAGGTGATCGATATTGGCTGGCTTGTCAACCCCATTGTCCCTGCTAGTTCTATAACGATAGGACGACGCTCGCTAAGGGTTCCTTCTTCGTCTTCGGCTCCGTTTCGACGCCGTCGCCGGTAGTTGCCGGTCTCGTTCTCTCTGAAAGCGAGGGAGGAGGGCGGGCTGTCCACAGCGACGGACGAGACACAGAGAGAGTCAACATCAGGAGAATTCGGCGGATGCCGAATACGGTCGTAGGGCGCCCGAGCTCGCATTTTGTGTTTTGCGTGTGCGCGCGCGAGAGAGAGAGAGGTCTCGCCAGGTGTGCTTGGTGTAGCGCGTGAGGTGTATTCCTGCCGTTCAGGTGCAAGCGGAGCCTTAGTTTCCGGTCAAGCGGAGCCTTAGTTTCCGGTCAGTTTCCGGTCAGTAGGAGCCTAGTTTCCTAGCTCTCCAGTCAGGGTCAAGGCTCCGGTTAGGGCTCCTCGTCTTATTTGGGTCGTTCCCCACAATAGACGTAAGGGAGCCTCAGTGCGGGGTCGTATTTTCCCCGCAAGCGTGCCTGTGCTGTTGCGAGCCTGCGAGGAGGATGTGGCGGATACACTGAGCTAGACGAGCAGTGAGTTTGTGCGCTAGCTAATAAAGCTCAGTTTTCAGCGGTCCTGAGCTGCTACTTCTATGCTACTCACTACCTCAACTGCTCTCCCGACTCTGCTATGCTTCCCACTTTATCTTTGTTGCGTGAGACGAAGTCTGTTGGCTACCGAATGCGTACCGAAAGCCGCTTAGACTGTGAGTGCGCTATACAAAACTCTCCTGCGTAACACCCACACAGTCTTTATGACTTAGCGGAGTTACAGACGGAGATAAATTACATTACATTGCGCGTAGACGTGCACCGAACCGCATTCGGCCGTAGGCTACGCCGCTCGGTAAGCGCCAGGTCACGCCTACTCCGCCGAGCTTTCGGCGTTATAACATTTGGTGCAAAGGAAGTACGATGGAATCTGCGGCGCCGAAACGCACCGCTAGAACGCGGAACCCGGGAAAAATAGGTCTAAACTTAAAAGGTGCATACGCCGCAGCTAATCATCGCCAGCGAGTGCTGCGAAAACGGGAAATGCCAGCAGCGACCCAGTCGCATGGCACCCAACAGCAGTACCTACTGCCTTCCGCTTGAGCGCCGGCGGCGCGCCAGCTACTTTCTTCCTTCTTAACAGGAAGCCACGCCACCCGGTTTTTTGCACCTCCACCTGCCGCGGCCGCCGCGCGCTTCCCGACCGCTCGACTCCGGCAACCGCACCGTCATCGTCCAAGGCTCGCCTCATCCGTTGGCGGCGCCGCTGAGCGGAGCGGCTTGTCCAATCGCTGGCGGCCGACCGAGCGTCCGCGAGTCTGCTCTGCCTTCCCTCGCTAGACTCTGCGGCGGTCCCGCGCCCCACACACCCTTACGGAGCGCCGCGCGCTGCCGCCGGCGTTGCGATCGCCGTACGCGCCCCAGTCCCCGCCTCGATCTCGCCCCAAGTTCCGTCAGCTGAGCAAATATGGCTGCCGAGTGAGTGCCACTACCGCTCTCGTCGCCCGCTCGTTGGCTGCGAGGGCCGCGACTAATGCGCGGTGCGGAGCGGCGCGACCCGCGCTCCCGACGTCTGACTTGGTAAAAACATGATTAAATGGAGCTCGTCACGCATTGTTTAGCTGCTGAATCCGTCGGGAAACGTGTGCAGCGTTTCGTCGCGCCGGCGCTCGCCTCCCGGTTGCCGAGCTAGCCGTTTGCGAAGTCGGCGTCCAGCAATTGTGGAATGGAGCGCCTCTCGGACGCGCTCCGGCCGGAACCCGCGACTACCGTGCTATCATTCGCAGCTCGTTTATTTGAAGGGCTCTTACTGACTCCTTCGCCGCGTTTACCCGCGTCCGCAGCGATGTTTGCTTATCTAGCGGAGAGCAAAAACGCGAATGTAAACCAGCGCTAGCGAAGCATCCGTGCCGGTTAGCCGCCATCGAGTCGATGCGTCGAGTTGGCGGCAAACGTTTGCGGTGCATCGCGAATGCATGCTAGAGCTGTATCGCTCTGTCGCGCGCCTAGCTCTACTGCGCCCCTCTCTATCTCTATCGCGCATCGTATCGCGTTTCATTTCGTTTCGCTCGGATTGCCACCGCCGCGAGCCTGCGACGGAGAGTTACTCGCGTGCGATCCGCGCCACGCGAGCTGGGCGCCTACGGGTTAGCCACCTCGCCGCCTTCAACAGCTGACCGACGGCGTGCGAACGGAGATGCCGCAGTCGGCACCACCCCCCCCGCCGCCGCAGAGCGATTACAGCGGCGCCGCTAGTCGTGCGTGCGGCATATTAAATTATATATATATATATATATTATAATATAACTAAATAAATATATTAAAGTGTGTATACAATTTATGTTTATAGATAGATTATAGTGTATATGTATGTGTGTATTAAGTACCTACACACACACGCACGCACGCGCGCGCGCGCGCACACACACACACACACACACACACACACACACACATATATATATAGTCAGCTCCTCCCCGACTTACGGCGGCTGTATTAAAGTAAACCAAACAACGAAGCTTGCCTGATGTACCTTGGCATCCCATGCGCAGAGAGAAGGGCACTAAGGCGGCTCTGCGTCTCGGACGCCATTACTGGCTCGGAAGCCGCGCGGTCCCCGTTCCTGAATCGGGAGGCTCGGGTAACACCTGCGACCCCGGTCGGGCTCGGCACCGCCGGCCAATTTATTTATGCAAGCTAAAAATTTCAATAAATCTTCACTTATATATTACACACAATATAATTAATACTGTATGCATGTAAATTTATATTATATATATATATACATATATATATAATATATTTATATATGATTCATTTGTGTAGCATCCTAAGAGAACTTAAATCTCTACTCAGGCGCTTCGCATTTGCTACGGGGCTCGAGCCCACGAACTTTGTCATCCAATACACTCACCTTGACCTAGGTCGGTGTGAGCACTGTAACACCCCGCGACTATGGATTATGAGCTTGACAGCTGAACATTGATTACAAACTATGAGCTTTGCCGCAGAATTAGAGCTGAGCCGCTTATGAAATAGCCGCGATAAGTCGACGTTTTTGAGCGGCGCGATTATGTACGAGAGCGATTAAGACATAACTTACGACCTGGCCATTTATATAAGCCACGGTCCTGACCACAGTCGCTCTCTGCGAGCAACGGTCTGCCGGTCGGCGATTCCAAGTGCTGAGCGCAAGCTGCCGTAAGCCTATTAGCGAGTCGGCTGGATATCGCCTGTCGTATTAGCCGAAATATACAGGCTATTGTTTGTGCTTGTTCTACTAAGACGTCGTTGTTAGCGCTGCTAGCAGAATATCGAGCGGTGAGTTTTTTTTTATCGTCCTAGTATTGTTAGCATCAGGTCTCTGCACATTGCACGCGTTGCGCCGCTACCTGCTCCAGTGAGGATCTCGAGGTCATAACCGCACCTAGATCGCCCCTGGGCCAAACCAGCGCGGCACGTGGGCGCGGCGGCTGCGCGTAAGCGGCTCGTCCCGGTCTCCGGTGCTGGGGCGAAGTCGGGTGCATTCTTATCGAGTAGAAAGGAGCTCATCGCTGCGAACTCTCGGCTCCGCGGAGTGACCGGCGGCCAGAGTGGAGATAAATCCGCCTCGTTCGTTCGTCACGACCGGCGGCAGGGGTCACGTCGCGGCACGCCGCCGCCGCTGAGACTCGCGCTGGTCGAAGAGCGCTGGCGATCGCTGCCGCTCAGGTTTGGCCATCGTAGAACGACGTTACGATAACCAATCGCTAGCAAAGGTTTCAGCGCGTCCTCGTTAGCTTGTGCTGCTGTCGCCATGAGAAACGTGCCACCCGTTTCGGGTCAGACGCACGTCCGACCTCGCGCGAAACACGGAGAATTGAAGAAAAAAGGTGCGATCGCTACAAACTCTAAGCTTATTACGAAGTGCAGTGGGCATGAACTCTAGATCGCTTTAATGCATGCGTCTAGCTGAGTGATGAGCTGATGGAGTGACATCGAACGGATTGGTGGATGCATGAACTCTGACACTATGCAACTACAGGAGCGTCTTATGCTAACGCGTTAAGTAGTTGCCGAGCTGGTTTGGCCCAGCGGTTAAGGTGCTCGCCCCGACTGAGGTCGAGGTGAATGCATTTGACGGCAGAGGTCGTGGGCTCGAGCCCCGAGGCATACGTGAAGCGCCTGCATAGAGATTAAGTTCTCTTAGGGCGCTAAGCAAATTAATTATATATATATATATATATATATTAATTATATATATATATATTAATTATATATATATATATATATATATATATATTAAAGGTGTGTGTAGCGCTGCAATTAATTAGTCGGGTTAGTTCTATATGCCCCTTCATAGGAGCCGAAACCGCATTGACCTTGACATTGTCCGCGAAGAACGAATGCAAAGCAACACGCATTACGTAGGCGTGTGTCGACACTAATACGATGCCTTGTTGGGCGTCAGCTGCTCTACGGCAGCTACAGGATTGTCAAGGTGATTGACAGGTATTTCTCCAGCTATCGTCATCTGCAGGTAAGGCGCCATTGTAATTTGAAAGTACTGGACCACTGAAGGCTTTCTGCTTTGGGACTGAGAGCAGGAAAATGTCACCACGTGCCGGAAATTAGCTGCAGAGACGTGGCGTTGAGTTTCACACTGAGAGCAGGAGATCTTTGGCTTTAAGTCTCATGACATTTCAAGCCTTGGCTTAAAATATCCACTTAAGCGTCCGAGCCGCGAGTCTCGATGTACTGTACGAGCGAACGGTATAATTTAGTCGCAATTGGTTCAAGGCCTGCGCCATATATCTTGAATACGTCTTGAATTACGTACTCTGACAGTTTGAAGCATAATCCGCCAGTCGTAAGGAGGAGTCGCTTTCGTCTGCTGCTGAGTGACGTCTCAGGGCAGCTCGCGCAACAGAGAACTGCGACTCCTGCTGCAAAGGAATAAAGAAAGTTGTTAATGGTAATGATAATAACAATAATAATAGGTCGTCTGTATGGCACCCTAAGTGACCCGAAACTCTATCGCGCCGCTTTGCAACTCGCTGCAAAAGAAGCAATAGCTGCGGGTTTTAATTATATGCAAGGTGTCGTGGTTGGACCAGCAGGCAAGACGCTCGCGTCTACCGGCCTAGTAGGGGCTCTGATTAGTCACATGCACTGTATCCTGCATAAGTAAGCACGCAAAGCACGCCGGAAAAAATAGGCTCTCTGGCTGGGGCACATAGAAAGCCGAACGGAACAGATGCGTATTTAGCTCAGTCTGAAATGGGCGCAAAGTCGAAAGAGGCGGCGACGAAACCGGAAGTGGGTTACAGACTGAGGGCGCAAACGAGCGGAAGGCACGATCGTCAGAAGATTTCAATTTAGTGAGAGGAACGGCCGGACGACCTTAATGAAATATGCGGTGGGTGGATGCGACAGCTTGTTAATGAAGTTTCATTCCTTTGGAGAAAGCCAGCTACGAATGCATCCTGAGACGACATGGCAAATGGACCCGAGCATACGCAGAGTGCCTAGAAAGAGATGTAGTTTTCTGAAGACGCTAAACGTGTCTTATTATTATTTTTATTATATCATGCTATTATCGGAATACTTCACTGTATTACATCTTTTGTTTTGTCAATATAAACTGTCTGGTGTCTCAATCGCTATACACGGAGCGTGCTAGTTGTGACACGAAGTCGCCGGGCATTCTGAAAGATTCTGGAAGATCCTATCCGAAAGTAAACAAAATGACGATATTGCTATGCTTACTAAACATTATTTTTATTGCGTCTCGTTTAAAGTGCTTGCGGCCAATCAGCTAAAATTATGGGAGGACATAAAATCAGCTAGGCTTATCTGAGGCAAGTCCAATTAGCTCGATTTCGACAGCTCCGTAAATTAATTGTTAACGAGACAGTTTGCAAATAGTTGACGAAGGAAGGCGAGCAGACGAGCAATGCAAGCAGACGCTAAATGCTTGCCAGGCGCAGATCCATCGAGCAAAAGCCATATTTCGTATTTGCATTACATTATCTATGCAATTTATGGTGAATTTCAACATTTTATACTTGCAATGCTGCTGCTAATTTGTGTAATATCATAAGAATGTAGTAATACAATTTATTCGTATAGCGCCCTAGAAGAGCTTAATCTCTATTCAGGCGATTCACATTTGCCACGGGGCTCAGGCCTACGACCTGGGTCATCAAACACCTTGACCTCGGATCGAGACGAGCACCTTAACCGCTAGGCCAAACCAGCGTGATGAGCTCCTTTCTACGTGCCAGATTTGGATATTTGTGCGTGTGTGCTACTCAAGGCTTGTATGAAAGACAAGTAGAGAGACACGCATGCGAGGACAGATAAACGCAGTCAATAAACAGATTCATTGAGAGAAAACCTGGTAAAGGTAAAGAGAGTGAATGTGAGAGGCTCAGAAGGTTGGAGATTCAGAGGCAGACACAGAGACAGAGACAGAGAGACGGAGAGACGGAGAGGCGGAGACAGACGGAGACGGACGGAGACGGACGGAGACGGACGGAGACGGACGGAGACGGACGGAGACGGACGGAGACGGACAGAGAGACGGAGACAGACAGAGAGACGGAGACGGACAGAGAGACGGAGACAGACAGAGATACGGAGACAGACAGAGAGACGGAGACAGACAGAGAGACGGAGACAGACAGAGAGACGGAGACAGACAGAGAGACGGAGACAGACAGAGAGACGGAGACAGACAGCGAGACGGAGACAAACAGAGAGACGGAGACAAACAGAGAGACGGAGACAAATAGAGAGACAGAGACAGACAAAGAGAGAGAGAGAGAGAGAGAGAGAGAGAGAGAGAGAGAGAGAGAGAGAGATAACGGGAAAGAGAGAAAGAAAGAAAGAGAAAGACCCTCATTCTGCGTATGTCATCATATGCCATTGCCGAAAGGAGTTTTCGTTCTACTTTGGCGGTCTGTCCCGGCCTCACTGTCACACTTTGCCTAACTATTATAATCACTATTATATTCACTATTATAATCAGGACTGAGCTCTAATGAAGTCGACGAAACGTCAGACACGTTTTCCCAATTAAACATGCTGCCAAGACGTGACTTTGACATTCTTTGCTTTATATAAAAAAAATATTTTTTCATTTGTATAGCGCCCCAAGAGAACTTAATAATAATAATAATAATTCACTTGATAAAGCGCCCTCAGAGAACTTAATCTCTCTCTAGGCGCTTTACATTGGCTGTAAAGTGAAATGCAATTGAATGGTAAGTAAAATCATGCTTGAAAAAAACAAACGAAATGAATAATATGGTTAGGGGTGACATGCACAGGGTCAGCATGCAAATGTGGTTAGTGGCAGCATGCACAGTGTCAGCACGCATAAGCACATCAAGGACGAATCACAGGGACCCACTAAATGCTGTCCTAAATAGGTGTGTTTTTAGGTTCCTTTTAAATGTGGTCAGGTCGGGGGATGTTCTGACGCAGGTCGGGAGGGAGTTCCAGGCTTTGGGAGCATACGAACTAAATGCACGGTCTCCAAAGGATTTAAGGTTTGTATGAGGTATTTCTAGACTGTTGGATTCCGAAAAGCGGGTGGTACGATGCTTAGCCTGATGGGGTAGTATATCTGACAGATAGGCTGGAGCCATAGAATGAAGGGACCTAAAAGTGAGGGACGAAGCCTTGAAGTCAATCCGTTGCTTGACTGGTAGCCAGTGCAGGTCGGTGAGAAGTGGAGTAATGTGGCAAGTGCGACGCTCACGATAGACAAGCCTAGCTGCCGAGTTTTGCACCAGCTGCAATCGCCTGATCGCACATGCTGGTAGGCCAGTGAGCAGTGAGTTGCAGAAGTCGAGACGAGATGTCACGAATGCATGAAACTTAATCTCTATTCAGGCGCTCCACATATGCCTCGGGGGGCTCGAGCCCACAACCTCAGCCAGACCTTAGTCGGGGCGAGGACCTTAACCACTGGACCAAACCATCGCGGCAGCTTTGATGAGCAGTGTTAGTCCTGATCACCAAGGAGGTACGGTCCACTTGGGCACGCGATATTATCTTCTCGCTATATTATTTGTGCATGAAAATCAGTTAACAAAGCCACACCCATTGCAAGCCGTTTCAGTATTAAAAGAAAAGGAGAATTATTCGGTTGGCGGTTCGTTAAAATTTCCGGCTCTAAAAGCGGAGAGCCTCGAGGAGCTGGCCCGCGCGAATGCAGGCGGCCATGGCGACGGCTCCATTTTTGTCCTTCGTGACCTTCGCGTTTCTTGATGCAAGAGTGTCTGGCTACGCCTCACGATTACAGCTGAACACGTCGTCTAGTGCTCGCAATAAAATATGTCACTCCTAGTAAACTATCTGAACTCAAGCGTGCAATATCCTACATCTTGAATGCAGCAGCACTATCCGTTCAACATTTAGCCTGCCGCAGAACGTACAAATTCCTACATAAGGTCTGTGAAACGGGAGCTGGGTTTCTGCTGACGCGCGTTGTGTCTCGAGCGCACTGGGCCTGCGTTAGCCCGATCGTTTGGCAAGGCGATAGCGTGTTTGGTCCAGCGGTTAAGGTGCTCGCCCGACCGAGGTCTGGCTGAGGTTGTGGGCTCGAGCCCCCCCGAGGTACATGTGAAGAGCCTGAATAGAGATTAAGTTCTCTTAGGGCGCTATACAAATAAATTATATTTATATATAGATCTCCAAGGTCGTCCTGGGATGTCGTGCGTACGTTCGACATGTCGTATGTTTAGGGGCGTCGGGGGACCGAGCCACCGCTCCTGCAGAGTCGCTCGAGAGCGGCCAGTATGCCAGCCGATGGGCAGACGGCCAGCGGAGCCGGCAGAATTTTCGCCTGGTGCTCTCTCCCTGCTAGCGACGCTGTGATTGGGAGGCAGGAGGGGGCCGTGCCGGGCCAGGTCCCGCCGAACTCATAGATATACTGCCAGGCTAAACCCGCAGCGGAAGTGCATTAGCCGCCTGCAGGTGGCGTTGTGACCGTCGGCCGACCGACTGCGACGGACGGATGGATAGGCACGCTGCTCGCTCGCGAGACGCCGCGTGCGACTGTGAGTGCACCGACCGCGATGCTTAACGGCAGCCGCTCGGCCGCGTTTCCGCCTCGCTTTGCCGGCTGGCTGAGCGTATGGGGTGAGTGCACTAGCGCGGAATGCTTTCGTCAGCCGCAAGCGCGGGCAGGCTCCCCGGCAAATGCGGCTGCTGCTCGTAGCTGCCGCCCGCAGCCGGCGGCTGGCCGAATGTTGCGGCCGACGCCTGCGCGTACCGGACAGCAGATCGCCGCCGGACGCTGACGTGTCGGCGACGGAGCGCAGCAGCTGCCCGCTGCTTTGCCGCGCTCCGCCGGCCTGGCGGCCGGTCGGGCTGCCGACCGTCGACGTCTGCTAGTGAGGGGCGCCCCTGTCCCCGGTTCACGGCAGTTCGAGAGCGCATCGCTCGGGCGCTGCAAGGCCGCGCGAGGCGCCCTCTCGTGGCGACCGGAGATGCGCTCGCGCACGGCGGCAGCTCTCGAGCGGGCGGTGCCTGCCGCATCTCTCGAGCCCTGCTTCTCGAAGCGGCGACCCATTCTTTCATGTACCGAGGCAACGAAGCCGTTGTCGACGAACCTTGACCAGTTCGAGTCTCTCTCTCGGAAAAGCACGACTAATGGCGTACCGCTCGAGCGGCCGATAGTGTGGGATGCAATGCCACCGACCTTCGCACGAAGCCGCCAGACTCCGCCGTCTGGCTGCACCCGCGGTCGGAGCATCGTTTCAAGTGCCCGCCTTATTGACCGGCCGACGGAGTCGAGTCGGCAAGTAGGAAGTCTCGAAATGCCTACTGCAGCGGCCAAATGGGAACTATAGTTTCATCGCTGGCAGCCGTCGCGGCCAGCGACTTCTTTACCCTCTGCTGCCGAGGTCCGCCGCCGCAGGGCTTCCTGCTCCCTCCGAAGCAGCCTTCGAGTGTGACCGTCGTCACTAACGATCGGAAAGCATGGGGGCGGGCGGGGCTGGTGGGGGTGTGGCGCGAGCCCGTGTCGCCGAACGTTTCGCACCGGAACTGCTCCGCCGGCCGTGCAGCTGCCAGCTGAGTGAGTGCTCGATCGTCATTTCGCGGCTAAAGCAATGGGCGTGAGGGGGAGCTCTCGGAGGGGTTCCGCTGAGAGCACCGGACGTGCAGCCGTCTCGAAGCCCTGCAGTGGTTATTTGTCTGCTTCTCGAACGCGATCGCTGCGAGCCGAGCGCTGGAAAGGCAACTCCTGTAGGACCCTACAGTGCCGAAGCTGCCCGTGGCTGGATCCGTCCGGCGAGGTCCGATGGCTGCTGTTAGCCAGCGGTCCTTCACCTACCATCCAATTGCTGCCACGCCTCACTGGTTGGCTGCAATTAATTGCAAGTTACCTGCTATTAATAGGCTGTCTCCGGTGTCGGCTCCTGATTCGGCAGATTCGGAAAGCTACTTCATAAGGAAGCTGCTACTGCTGCCGGCTGCCGGACTAGATCGCTGAAATAAACCCAGCCATCGGCTCTCTGTGCATAATAAAAGCAATAGTAATGCTAGTAATAATCGGTCGCTTGTGTAGCACCGTATCAGATATGAATCTCTTTATCCTGCTGCTTTACCGATTGCTGCAAGAGGATCGAGTACCAACCTAGGGTTAATGACCCACACGGTATCAAACTTAGGCAAGCGAGCATACAAGAGCAAACGATTATCTTGCGTATGCCGGCATGCTAAAGCCAAAGAAGACGAAGCCGAGGGCCACCAGTTTGTAGGACCTCCTGCTTGCAGCAGCACTGAAGCTGAAGCAGCTCGGATAAGCACGAACAGCACGAACACCGGAGCAAAAAAGACAAGTTGACCGAGGCACCGGGAAAGCTGAGCAGAACAGATGGGTCTTTAGCTGAGACTTAAATGATGCGAAGTCATTGCAGGCAGTGACCGAAGCCGAAAGCATATTCTGCACTTCCGGTGCATGCGAAGTGAAGGCTCGAACGCCAAAAGATTTCAATTGAACGACAGCCGGTAAGCGAGCACGTGACTGGAGGAGCAAGGAGATGGTGCACATAGGCAGTGTGGTGAGAGCGAGCCGAGTGACCTGTGAGCCAGACGGACGATCTTGGAAGTCGATTTGCTGCTTGATACAGAGCCAGTGAAGATCAGGCAGAAGTGTTTTGATGCCGTAGCCGTATGCCGTCGACGCCGACAGACCGGACAAGTGGCCGAGCTTTTGCATGTAGCTCGTGCTTTCTTTCCTCTCACCTTGCACTGCCCGGCGTTGCCCTGGCATGCGTTTCTCATGTGTCCCCTTCTTTGCCGCGATCCACATCGCGATCTGGCACTCGTGTTCGATCATCAGGCACTCGTCGTTCTATCGGCCACTGCTCGCCTGCGCAGCTCGCTCCGGCCGGTCCCGCATGGCTTGCGCCGGCTTTCCGGCCGTGGTTGCGCCGTCTCTTTCTCTCTCAAGATTCTTGGCCGTCATTTTCATGCTTTACTGATGTCGCCGACTCACTTGCTCTCTCTGTGTCTCCTCTCTCTCTCTCCCGACACCCGCTTTCCCTCTCTTGTTATCTCCACGTGCTCCCCCAGTTTCTTTCTGCTCTCTTGGTCGTCGTCTCTCTTTCTATCTCCTGTCTCTTTCTTGTTCTGTTTGCTGCAAACGAGCTGTTGCTGTCGTCTCTGTCTTTTTCGCCTCGTTCGTTTTCTCGATGCTTCAGTGCTGCTCGATGTTTTCAGTTCGTTTGCTCGATGTTGCTCGATGTTGCTCGATACTCTTTGCTGCAGTTGCTGCATCGAGTACTCGAGGGCTCACAATTCAAAGTCCAGTCGTGCTTCTCGCATCGCTTCATCTTTCCTGCCCTCTTCTCGTCTGACCCGCGTGCTATCGTGCCATTGTCAGACCTCTCGGTTTTTGTCCTGCTTTAATGCTTGCCCATCGTGGCCAAAGGTCAAGGACTTTTTTTTAGCATTTATGGCAGTTCGGTCCTAGACTATCTGGGTGGATGCGTGCCAGTAATCGTGCCAAGTCGTCGGAACTGCTGCATCTCTTTGCATGCTAAGACTCCTAGCTGGCTCTCTAGTCAAATCACTAGCCGCCACTAGTGCCACAGCCGTGCAGGCGGCAGTGGTCACATATCTCAAGAGCTGCTCCATGCCACTAAATCCTGCGTCCAGGCTGTTGCTGAGCTGGCCCTCACCTCTTTACCGGGGCTGAGCTGGCCCTCCAATGGAGGCTGGTGACAGCTTGCTTGCAGGTATCGTCCAGGCAGACTCATGAAAGAGTAGCACCACGAGCATGGCTGGACCGCAAGTGGGGGAGTCAAAGAGTAGTCCAGACTTTACCGGCAGTTTTAAGCAGCACGGATCAGAGCCCTGCTTGGGTTGCAGTGGTTGGCAGCATTAAGGCTTCGATGAGGGCTGACGAATGCTTTCGGTTGCCGGGCGATGGGCAATGATGATGACTGCAGTTGCAAATACACACTGGTAGTTGTGCCTTAGGGGGAGGGATCGGTTCGACTAGGAAAGCAGGGAGTATCCCGCTGCCATCGTCTGTTGGTTGGCTCCACCTAAGTAGGTGCCTTAGTAAGCTGCTCCATGGGGGGGGTGGGGTGGGGTACGTGAGGGGGTGGCTTGCATCCTCACATGCAGCACAGCATTGCTGCTTAGGAGTGGCAAGTGTTTTTGCAACCGTCGCCACATAGACAGTGCCACCGAGCAGCGTGGCCGCCCACCAGGCCAGTGCCGATATGCCATGCTCGAGGGGCGCCGTCATTGCTACGGCTGCTGCTGCTGCTGTGCCCAAGCCCTGGCAGCTTGGTACAAGAGCGATACCGGCAGTGACGAGCTGAAGTTGCTAAAGTCACTTTAGAAAGGCTGCTGCCTTCTGCATCGAGTCGAAACATTCAAAAATGCCTAGCCATGCAAACCACCCTGCCGCTACAGGGTGGGGGCTGCTCTGCAATTGCGTAGGCTGATCTGTGCAGGCTGCTGCTCTTGCACTGCCCCACGATTGAGATAGAAGCCTCTGCTCGGCACCCTCTGCCGGCAAATCGAAGAGCAGCCGGTGAGTAGGTGTACGGGAGCCCTCCCTACTTTTGCTGCAGTCAGGCCCGCAGGCAGCTGCAGCAGTGTGTCGGTGATGCTACTTCCGTGCTACTTCCGTGCTACTCGCTACCTCGACTGCTCTCCTGACTCACAGCTACGCTTCTCACTTTTCTCTTTGTTGCCTGAGACGAAGTCTGTTGGCTACCGAATGTGTACCGAAAGCCGCTTGGGCTTTCAGTGTGCTATAAAAACTCTCCTGGGTAACACCCACATAGTCTTTATGGCTTTGTGGAGTTACAGACGGAGATATACTATCAAGAAGCATTACATCCTCATACAGGAGCCAGCTGGATTGCCGTCTTGCTGGATGCTCTAAATGCCCAGCATAGGTATCATCTTGAAAAAATGTCAACTGCCACTTTGAATTCAAGCCCATTTCAACTTACTTGCATTCTGAAGCTTACAATACCATGCGTTACAGATATTCCTGACTTAAGAGCAATTCATTTCAGTGTTCACTTACTTGCATTCCAGTCTAACGCAAGGAGCATGCTTTTGGGAACGGGCCTGTGCGAGAGCATTAGTTATAACTGCATAATACCATAACCGTAACGGTGCTATTGCGAGTCTCATTAAAAGGAACGATGCTTTCACGATAATCGAGAGATGCCTAGTTCGATTGCTGGCTTGGCTGGCAAGTTTGAGTGACTCGAGTCATCCAGCAGAGGATCTTTGGGTTCTGCATTTTCCATCGGTATTCCCATATAGTATCTTAGGGTACTGTTAGTACCGATTTTAGATGACCATAACTGCTAGTTCCCTGCTGTTTCATTCTGCTATGGCACACTAGATAAGGCGGTTGCTTTCATGACCTCGGTCCCGAGGTCGTGGGTTCGATTCCTGTGGTGGGCGATCCTTTATCGCCACTGCAAGTGGTGGTGATAGCCGTAAAGGCTCTTTTGTCGCTATACAGAAAGAGGCTGTTTAAGCAGCTATGATTTATTTATTTGGCGTTTGAGCAGTAACCGCCAATACCTGGACACTAATAGCCGCTCAGACATCATTTGCTGTCCAACTTCCCTTGCCTTTGGCCAAAACCTTGTCCGAAGCCTGCTGCACTGAGGCAAAAAGCCCTTCAGTGCATTCACTGCAATGCTACTGTTGCAGCACTCACCATTTGTGCAGACAAATTTATGGCATTGCACATTGTGAGCCAGCTTCTGGCAGCAATAGTGCTAATCCACTGCCACATTCGACTATGTTTGTCAACCCACAGGCACGCTAGTTCCCACGGGAGGAAAAAACATACCATGCTTGCTTCATGCTTTACCTTGCGGTCCTGTCACGTACTGCAACCTGTGAGTACTAAGCAGAGCCTGCATCTGATATTAAGCAAATGATGCTCTGTCCCTATGCTTGCTTCCCCAGCTATTCAAGGTGAGATACTCGAACGTGTCGTTCGTGGCAGTAGGTCAGGTCATCTGGAGCAGGTCTTCGGTGTGGTGGGCGGGGGGGGGGGGGGGGGGGAGTGGAGGGGGAATGTGGTGCAGCCAACCGATCTGACATCTGTTATATCATATCATGGGTGCCTTGTCAGTGTGTAATGATGCCGCTTGACACTATACCGCTTGACGCAATACCGGCTAGATGCTTACCGATATTCTGGTTGGCAGGCGCACAGCATCCCTTCATTGTAGTGTCTCGATCGTCAGAGTGGGTACTCTAGTGCAGCCTCTTCTTTTGTCACAATTCTCACGACCTTGCTTTTTTGGCATGCATGTCCATCTAGTCGAATCAGTGATTATCGATCATACGTTGAGAAAGCCAGCTCGCAGCCCAAAGTGTGGCAATGGACTTGGTCATAAAAACCAATGGTTCTAGCCTTTTATGGGGCTCTTTTTTTGTTGTATGCAAGATGGTGTTTGGATCTCTCAGGGGGAGTCTCTCAGGGGCTGCCTGTTTTTAGCAGCTGTGCTGGATTTGACCGTCGGCCGTTGGTCCCGTTGCTGGCTACCGGTAGCTACCAGTTGGTGCTTATTTGCATTGGGAACAATCACTGGCTGCCTCTGGCTCTTCTGCTGGCGCTTGCCTTCTGTCTCGGCCAGGCCATTGTTTTTGCTGGCCATGTATGGATTTGAGGGCATGCATCGTGTGCATAGACAGGGATATTTGTTTTGATTTCGTATCTGTAAATGATCCTGACAAAAGCTCCCAACAAAAGCTGCCTGGTGGAATAACCATTGGTACTTGGGCTGCTTATTGTGTCAATGGAGCTCTGTGCTGCCTGGACACTGCGGCCGGCCCTCAATCAGTGCGTGGCTGCTTCTGATGGTTTCGTCCGTTGTGTATTTGTGCAAGCTCAGAGGGCCAACACTTGCGTGACTTGATGGTGAATGCCGATAGCCCTGCTTTTTGTAAGGAAATTGGGCAGTGGGTCAGCGGCCGTACTTGCGCGAGGTGATTGACCCGTTCTCCTGATCGTAGCATCCGAGCTTAATGTTGACTGCTTACCACTTTCTATCGGCTGTTGGTTGTGTCGTGACCTAGCTACAGTTCCGGAAAGATGTACGTTTTGTGTCTCCCATAGCATCGTGGGCAATGCACATGTCGGATTAGTACCACTATTGTCATTGCTATACTACATGCACTCACAGCTACTTTTATTGGACTTGTCACCACCGATCGTGCACTGGTCTGGCTATCTGTCAGTCTGGTCCGGTATTGCTGAAGGCACGGTGAAGGACCAGTCTTGCCACACTGGCCGGTGGTTAAACATTGATTCTCTTGATGTTATTGTATTTATTAAGTAATTGCTGAATTTAAATGTACAGCCGAGCTAACATCCCGGGTTCGGTGTACCACTGATAGGACATGCAAGCAATTGATGCCTAACAGATTTATTGGTAAACTGTTTTTTGAATGCTCAAGCGACTTGCTTTCTAATAACCCTACTAGCCAAGGGCAGTAAAGCAACATTTGCCCCAGCAAATTCTCTTGCCCCTACTTGTAACATAATCAAAGGAAGTAGACAAAGGACAGCAAAGTATCAACTTATGTAACTCCCTGGTTGCTGATCTACCGGCCTGTGCAATCAGGTGCTTACAGTTAGTGCGAAACTTTGCAGCTAAGCTTGTCTGTCGTGAGTATGACAGTTGCCATGCATCAGACCACTTGCCGACCTGCACTGGCTCCCAGTCAAGCAGCGCATCGACTTCAAAGTTTTGTCGCTCACTTTTAGGTCCCTTCATTCTTTGGCTCCAGCCTACCTATCAGACCTACTCCCCCACTAGGCTAATGTAATGTATCTCCGTCAGTAACTCCACAAAGTCATAAAGACCATGTGGGTGTTACGCAGGAGAGTTTTGTATAGCGCACTCACAGACTAAGCGGCTTTCGGTACGCATTCGGTAGCCAACAGACTTCGTCTCACGCAACAAAGAGAAAGTGGGAAGCATAGCAGAGTCAGGAGAGCAGTTGAGGTAGTGAGTAGCATAGACGTAGCAGTTCAGGACTGCTGAAAAAGATGTGCCATAGTCGGCAGTTGGAGAGTAGTTGTCGTTGCATAAGAATTGTGGAAGCGAGTTCCACAGTCTAGGACCTGCAGAGCTAAAGCTTCTGTCGCCAACTGTCTTTAAGCGGAGGAATGGGACAGCTAATTTATTGTCCACGCAGGACCTGAGGGCGCGAACAGGCTGAAACTGATGCAGCAGTTCAGCTAGGTACGAAGGAGCCAAGCCGTGGCGGGCCTTGTGGGTCAGCATAAGAACTTTGCTCTGTATCCTTTGCTCAACCGGCAACCATCCTAGCTCTTCCAGCAGAGGTGACACGTGCTCAAACCGCTGGGACTTGAAGACCAGCCTTGCAGCCATATTCATAGTCTGCTGTAGTGGCACAATAGCTTTCCTTGGCAGCCCAGCCAAAAGGGAATAATCAAGCCCAGACAGAACTAAAGAGCTAGTTAAATTTTTTACAAGCCACTGTGGGAGACAGCTTCAAATCTTGGATAGGGATCGGATGTGATGGCTAGCTGTAGAGGCAGTCTTCTGAATGTATGCTAAGCATCGTACCACCTGCTTTTCGGAATTTAATCGGTTAGCTATACCTCGTAAGAACCTCAAATCCTTTGGAGACCGTGTCTTTAGTTCGTATGCTCCCAAGCCTGCAACTCACTCTGGAGTAGGTCATGACATCCGCTGACTTGAGGACAAAAAGGAATTTAAAGCACTTTTTTTTAGCACAGCACTTATTGGGTCCTTGTGATTCGTCCTTTGCGTGCTTATGCGTGCTGACACTGCATGCTGCCACTAAGCATATTTTACATGTTGACACTTTCCATTTCCATTTTACTACTAATCATATAAAGCATGCTGGCATTGTACATGCTAACACTATCCATTCGATCAAGCTTTCTTTACAGCAAATGTAAAGTGTCTAGAAAGAGATTAAGTTCTCTGAGGATGCTATGCTAATATATTATTACTATTAAATAACTTCATGACTGCTAGAGAATTTTTAGCTAGCTCTGCAAGAGAGTTTGATTTTAGAGCACAGCTGTCAGTCACACCTTTTCACATGATCTCAGGAGTTTGTGTCTATTTCGGCGCCTACCATTTTCTGCGATTGCTGATTGCTTCTAAATTGTCTCAATCTAGTCCGAGTGCTGGCGGTTTTTGCTCTGATCTCTAAATGCCACGGTGTGTTGGCACATGGACACTTGTGTGCACACACATCTGTAGGCTTGCTGTATTTGAAACGGGATCTTACCATCTGACCGGTTTTTCCAACCCTTTCTCCTGCTTCATAATTCCCTTATTTTCCTTGCATGCTGAATGACTCGCGTCCGCTGACAATCTGTGCCTCTGTGGAATTGCTCTGTTTTTTTCGCCCACGTAATATATTATATGCATAACTCGTTTGTCTAGCACCCTAAGAGAACTCAATCTCTATCCAGGCATGTTACGTGTGCCTCAGGGCTCAAACCCACGACATGGTCATTGAAGACCTGCACTTTAACTCTTGCAATGACATCGTTTGGAAAATGATCGGACCTTGGACTTTCGTAGTCTTATCTAATGCATCGATTATCTGACCTGTCGAGTCGTCTGCCATGCCTTTCTAAGCAATGAAGAAGGAGTGCCCTGGACGGCACCTGCGATTGGTCGTTTATATCTCGCCTCTGTCGTGCTTACGATGACAGCTCTTTAGCCACAGATAATAATAATAATAATGTACTTAATAAAGCGCCCTCAGAGAACTTAATCTCTTTCTAGGCGCTTTACATTTGCTGCAAAGGGAAATGCAATAGAATGGTAAGTAAAATCATGCTTGAAAAACAAACAAAATGAATAACATGGTTAGGGGTGACATGCACAGGGTCAGCATGCAAATGTGGTTAGTGGCAGCATGCACAGTGTCAGCACGCATAAGCACGTGAAGGACGAATCACAGGGACCCACTAAATGCTGTCCTAAATAGGTGTGTTTTTAAGTTCTTTTTAAATGTGGTCAGGTCAGGGGATGTTCTGACACAGGTCGGAAGGGAGTTCACTTTACAGCAAATGTAAAGCACCTAGAGAGAGATTAAGTTCTCTGAGGGCGCTTTATCAAGTGAATTATTATTATTATTATTATTATTATTCCAGGCCTTGGGAGCATATGAACTAAATGCACGGTCTCCAAAGGATTTAAGGTTTGTACGAGGTATTTCTAGACTGTTGGATTCCGAAAAGCACAGTATAACTGTGCTTGTTGCATCGGTCCGGGATCATTCACCAGTCTGAGTTACATATGCCCCCAAGACTAGACCGACCCTGTAAGCGTTTCCTCTTTTCTTTAGTCGACTTTTATTGAATCATGAGTTGGTTGTTACCACCTTAAGAGCACTGGGAAGGGAAGCGGCTACCCTGGTCCTTGTCGAGGAGGTGAGGTGCTCACACTTACCAACCGTTGTCGTAGTTTCGAGTGCTGCTGCAGACCATTCTTTATTGCCCTGTGCAAGTCTGTTTATAGTTGTAATAACCAGCCGAGGCTGTGCAGCCACTATGTAAATGAAGCTCCTGAATCACCTGCTCTTCACGTGGGGGGCCAGTGGCTCTAGCCGGCTGGCCGAGTCGCTGAGTAACTCTTTCCGAACATCCCAGTGATTCGCACGATATGGCAAACCCGAGTTCTGGTGTTGCTCTGCTTTCAGGAACTGGTAGTCTGAGGATGTAAACATTGCCAGGCGACAGAGGAGCATTGATCTGCGTGCGTAGGATGTATTGCTGTTGCTAGCTTGAGCCAGAGCTGTTGCTCAAAAGCTTGAGGGTGAGGGCACCAGCACGGCTAGCTGAGTGCAGCTTGCCTAGTGCTCCCCTTCGTGCTAGCTAGCTCACCGATCAATCGCTCAGGTCGAGGTCAAGCCGAGATGGAGCCGGCAACCCAAAGCAAAGTGCAGCAGCAGCAGCTCTGGGTAGACTGCAGGTGGGGGGCACAGTGATCCAGAGCCCTTGCTCTGCACACTCATGTCAGGAAGGTGGTTGCAGATAATCCCCATCGCATCCGAGTATTTTGTGGCAGTTCAATAGGCAGCCCCTGACAGCAGTCGTTATTTCACAACCGAAATCGTTAATCAGTGCTGAGCCTACCACAGTTCGGCATTCCTTAGACTTGTGCTCGGCCGCCTTTTTCTTGGGGCCATTTGTACTTGAATATCACCGAGGGCATCATCCGCCGACCATCGCTAGCTAGCATCGGCTTCTGGCCCTGCTCTTTGGAGCCGACGGGAGATGCTTTCTTGCACATGCTTTCTTGCTCGTGTGCCGGCCGGTGAGCTGCTGGGGAGCTTGTGGAAGACGTGGCTGGTGGAAGCTAGTCGCCGGTGGCTGGTGAAAGCGGCGACATACTGGAAAGTGAAAAGCACGGCTTTTTCGGGCACACTTTCGGTTCTTTAGCAGATCCATCTGATGCCTTCATTCAGCTGCTGGCAGGCACGATAAGCAGGTGGTGGATGAATATAAAAAAAAACATAATTCATTTATATAGCGCCCCAAGAGAACTCAATCTTTATTCAGGCGCTTTAATATGCCTCGGGGCTAGAGCCCACGACCTCAGTCAGACCTTGGTCGGGGCGAGCACCTTAACCGCTAGACGAAACCAGCTCGGAGGCTGTACATGCGAGCGGCTAGTATCACATTGCAAGAGATTACTCGGTGGCTAGATGTCAGCCTACCTTTCGCATCGCCGGGCAGAGAAGCCCATTGGCAGCAAAGCGGCCTCACGACCCGAACCCTTAACACTGGACTCTCTCTTAAATAACTGTTGACAGTCCTGCAACCGTTCGGCCATTCTTGGCGCCCCACTTGTCTGCTGCAGTTAGGACCATAGGATAGAGTGCGCACTGAGAGGCCGAAGACCAGGCACGCCTACTGACGTTCAGATTCTTAGCAGCAGCAGCACGGCGCCGCTTCGACTCATGGGTGCCAGCCAAGTCTGTTCAGCGCATGTGCTCCCTAGCTCCTCGCTAGATCGCTTGCTGCAAAGGGTCTTGTCAAGTTTTTACTGCTGCATGGACTTCGGATTCTTGTCTGTGCATGCCGCCGAGCGCCACGAATGAAAACGCTTTTGCTCGCAGTGCTCGGCTCTTGGCTTGCATCCGAATTGGAACTGTCTCCACAAGAGCCGTGCTCTAGCTGCGCTCCCTTCGTGCTGGCACTGCGCAGCACTCGCCCTGCAGTTTTTCAGTGCCTTGCGTGCGGCGAGCAAGCATTTTAAAGTTTTGGATGGAGGACATCTCTGTCGGAGGGAGATCGTGCATGCGGCTTCTAGGAGTTTCGGCCACCGATCGCAGCCCCATCCGGCCAAAGCTTTGTCAGCCAGGCCTCCTGCCACTCATGCAAGCTGCAGCTCCCCAAGGTCACACAGTTTCGGTCACCATCTGAAGCTTGCTTAGCCAGCGGGCCACCGCCTGAAAGCTAGCCAGCCAGCTGTCGGTGCTTTAGCCGACCTGCACCAGCTGCTTTGAACTTGGAGGTCTGTGGCCTCTCCGAAGCACGTCGGGATGTCATAATGTGCCGTGCTCGGTGATGAACGTTGAGTGTGCTCTATTTTCTGCGCCTTTCATCTGCCGTCAGTGCAATAGTTGCCGGTCTCTCGAGCAGGCATCCCTTCAACTATAGCCTGGTTGCTGAGAAGAGCAAGCTCCCCCACTCACTGCTTTCCGTGTCGATGGCTAGAGCAGCTCAGCAGCAGCAGGCTCTAGATTTTCTCTTGTACAGCACCAGCAGCAGTGGCATATCACTGTCACTGTCCCAGTGGTGTGGGAATAGTTGTTTAATAGCTACAGAGGAACTAGTCGTTTCCGATACTGCCCAAGTCTTCGTTCGAATAAAAATTGAGCTGGCGGTCAGTCACTGCTGCTAGGCACACAGGCATAGCAGCCATCAATCGCCTGCCTCGTGGAGCCAGCTTTGCAGGAGCTGCTGCATCAATAGCAGCCAATGTTGCGCTGCACGAGAGCCATTGCTGCAGCAGAGACAGAGACAGACAGAGACAGAGACGGAGACAGAGACAGAGAGAGAATGAGAGAGGGAGAGAGAATGAGAGAGAGAGAGAGAGAGAGAGAGAGAGAGAGAGAGAGAGAGAGAGAGAGAGAGAGAGAGTGAGAGAGAGTGAGAGAGAGTGAGAGAGCGTGAGAGGCAGAGAGAGGGAGAGGGAGAGGGAGAGAGAGAGAGAGAGAGAGAGAGAGAGAGAGAGAGAGAGAGAGAGAGAGAGAGAGAGAGAGAGAGAGAGAGAGACAGAGAGACAGAGACAGAGACAGAAACAGAGACAGAGACAGAGACAGAGAGATGGAGATCTTGTATCATGTATCATATCCTATCTCATATCTTGTATCATATATCTTGTGATATATGAAAAACCTGACAAATTTGTATTTTGTGATATTTGAAAACTGACAAATTGGAAATGGGTTAGTTTCAAGTTAATCACTGTTCTGGTCACAAAAGCAATGTTCGTCGGCAGTAGTGGCTATTTTTCAACACTTCTAAGACATAATCAATTTGGAAATAACACACATACATATCTATCACAAGATACAAAATTGTCAGTTTTCTTATCGGAAATGGGTTCATTTTAAGTTATATATACATGTATCTTTAGTAAGAAAGAACCGCAAATAAGTTTAACATAGGGTGTATTTACTCCGAAGTCATACAAAATGACTACTCAGCAGGGTTCAGAAATGAGATGTTCTAGATTTGTGGCTGCACTGCAAATTGCTTTCTTCAAGATGCCTTCAGACACACTTCAGACACAGACACACTTCAGACACAGTGCCCCATCATGTTTTCGTTATATTATCCTTTATAACGACGTTCAAAGTCCAGTATATTCCAGTATATTCCAGCTCTCGTCCTGTTTCTCTTAGTAAGTTTTTATATTGTCCCTGAATTCGTTAAGATGAGCATCAAGGATGCGAACCCTGAGGGACATTCTGCATCCTGTTTCGGCATTGTACCTTAAGCCTGAAACTGCCCCTAGTTTCCAGCCTTGTGATTGCTCACGAAGCCGTGAGCCACTGCAACGAAATTGTTTTTCCCCAGCTGCTTTCTCCGTCCTGTCCAGCCTCTTGTCAAATTCATTGAACTCTATGATCTTTATCTGTGGTTCAACGAAAATACCACCTTTGATGCCTTCACCTTCGACAGCTGTGGGAAGACATGCTGTAGGTACTTGACCACTGCTGACTCATTGTCTAGGGCCTTAAACATTGCTTGATGAGGCCTAACTTGATGTGCAATGAGGGCATCCATCAGATTCTCAGCGATCCGAGTCAGCCAGCGGTTCCCACTTGATTGTGTTCTTCCCTATGGAGAAGTCGGTCTGCTGTTCATCCGGCACTAGTGCACCATAGTGCAGCCCAGCTGTCTCATTGGTAAGGAGAGCGATGAGACGTTCTGGTCGAGGGAAGTACGGCTCTCTCTCTCTCCTCAGCCTTAGCCGCATCCGTGAAGTCGGAATCTGGATCTGCTTTCTATCCGCCTTGCTGTCTGACTTGTAGCTATCTTCTGTAGGTATTCGATCCCTCTTTGTGGGGGTGCTTTGAAGGGCGATGCTCAAGGCAGCACGTTGCTGGGACGATGATGGCAGAAATATGTGTGTGTATATACTGAAGAATGTGTGGATATTGTTTGGATAATGTGTCGATGGATGAGGGGGATATGGAACGTAATGGAAGGCATGCTCTTGCCAGTTCGATGTCTGAAAGGGTCCGCGGTGCAGCAGAAGTAGCAGTCGCTTGATTGGTCAGTCGGTTCCTGCCAAATTCTTAGCGTAGCAAGCTTCACGGCTTCTTTTCTACTCCTGTACCAGTCTGTAAATACGCAAGAATTACTTGTATTAGAAAATGGTATTTTGCACACTACCTAATATTGTGCCAGAAACTTTGTTTAGCAAGCTGCAACTGTTCGCCTTACATTCAAGAGGTATCTTGCAGTGTTTGCAAATGAAATGAGTTGCCCAGGGCTGCTTGTCTTGATCCCCGACAGGCAAGGCCTAAGTGAGAAAAGCCTTCCAGCAGAAGCGGAAGTCCTCGGACTTCCTACGTTTTCACTCTCTTCAAATGATAAATTTGTCCGCACACATAAGCACAATAATGTATCTGCTGGTTGAAAACAAATTCTTGGTACCGTGCCTATCAAATATGGCTTCACGATTCTCCAACTCTGCAATAACGTAAACTAAAATGCTCTTCAAGGCACATGCACTGTTACATTTTAATGGAAACTGCTCCATTGCATTATGTCTGCAAAACCCTCAATAATTAGGGTAGCAGCGCAGCACATGCCATATGTGCAACGCTGGCGTCCACACTGCTAACAAGACCCGGAGAATTTTACAAACGATTTCCTGACCAAAGAAGTAAAGTGTTTGTCAAGCAATAGCTACCTGATCACAGAAGCAAAGTTTTTGTGTGTAACATTAGCTAGTTTCTTTGTATTTTAAGCACAGGGGATTAAGAAAACACTTTTTGTCCAAGAACAAAGATAAATTGAAATTTCGTGCCTAGTGTTGTGAACAGAGCTAATAGCAACCACAGACACTGCTCGAGCACCGACAAACTGCTGTGTTACTCATGCCTTTTAAAGAGAGGATGTCAAGGTCACGTTGTCGTTACAACAGGTGCATGATAATTGCGTGCAGTCTCTATTGGTTGAAATGCCAAGGTGTTTAGAGAGTTATGCAATTGTAGAATAAAACATAGTAATAGAAAAAGTAATACATTTGTATACCAACCTCTGAGAACTTAATATATATCTTTCTAGATACTTACATATGCTGTAAAGGAAGAATGATCAAATTATTAGTGGTAACATGCACACTGTTAACAAGCATAACTTGATTAGAGGTGACTTGCACAGTGTCAACATGTTAAATATGATTATTGTTATCATGCATAATACCAGCTTGCATAAGCATGCAGAGAGTGAATCACAAGAACCGAATAAATACTGTGATAAGCATTTAAGCTTCTTTCTAAATTTCTCAAGTCAGATGATATTGTGACGTCAGTCGGGAGTGAGTTCCAGGCTTTGGGAGCATGCAAACGAAGGGCACGGTCTCCACAGGATTTGAGGTTCGTACGAAGTATGGCTAAACAATTTGAGTCCGAAAAGGAGGTGCATGCGATGCATAGTCTGGTGGGGGAGTAGTTGCGATAGAGAAACTGATGCCAGAGAATGGAGGGACATAAAAGCGGGTGACAGAACCTTGAAGTCGACCCTTTGCTTGACTGGTAGCCTGTGCAAGCCGGCGAGAAGTGGTGTTGTGATGTGGCCACATCGATCCTCATGACAGACAAGCCTGCGCTGCGGAGTTTTGCACCAACTGTAAGTGCCTGATTGCACAGGTAGGCAGACCAGCTATCAGTGAGATACAGAAGTCGAGACGGGATGTCACAAATGCACGGGCCAATTTAGGTTGTATCGCCATTCGATCTGAGAAGGTTTGCTGCCATCCATGTGCAGATGTCAGCAATACATGCAGCAAGGGAGTTGAGAGAGTTTGTCATGCTCGGAAGTCTGGCAGGGATTACAGCAAAGGTGCAACTGAGTGTCATCTGCGTAGAAGTAAAAGCCTAGATTGTGCTAGGTTATTTAGTCGTCTTGACTTTTGTAACTTACAGCTTGCTGGCCTACCGGCACGTGCAATCAGGTGCTTACAGCTGGTGCAAAACTCTGCAGCTAGGCTTGTCTGTCGTGAGCGTCGAAGTTGCCTCATCACACCACTTCTCGCCGGCCTGCACTGGCTACCAGTCAAGCAACGGATCGACTTCAAGGTTTCGTCGCTCACTTTTAGGTCACTTCATTCTTCGGCTCTAGCTTATCTCTCAGATCTACTACCCCACCTGGCCAAGCATCGTACCACCCGCTTTTCGGAATCCAACAGTTTGCCAATACCCCGTACAAACCTCAAATCCTTTGGAGACCGTGCATTTATTTCGTATGCTTCCAAAGCCTGGAACTCCCTCCCGACCTGCGTCAGAACATCCCCTGACCTGACCACATTTAAAAGGAACTTAAAAACTCGCCTATTTAGGACAGCATTTTGTGGGTCCCTGTGATTCGTCCTTGATGTGCTTATGCGTGCTGACACTGTGCATGCTGCCACTAATCACACTTGCATGCTGACCCTGTGCATGTCACCCCTAACCATGTTATTCATATTGTTTATCAAGCATGATACCACTCACCATTCAATCGCGTTTCCCTTTGCAACAAATGTAAAGCGCCTAGAAAGAGATTGAGTTCTCTGAGGACGCTTTATCAAGTGCATTATTAGTATTATTATTATAGGCGATCACATCGCGAAAAGCAAGGGTATAAACTGTAAAAGAAGAAGGCCAAGCAGAGAGCCTTGAGGTACCTCCGTACTTTAATGGTTCCTCGGATGAACTTTGCCGGCTTGCATCAATACTCCGGAGTCTCCCACTCAGATAGGATCTCAGTGATTGTACTGCAGTGCCATGTGATGCCCAGATGAGAGGTGCTCGAGAAGGACATGGTGATCAGTGGTATCAAACGCTGCCGAAACATTAAGCAGACAAGCAGAGAGACTTTACCTAAGTCTGCATTCCTCAAGTAGTTGTTGTACATCCGAAGCAATGCTGACTCTACGAAAAATTAGCTCTAAAGTAAGACTGGAACTTACTTGCTAGGTTTGAAGTTTCATTTTAAGAGTTCTGGTCTGCCACTACTCATTCCGGTGTCTTTTATAGGAATGGTTAGAAATGAGGCTTGGCTGAAGTTGTTCTAGTTCTCTTGGTCTAGTGTTAGTTTCTTAATTAGTGCTGCCAGGTTAGCTCCTTACCCAGTGATCCTTGTGGTGATCTAGCTGATCGCTTCTCTGGCTTCTTTGTCAGCAAGATAGACAAGATCAGAGACCCCACCCATAAAGTAGCAGCATTCCTTCTGGACTCCTGTCCCACAACAACGACCACACAGGACTCATTTCCCTCAATTTCATGCAGCACCTTAATGTTTAAATTCAAGGAGGCCACGAGTGATCTCATCCTGAAATTCATCTCCCAGTCAAATAAGACTATTAGTCTTTAGGCTATTAGTCTCCCAGTCAAATAAGGCTATTAGAAAAAAGATCGCTTAACACGAGGGCAAATCGTAGGGTTTATTCGACACGAGCTCGGCGGTTGCTTAT